>BCLF01000029.1:1273779-1303418 GCA_001602275.1 Zoysia japonica | reverse complement strand
GCTGCGGCCGCTGGAGGCGCCGGCCGCGGCGGCGCCTGGCGCCCGGCGGGTCGTCGTCGTTCTCCGACGCCGAGGTCGGGGAGTTCCTGCAGGGCAGGCGCGCAATGCTGCGGGAGGACGGCCGTCCCGCGTCGCGGTAGCCGATCGCCGGCGGCGACGGCTGCCCCGCATCGGGATCCGAGGAGGTAGCGCACGAGCTAGTACAGGCACTATGCAGAAACTGACATCTTGCTTTTTCTCTCCAGTTTTGACGACGAGGTACAAAATCAGAGGCCTTGTTCGTCGCCACAATTTGCTTTGCTCATTCTCGTCTTTGTTCAGCTCATCCGCTGATTAGGAATGTGATTTTTTGGCGAAGCTGCCAGCCGCAATCTATTGGTTGTATGATTTGTATCGCACGATCTTTAAATTTTTTTTCCAAGTTCATGTAATTGTTTTTTTTACATTGTTTCGCTACTACAAAAACAGCGGCATTATCTATCACTTGCGGTTACTGCCATTTTGTCCAAAGAAAATGGAACAATTTCATTCGCAGGCTGTGCAACTGCGAGTTTTTCAGTAAACGCTAACTGCTGCTATGCTCTGAGTTAAATTCGTTCCCGGTCAAACATAGGGGTCAGGAAGTTCCTAATTACTCCTACACTTCTAAATTAAGAAATAAATTCGGCTGTAAAGTGAGTAAAGACCACCATGGTTATCAAATACAGTAAGGGGGAGGGAGCCAGACAAGACGAGCATAAACGGCGATTTCCAATCACCGCCCCTACCTGAATGATCAGGAGAACTGGGAAAAGGGACAAGAACAACAGCCTGCCGAAAGATGCTCTCGGCAACCCCAAGCCGCCGCACTGGTCACCACCTTCTGCGAAATCAACCGTATTGTACTCCTACAGGCTCTCGCACGAGCACGGCACAATCGGGCAGCACGAGACATGATCTGAGCGTCAAAGCATTTTTCTACCGAGAGGAGCCCGCTCGGCTTGGCCGGGAACGGCATGCGCGCGCGCGCCGTCCAAACGCGAATGCCGCGCCCGGGTGGGCGGGCGCATCTGACTGCACGAAAGGGAGTAAAGAAATGTCAGAGGTGATGCAGCCCGCGATCGCTGTCGGGATGGTTAGGAAGGGGATCGATCGGTGGCTACGTATCGTGCGGCGTGCCGCCGGTGACGCGGATGGGTGCCAGCACTCCGTGCGTAAACGCTTGCAGTGCAGAGATTCCTTCGTTCCGGTGGGCGCGTCGGCCGGGCGAGGGAGGAGACCAGCCGCGGAGGGCGTGTGCCTTCTCTGCGCCGTTGGGAAAGGCGGCCACGAGGGCGATGCCGTGCGCGCAGCCGCGCTGCGCAGGCAGGAATCTTTTCGCTGCGGTTGCCAGATTTGTGTTCCCCGGCTTTGCCACTCACTCGCCATGATGGTGCTAAACCGTTGCCATCCCGATCTGAGCTAACCGATGATAAATAGTCAAGCTCGATAGCCCTACCTTCGTATCAGTAAAAACTTATTTCTATCTTTTTGTTTACCGATATTTTGATCCATAATTTTTATAGATTCAATTAAATATAAAAACATAGTATTTGTATTTTTAAATTCTTAAAAAAATGATTTCATAATATATACTCCCTATGTCTCGTAAAAAGATCATTTTTCACTTTCAAACTTCAAGTTTCACCACTTATTTTATTAACAAATTTGTAAAAATATAATTTATTTTATTGTGAATTGTTTTATCATTAAAAATATTATAAACATAACTTATTTGTTTTTATATTTGAAAAAAAATTGAATAAAACGAGTGATCAAACATGTTTTTTAAAAGTAAAAAAAATAATTTTTTATAAGACAGAGATAGTATAATTTATATTATTAAAATTATTTAAAATTATCAAAATCATTAGAACCTAAAAATAAGCTTTAAAAGACGTAGTAATAAAGTTCATGTGCGCAACTACACAATCGCGTGAACGGGAACCCGCTTCTCAAGTTTGACAACACTTTGGACAAACCGTTTGTTGTTGGACATCACTATCACGGGAATCGATTCGGACAAACAGATCCATCGTCGGACAACAAACTCCGCGTCTTTGAATGGTTAATATACTTGCGAATAAGCGTGAACCATCTCATAGAATATAACTGCACAAGAGGAAAAAAAGAAACTGCTTTTTCTGAAATCATTATGAAATTATAGAAGTGCTACAGGGAATGTATATATACCTACAAACGTGCAGAACAGACTTTACCAAGAAAATATCTTACCAAGTGGAATCTAAATGGATATGTTCTATCGAAAACGGGCAAAGTATTACCAAGTGGAATCCAAATGGATATGTTCTATCGAAAAAGGACTGAAAGTAACCACACAGCACAAACAAAACAGAACCATACCTTGCTGCTGCGCAATGCATCTATGGCTCAGGACAATAAATAGCACGTGAAATAAATCAGAAGCAAAATTTGACAGCGTCATAGGACAAATAAAGGAGTGTGTTACTCCCAATGGTCTAACATAGAAATCAAACGCATTAGATTGCACTATGACCTGAACCTACAATATTAACACATCTGATCGACCCCTTCAGCGCTTACAAAACAAAATACTGGCTTCTAAAAATTATACAATTGACTGAAGTCAGAGGAAATATGGGACAGCAGTCCTTGGGCCTCGCATCTGGTTGTTCTCCTCTGTCTCGGTGAAGAATTTAACATCTCTTTCCTGTAAATGCAATAAGGTACAGTATAATAACAGCATCAGCTGTAGCTCACAGAATGCTATTCGGCAGAAGTTAAGAAAGCACAATGGATGGGAAAAAATTAAAAAAACTGAAATTTACAGCCATAAAAATAACATACAACGCATCTGGTGATACAAAGCTTTTCAATTAGAAATGACAGCAATACTCGTTTACAAACCCAAGGTGACTTGCTTTTTCATGAGTCATAGTAACTTTACCGCTTCCTAGCAAAAGGCACAACATGCACATGCTCAGTTATTCCAAATGTGATAAAGCCCCAAAAGGTTTTTTCCTATTCCTAAAAAAAGGTATGTTTCATGCAGTTAGACCATTCATTTGGACAATTCAGAAATGAATGTTCACTGAGGTCTAAGGTAGCCCTCTCCCTATAAGTAGCCTTAGTGTTATTCCTTAAAAGTGTGCTATGTCTCACTAGTGAAGTACAAAAAATGTAGAATGGAGAAAAGTAGCAGGTGGCGACCCCATTTAGCTGTACATAGTATAACATTACATTGTCCATTGCATAAGCGATTCATGACCATACAAGTCATAACCTACCTGTCTTCCACAAAGTGTAATAAATGTGTGCACAACAAAATCCACCGAATATAGAATTGAACTGATTGTGTGAACCTATAAGTGCAAGGGATGCCTAGGACTACAAGCAAATCCTTCTAGATAAAAATATAACATACCATCTTCTCATCGAAGCTTAGTATAGAAGCAACATTGCCACATCTGTAGCAATAATTAGGTGCAGACCACACCTGGTGGAAGAAAACCAGAAATTAATCAGTATGATCATGGATTCTGAAATGAAAAATAGCCACTACGATAGAAAGACACTACGCATCTGAAGTGATCAGTCTATATGTGAACAAGAACTCACAGTTACAAGGCCCTTCTCCTGGAACATGTATTTTAGTCCTTCCTGGACCAGCTGGTGAGCCCGGCAAACTAACTCGATACCATTGATATGGTTGAACTGTGTAACACAAAGTAGCATTCATGAGATAATGAAGAGGCAGTGAGGAAACAGACCAAATGTATGCGCACCTCTGCTGTCACCCGTGATCCAAAAAGCCAACCAGCTCCACGTGGACTAACAGCCCATGTCTCTATCTCTTCAGGGTCACTCCACATAAGATCGCAGAAAGGACCTTCATGTGGAATTTCACAGTTGCGATCAATTGTACGTATCTGATGATACAAGAGACATTAAGACGTTAATTCCACTGAACATATATTATATACAAAATGTTTCATTGAATCAGATTCTTACTAACTCCGCCTATGTTTAACATAGCTCTATGTTTAACATAGCCGGTCCCAAGCCCGGATAAAGGAGGAGGGTACTCCACCTACGCTTCTTAACATGGGCGGAGGTTTCACCTATGTTGCCACGACATAACCGGTATCAAGGCCGGATAATTTAGTGGGTTGTGTTAGGCGTGACGAGCCAACAACTATCTTAACCATTCTCATAGAAATGAAACCCCAAAGTTTTTCGTTGGGGCGTAACCCTCTTAGCGACGCGCTATGCCGGAACTCGGGTATGGTGAAAAATGAGCAAGGGCCGGGTCACCACATCCTTAGTGGTGCGCCGTATCGTGATCTAGATGCGGTGAAAAGTGTGCAAAGATCGGGTCGTCGCATCCTTAGTGGCGCGCTACGCTGTCACTCGGGTGTAGTGGAAAATGAGCAAGTGTCTTCGCATTTGACTCGGCGGATGCGGGGGATAAGGAAGCTAGTCGAGCCTTGTAAGTTGCAGGTAGGCAGTTGGAATGTAGGTTCGTTCTCGGGTAAGCTTCGAGAGGTAGTCGATGCTATGATTAAGCGACGTGTGAATATTCTTTGTATTCAGGAGACGAAATGAAAAGGTCAAAAGGCAAAAGAGGTGGAAGATACCAATTTCAAGCTTTGGTACACAAGGACATTGACAACAAAAAACGGGGTAGGCATTGTGATCGATAAAAAGTTTAAAGATGGCGTGGTGGACATCAAAAAGCACGGAGATAAGATTATTCTTGTGAAGCTGGTTATTGGAGATTTAGTTCTGAACGTAATTAGTGCTTATGCCCCTTAAATAGGACTGGGTGAGAGTGTCAAGAAACAATTCTGGGAGGATTTAGATGCGATAGTCAGCAGTGTGCTTATCGCTGAGAAGCTCTTTATAGGAGAAGACCTAAATGGCCACATTGGCTCTTCTAGCGTAGGCTTTGAGAGGGTGCATGGTGGTTTCGGCTACGGGAGTAAGAATCAAGAAGGGGAGAGGGTTTTGAACTTTGCCTTGGCCTACGATTTGTTTGATGTGAACTCCTGTTTTAGAAAAAGAGCCTCTAGCAAGAAGGGAAGATAGACATGCTTGCTTAGACTGTAAGGTGATACCAGGAGAATGTGTGGTACCTCAGCATAGGCTTGTGGTTGCGGACTTTCGCTTTCAGTTGCGCTCTCTGCGGAGGAAACAATTCAAGGTGAAAATGACAAAGTGGTGGAAACTTAAAGAAGATGAAGCACATACTTTTAAGGAAAAAGTTATCAAAGAGGCCTCTTGGCAGACAGAAGATGATGCAAATGTTATGTGGTTGAAGATGGCCACTTGCATTAGAAAAATAGCCTCAGAGGAGCTTGGTGTGACTAAAAAAGCTAGACGTGAAGCCAAAGACACATGGTGCTGGGACGAGAATGTCCAGAAGGCTACCAAAGAGAAGAAAGAGTGTTTCAAGCGAGTTCACCTTGATAGAAGCGTAGTCAACATAGAGCAATATAAAATAGCAAAAAAGACCGCAAAGCGAGCGGTGAGTGAGGCAAGAGATCGGATGTTTGATACCTTGTACCATCGACTAGACACAAAAGAAGGGGAAAAAGACATATATAAGATAGTCAAAAGCTGAGAGAGGAAAACTAAAGATCTCACCCAAGTTAAATGCATTAAGAACGAAGCAGAGCGTCTGTAAGTAAATGAAAAAGAGATCAAGGATAGATGGAGAGAGTATTTCGCTAAACTCTTGAACGAAGATAGTGAAAGCTCATCCATTGAGTTGGATATCTCTTTCGATGACCTAAATAGTCACTTTGTGAGAAGGATTCAAGAATCCGAGTTAAAAAAGACCTTGAAAAGGATGAAAGAAGGTAAGGCGCTGGGTCCGGATGTGATTCCCATTGAAGTGTGAAGATATCTTGAGGATGTAGCAATAGTTTGGCTCACTAAGTTGTTCAATCTCATCTTCCGATCAAACAAGATGCCTGACGAGTGGAGGCGAAGCACTTTAGTACCGATCTTTAAGAACAAGGGAGATGTGCAAAATTGTACTAACTATCGAGGGATCAAGTTAATGAGCCACACAATGAAACTATGGGAGAGAGTTATTCCACTATGGAGACAATTTTTTTAATAAAGTAACTGATGAAGAGATATAGAGAACAGAAGAAAGATCTGCATATAGTATTCATTGACCTAGAGAAAGCTTATGATAAAGTACTTAGAAACATGGTGGGCATTGAAAAGGCACAAAGTCTTAACAAAGTACATTAACCTCATTAAAGATATGTACAAAGATGTGGTGACAAGTGTCCGAACAAGTGATGGAGACACCGATGAGTTTCCAATTAATATAGGACTGCACCCGGGGTCGGCTCTGAGCCCTTATCTTTTTTACTTTGTTGATGGATGAGATCACACAAGATCTACATGGGGACATTCCTTGGTGTATGCTCTTTGCAGATGATGTGGTGCTAGTGAATAAGAGCAGGATAGGAGTAAACCAGAAGTTAGAATCATGGAGACATGCTTTGAAGTTAAAGGGTTTTAGACTTAGTAGGTCTAAAACAGAATATACGAGGTGTGATTTCAGTGCTACCGCAGTCGAGGAGAGAGATGTTAGACTTGATGGCCAGTGGTACCCAAGAAGAACACTTTTCGTTATTTGGGTTCAATGTTGCAAAAAGATGAGGATATTGATGAGGATGTAAGTCATAGAATTAAAGCCGGACGGTTGAAGTGACGTCAAGCTTCTGGAGTCCTATGTGATAGTAGGGTGCCTCAAAAACTCAAGGGTAAATTCTATAGAACTGCAATTCGTCTTGGCATGCTTTATGGAGTAGAGTGTTGACCTACGAAAAGGCGACATGTCTAACAGCTACACGTAGCCGAAATGCGTATGTTGAGATGAATGTGTGGCCACACGAGGAGAGATCGTGTCCGAAACGATGACATACGAGAGAGATTAAGAGTGACACCAGTTGAGGAGAAACTTGTGCAACATCGTTTGAGGTGGTTCGGACATATTTAACGAAGACCACAGGAGGCACCGGTTCGTAACGGGATAGTAAGTCGGCCAAACGGTGTGAAGAGAGGCAGAGGTAAACCAAACTTGACGTGGGAAGAGTATGTGAAGAGAGATCTGAAGGATTGGGATATCGCCAAGGAGTTAGCTTTCGATAAGTGTTCGTGGAGGCTAGCAATTCACGTGCCTGAACCTTGATTGTCGTTTGTTGCTCCTTTTTAGTCGTCTCTTGGGGTTTCATCTCTGTCCTACCCCAACTTGCTTGGGACTAAAGGCCTTGTTGTTGTTGTTGTTGTTGTAGTAATCAGATTCTTACTACTCTCCATCTTACGGACCTACAAGTCTATGGATATATGAATCTATGATACCGTATTGAAATTTGACACTTTTAGTACCAAAAAATTACACTGCATATATGCACAAACTAGAATAACACCCTTGCTTTGTTATGGGGCGCTTTAATGATGTTTACTCCATTCGAATATCAGCATTTGTAGACTAGTTATAGTTTATGAAGTGTGAGATACAAAGGTATTAATGAATGTGGAAACATATACAGTTTTACAACCTTTAGCATTTCACTAAAAAGACGTCTAATCAAAGTGCCCCTAAAGTATTTGAGATCCGAGGGTTACTATTATTAGTGATAATCAAGCTGGCGGCTAAGAAAAACTTGATGACCGGTTTGAGGAAAGAATACTGGACTCACATGGACCACTTGTCAAATACTGAAGTCAGGGAGTGATGACCCCAAGTCAGCATGGCTCCTACAGGAAGGACCCACACATGCTATAGACAATGGGAAGCAAGGCTATGCGAGAGTTCAAAAGTCAAATGAAGATCCATAGGTGAGAATTCTAAAATATATCCATAGCTAACGGCAGCATTTTCTGTCACCAGAAGTTTAAAATAGCCTTAAAAGTTCATAGAATATCTTTTTTTAAATAAAAAAAAAGTTCCAGACTAACTGCCAAGTGCATATCCGCATACAATATCTATGTTGACAGGTAAGAATGTCACAGAAGTTCAACAAACCTGGTCAACTGTGCGTACATCAGGAGAAAGACCACCATGTACACAGAGGACCTGAATTTCAGCATGCAACTTAAGTACGCTTTGATATAAATAATATGAAATGCCAACTGGAAAATTCTCTACACAAGAAACTCACTTGTCCATTAATGATAGCTGAAAGTGTCAGGTAATCGAAAACATCAGTGCAGTACCGCCACGCATTGGCATTCCCATACTTCCTCTGGCACTCATCATAGAAACCATACACCTAAAATCAATAGTGTATTAGTATTTAACACAGCTGCATAACAAGAATTACGTCAGCACACTTATTTGCGCTAGATTCAAAGACAAGTATATAATGTTAATGATTAAGTATGAGCATAAAATATCATAATAACGTGGAGAATCTATTTCAACAGGAAATAGAAGTAAACCATAAACATAATGCTTATTTATCATGCGTGTCACATGTATCCGTCCGCAGGGAGGGAGGGAGAAGGTTCAAGAGTCATTGGCTGAACATACAAGTCATGAGAACACAGACGGGACTACATGAAATTTATTTGCAGCAAAATGATCTTGAATCACAAAATATCAAAGTCTATTAACTTTTTACCACATACCAGGACATACCTGAGTCAACTGCCTACTTTCATGATTTCCACGCAGAAGGGTAATGTGAGCAGGATACCTGATAGAAGCAAGAACTTCAGTCACAAGGATCCACAGAGACTTGAGAGAAAAGGACCCATAAATCAAAACACCAAAGAGTATAGGAACAATGACCTTTTCATCACTATAGTTCATAGGTTATATAAAAAGGTAAAGGGGAACATACAAATGCTATTCTACACCCTGGGTGTAGAATCTCAATAATTTGGTTCTGTTTTCTTTGGTAATTTCCCTTTTTTCAGTAATTTTGTTTCAATTACTGCATTAATTTTCTCTTTTCCACTAATTTTGTCACATTTCATTCAGTAAATTTTTGTATTTCTTCAATAATTTCCTCTCCTTCAGTAATTTTATTCCAATTCCTTCAGTAATTTTGTATCGAATCTTTTAGTAATTTATCATACTTCAGTAATTTCATTCAATTTCCTTCAGTAATTTTGTTTTGGGTGTCTGGGTGTAGAATAGCAGTACCCAAGGGGAACATCCTTATACATTTACAGTTCAAGTTTCTTAAATAAATTCAAAAAATTCAGCTTCAAATAGCAGCACATGGCACTCAATTATTCAGATACCATTTTTTTTTAGATAAAATGAAAAAGGTGTTTTTTTAACTGAAATCAAAGATAGCCATATGCTGACATAGAAATAAAACATGGTTAAAACTGTGCAGCGCCTTGTCACTCAGAACAGCAGAAACTACATAGCTCAACTACAGGATATCATAGGCATTTCTCGGAATTGTACCCATATTTCTAAAGGCAAGTATAAACTGGAGTCCAAAGTGGTGCTGCAGACTGCTAAGGAATTCAATAGACATAATCTGAAAAGGGAGTTACTCCCTCCGGTTTTTATTGATGGCGGTAGGACAATTTTCAGCTCACAAATGACCCAAAAAATTATACTAATGTCATCAAATGAAAATAGGAAAGAGTATGAAATAGCAACAGGATCAGACATACAATCAGGCAGCAGTTAATCATGAGAAATCAAATTAGCTTACTAAGAAATGCCTAATTCCAGTCTGCTACTCTGATTAACTAGGATTTAGAACACTTACAGCAGTCAATGAACCTAATTCAGTGAGGTATGGTACAAAAAATAATGGGGCAATGGGCTCAATTATACTAAGGACCCCTTTGGTAGAGCTCCCAGCTCCTGATTCTCTGGATTCACTCCTGATTCTCCTGTGAAATGATTATGTGGCTGAAAGTGATTCTCTATGATTCTCTAGGATAAACTTCTAGAATCAAGACAGAGAATCACTTCACAGAATCAGGAGAAGCTACTTTTTTCAGCTCCCAGCCTCTTAGTTTATTTCAGATAATCACTTCATAGAATCAGACAAGAATCACTTCTCCTGAAAAACAGCGTTTGGCAGAGCTTCCCAGATTCTGACTGAGAATCAAGAGCTGGAAGCTCTGCCAAAGGGGCCCTAACAAACAATATAGCATAATCAAGCTGCTGTGAAACAATCCACACTTAGCATCAGAAATGCTGAACTTTGCAGCAATCGAGCAGGCAATCCGCAATCCTAGAACAGGAAGATAATTAAAATACCTTGCTTTTAGTAGCAAAAGTATGGTAAAAACCTCCAGGCTGTTAAAGCCACGGTCCACAAAATCTCCCTGCAAGCCAATCACAACTCATTTAGGGACGACATCACCAGCCAACAAAGCAAAGCTCCTAGGGAGAAATAGGATGCAGCACCATGAAAATATAATTCGTCTCGGGGACGTGCCCACCGGTCGCAAAGAGCTTCATCAGGTCATGGAACTGCCCATGGATGTCACCGCAAACTGTCACGGGGCTGTTCACCGGCTGCACGTTCGACTCCTCGATAAGGATCTCCTTCACCTGGACGGCCAGCGAAAACAACAGCGGGTAAACATAGGCACACACCTATCCACCACCAATTCATGCTTCGCTCCGATAGTCCAATCCCTCCACGATGGGCAGCAAAGCCAACTTTTCCCTTCACCTACCTCAACAACTAAGAACCCTAACACTCCAGCGCACGCAGGCAAGCCCGTGCGTGCCGCTGATCAAGAGATAGAGACGAGCAAAAACCTAGGGGCGGAGCGAGACAGCCAGGGGGGTGGGAAGCTCACGTATTCGCAGAGGGACTGGAGCTCGTGCTCGGCGAGGTGCTGGCCCTCCTTGACCTTGGAGATCCACAGATCCAAATCCATAGGGAGCGACGGCGACGGATTTGACAAGGAGTCGCTCTTCTCTTTGCTTCACGCGCCTCCTCGATCGTGGCGGCGAGCAGGCGGGCGGCGGGAGGCGAACGAGGAGGGGCGGGGACAGGAGAGGAGGCGAGGTTGTGATTTGCGCCGGGTGTGTAGGCGCAGGTTGAAGTGAGAGGAGATCGGAAGCGCCTTGGCTGGCTCGCTCACAGCCTCGTCCCAGGCTGCCAGCCCGTCAATCTGCCTTAAAGCCCATAACCTTTTTTTTACTGAAAGCCCATAACCACACTTTAAAAAAAATAACTAAAAAATCTGCACGGTAATTATCATACTTTTCGTGTATATTTTTATTATGCACCCTTAGTTGAAGCAGTATATTTTAAATTTATTATTTAACAAATATAAGTATAGTTGCTTGACATGGACGACAAATTTCCATAAACGTATACTCCGATCTCAAAAAAAGTTATCGATATAGTTTTCAAAGCATAAGAGTGACAATTGTTATCTATAAAATATTTAATAAAAAGTAGCATCGATACACTTTAAGAAAGTATTTTTAAAATAAATTATTTCTAATTTTGTAACTTAATAAATTTAAAATTATTTCAAATTTATATTGGCAATATTTGATTAAAATATTGCGTCCAAAGCTACTATTTTTTTAGACCGGAGTTGTAAGAAAAAAAATTGAATCTTAGTTCTCATAGTAATCAAAGAGTATTTTTAAGAGATAAAACAATTTAAGTTATCTAAGTATACATTTTTATAACATATAAAGGTATTTAATTATAAGATATACTTGTAAAACATCGACATAGAAGTAGAATAAATTTATAAGAACTTCTCTTATATCTTTTAGAATAGTTATATTGAATCTATTATAAAAGTAATTTGATTTAATAAAACAGTCATATAGTTAATTTCTTATATTTATACCATTGTTCATATGTACTAACACATACTCTCTCCATTCCTAAATTATTATTTGCTGTTGATTTTTAATATCACCTTTGACTATTCAACTTATCTAAAAAATTAATTCAAATATGTAAAATTTTAAGTTGTGATTCGATAAAACAAATTACAATATATGAAATTTATAAAAAAAAATTAAATATAACTATAGTCAAAATTTATGTTAGAAGTCAACGGTGACAATAAGATCAGAACGAAGGAGGAGAACCACTTCTAATATCACTTTCGAAAGTTATTTATACAGTTTAGATAGTCCATGATGTGAAGTATCTAGTTTTATAGTTGAGAAGTTACATAGACTTTTAAGGTGATGAAGTAGATTTATCTCAATCAAAAATGAACTTGAGAAAATTACAATTTTTAAAAAATAAGAGTTCTACACATAAATTGATTATTTCTTTAAAATTTTGTTTGGAAGGAGGCACATAGTAGAGTAACTAATAATATTATAGTTCATAATAAATAAATAGTAACTCGGGTCGATAAAAGGAAGTATAATAAAAAATAAAAGCAATTCCTCACTTTATCAATCGGGACATATAAAATCACCGCTAGAGAAGTGCGATTGCCCTTGTTGCAGTGCGACGCTTTTTGTGCTTGACTTAATAGCTAAAACAATTATTCACGAAGAATCTATGTATAAGATTTTGAATAGTGAAAAGATCGAGCATATATTTTATGTTTTGTTAAGAATCTAAATGCAAAACTATCCAGGATTTTTGAGTCAAAAACTATTCAGGGAGTTGTACTTTATTTTTGATTTTATGAAGGTTCTAAAAACAAAAGCTACAGAGATATATCCAACTCTTTATGCACTAGAAGATTGATTTGACAATTTAAAATTTATTAATGATGTGACTTCAGCTATTTAAACAGAATCCACGGGCTTTAATATATAATTTTTTTTATTTCACTATATATGCAAAAGACTGTGATAGGATAGCGTGTGGATCTAGAAAAGCTAGGACGATGGCACGGCCGTTCGTGTCTGCTCCGTAGAAACACGCTCCTACGTTGACCGAGAGGAAATGATTTTTTTCTCCCTCTTAATATCTACCGTTAGATTTTAATTAATCTGACGGTTAATATTTTTTATGATGACGTGGCGTAATGAGCTATCAGAGAACGATTGCACTTTAATATATAAAGATTTCACGTCTATTCGATATTGGTTTCATTACGTTCTCCGTATTTGATTTTATTAACATGTGAAATACTTAATTTTACAAAATAATACACCAATGCAACTTTATGTGATGACTATCTTCTTGTATGAGTGGTCAAAGTTTTTGATCTTTAAAAATGTCCAACATTAAAACATCTAAAAATATCTGTAAATGGGGAAAAAATATTGAAAAACGTAGAGCTGTTTCTTTTATCTCATCAACCTGTCATATTTTTTTTTTATTTAGGATGCATTTTAGTGACGTCTGATAAATTGAATAAACTCGTAACTCCTTGTATTCTTGTATTTTTTTTCTATTATCTTATTCATGAGAGAATTTGTTTCGTCCACCTGGAGAAGAAAAAGAATGGTGATCTCATAAGAGATTTGGACATCAACTTAAAGATCATCCTCCAAATATAGAATAACTCAAAATACTAGTAGCGACAATAAAAATACAAAATAGGTAACTTTTGACAATAAAATTGTGACTAGAAAATCTGCGCGGCAATTGCTGTGCTTTTCATGGATGTTTTTGCTGTGCACCCCTAGTTGAAACAGTATATTTTAAATTTATTATTTAACAAATAGAAATATAATTGCTTTTACATGGACGATAAAGTTCCATAAATATATACTCCGATCTCAAAAAGTTGTCGATATGGTCTTCAAAGCATAAATATGACATTCGTTATCTATAAAATATTTAATAAAAAGTAGTATCGGTACACTTTTAAGAAAGTATTTTTAAAACAAAATATTTCTAATTTTGTAACTTAATAAATTTAAAATTATTTTTAATTTATATTGGTATTGTTTGATTAAAACATTACGTCTCAAGCTACTTTTTTTTTAAATCGGAGTTGTAAGCAGAAAAATGATTGAATCTTAGTTCTTATAGTAATCAAGGAGCATTTTTAGGAGATAAAATAATTTAAATTATCTAAATATATATATTTTTATTATATATAAAGGTCTTTAATTGTAGTATATACTTGCAAGACATAGAAGTAGAATAAATTCATAAGAACTTTTTTTATATCTTTTGAAATAGTTCTATTGAATCTGTAGCATAGTAATCAAAGAGCATTTTTAAGAGATAAAACAATTTAAGGTATATAAATATACATTTTCATAATATATAAAGGCCTTTAATTGTATCATACTTGTAAGATATAGAAATAAAATAAATTTATAAGAACTTCTCTTATATTAGCACGGTTGTTCATGCCTGCTCTCGTCGAGTAGAAGCATACCACTACTTTGACGGGGAATTTTTTTTTTCTCTTTCCTAATATTTATTTTTTTCTTTTTTCTAATATTCACCGTTATATTTTAATTCGACGGTTAATATTTTTTAAGAATGACGTGACGCAACGAGCTATCAGAGAATAGTTGCGCTTTAATATATTGCGATGGCACGGCTATTTATGTCTGCTCCCACCGAGCAGAAGCACGATCCTACGTTCACCGGGAAAATAATTTTTTTCTCCTTCCTAATATCTTTTTTTTTTCTAATATCCACCGTTAAATTTTAATTCGACGGTTAATATTTTTTATGGTGACGTGGCGTAATGAGGGTTGAGAGAACGCACGACGTTTGCGCTTTAATATATTACGATGGCACGATCGTTTATGTCTGTTTTCGCCGAGTAGAAGCACGCTCCTACGTTGATAAAGGAAATGATTTTTTTCTCTTTTCTAATATCCATTTTTTCTTCTTTTTTTTAATATCCATCGTTAGATTTTAATTCGATAGTTATATTTTTTAAAGTGATGTGTCGCAACGAGGGTTAAGACAACGCACCGTGTTTAATATATAAAGATGTGTGAATTTGTAGATTGTTGTTTACTAAGGAAGATATAGGATGTGTTCTAATGAGCTTTTTGCCGTTGCGCTGCGACCGTGGATGCAAAATTTTATGTTAAATCTATCGTAAAAATATGTGGGATAATTGCAGCCGCATCGACAGCAAATGCACGTCGATAGGCCCACAGAGAAAATGAAATTGGAATTTTATGGTTTCTAAAATCACTTGTATTTGATTGAGATTAATCAATACTCCGTATTTAAAATTTATTTTCTAAAATCACTTTTATAAATTCAGAGTTTAAGGTTTTTAAGCATCCACAATGTATCATTTGTGTCACGGAGAACAGTTTTTCTCTGAACCTCTCCACCGTCCTTTTTCGATCGAAGTATTGGTGCCTACAATGGTTGGAACCGGTACGAAAAATTCCTTCCAGCGCCGATTGAAGGAGCACCACTGTGCGAAAAATCCGTCAGTTCGTGTTCGGGGGTTGCAGAGAATCCACGAGACCACGGCGAGGTTCGACGAGGCCGAGTCAGATTCGGCCCCGTCTGTTCAGCCGGACTCGGGCCACTAGGCTGGAGCTCACACGGGCTGACGGACGGCTCCCCCGTGCAGAGCCCGCGGAGCATCGTCCAGTACCGGGAACGGGATAGATTCGCCCATCGTGTCGTAGGCTCGTAGCAAGTCGCAGCGGCGTCCACCGGGATCGCAATGGAGAGCTGGGTCCGCGCGGTGGTGGAGGCCATCCACTCCTCTCGCGCCCAGGCCGTCCTCTACCTCGCCGGCGGCGCCTCCCAGGTACCACCACCTCCCGCGCTCACCAGCTGTAGTTTCGCCCCCAAACCGGCCAATTCTAACTGCTTCCCAACGATTGACCGCAGGCGCTAGGCTGGCTCCTGTCCGTGCCCGGCGCTTCCAGCACCGTCCTGGAAGTCGTCGTGCCCTACTCCAGGATCTCCATGGCGCAGCTCCTCGGCAAGGTAAACACAGCCGGCTCGAGGACCAGAGCACCAACCCTCCACTTTCGAATCCACACTTGTTTGTGACCATCTTCGTTGGGTGGCATATCGGTGTTCCTCGCACTGACGGCACTCTGATGTTCAGATGCCCTTGCAATTCACCAGCAAGCAGGCTGCAGAGGACATGGCGCTGGCCGCGTACAACCGTGCGCTCAAGCTTTCTGGACCAGGTTTGTGGGACTTGCTCTTCTCGGCAATGCCAAATCATTCTGCAAATGGGTTAGCTGTATTGCTCCTAGCACCACCTATGCTTGCTATAAATTTGTGTAACTGACAGCTGAGTGGGGATTTGTAGGCCGACAAGTAATGGGAGTTGGCTTTACTGGGTCACTGGCTAGCTCACGTCCGAAACAGGGTGACCACAGGTATGATTGCTCGCTAGCTCACTCCATAAATCTCAACTGTTAACAAGTTGGAGAAGTAAATAACAGTAAGTTCTGATGCCATTTAAATTTCATTAGTTATTGAGTGCTCTTACCTACCAGTGATGCTTAACATTGTAACCCAATGATTATCATACTGAGTATAAGTAGATCTATGAAGTGTTGACTTATCATGTAAATTGTGATAGTGATCATAGGAGCTTGAGTACTTAATGTAGGCAGGAGATCCGTTCTATGTACTGCAATAAATAGCATTCAGTTTGTTAATTATCTTCCTTAATTATGCACCATATAATAATTGTTTCTTGTATCCAAATAGGTTTTATGTGTCAACGCGGACACACAGTTGCCTCAGGACATCACATGTTACTTTATCGAAGGTACTAGAACTATTCTTCATCCTTTTTTAACTCTTGAGAACGAATATATTTTAAAGGAAAGGTGCTAATATGTAGCATCATTCTGCTGTCACTGGATATTCTTTTTCACAAGTTTTTCAGAAGGTGTAAAAATAGCTATAAAGCTAACAATCATGCCATTCTGATTCTTAGATGTGTTGCTCATGCAAGTGTAGTCTTTGTACCCAGGGTTTGCGGAGCAGAGAGGAAGAAGACAAACTTTCAAGCAAATTTTTGCTCAAGGTTCGTCACATGTCACTAGATGCACTTACATCTGTATCATTTGTATATTCTCACTGGTAATATCTATCAAGTTAGGCATCATTAAAATTTGCAGCCAATGAATACAAGCAACCAATCCTGATAATATAATCTTGTTAGGACTGGTCAATCATTTTTATAATTGACATTCTTCCACCTCATTTTGATAGTACACTATTGCAGGCAATAGCAGATACCTGCAAAGTACCTGCAACCGTTCAGTCAGATATTCATGAACCAGAAATTCCAGAAGAAAGCATGGAACAATTTGATGAAGATGAAGAGCTCCAGCAAGTTATTAATGGACAAGTTTGCATGAAAGTCTACCACTTTGCCGGTACATTAACGATCTGTTTCATGCGACTTTAATAGTTATGTTTTCTATAACTCTCATTTTCATTCTCTAATCACACTGTTCTTCAATGTAGATTCGGTGGAAAAGAGCTTCAGTAGGAAAATAATTTTACCTGGTTCATTCAATCCGCTGCATGATGGCCACCTTAGGCTGTTGGAGGTTGCATCAAGGTGAGATTTTCTCTTTGCGAATATATGAACTGATTATAGCATACACAGTCTTGGGTTTTGTCATGCTAATATTAGATAGGAATAAAAATGATACAATGCAGTGGAAATTGTCACAAAGAATCAAAGGGAAGATTTTTTTTTTTTTGACAATTGAAGCTTGGGAGCCCGATCTTCTCAGTTAGCTGTCTTTATAGCCAAATTTAAGAAATGAAAACTATCACCGAAAACCATTTAGCTTGGTCTACCTTCAAAGGGGTTAACTGCATGATATTTTTCATGAATTCGCTTATTGCAGCATGTGTGATGACGGGATTCCATTTTTTGAGATATCAGCAATCAATGCTGACAAACCTCCACTATCTATCGCAGAAATCAAGAGAAGGGTTGAGCAATTCAGAAAAGCAGGTATGACCAACTTTCTAGACTTCTAGCATTCTGGTTGGATTGTCATACAATCTTTTAAATATAAAAACTGAGTTCTTGATTTACTGTTTGCTTGTGCGGCTCATGCATCTTGGTGATAAATATATGGACAAAGATGATTTTATGGAGTCCTTTGCAGAAATGACCAGTCATATGTTTTTCCTCATCTTGTACTTATATGACCATTGTGAGGAATGGTAGTTGGGAAAGTCCATTTCACGTCTCGCATATTATTGCTTTCTGCTTTTGAGGGATTAGCGAATTTTCTGGGCTTAACATGGTAGGGCAAGAATCTATGTCTGCCAGGGCCAATAATGGGTAAGTGGTGATGGGGATGGACTCGCCAATTTGTTCATTAATGACAGTGTTATTCTTTATGTTACAGGAAAAAATGTGATCATATCTAGCCAACCATACTTCTACAAGAAAGCAGAACTTTTTCCAGGCAGCGCTTTTATAGTTGGTGCAGACACTGCAGCTAGGCTTGTTAACGTAAGAAGTTTAGCTCAAGATAAGCTACCTGTACCACTTAATTTATTTGCTTCCTGAGAGCATTGTTATAGTTCACAGTGACAAGTGTTTTGCTTTTATTACATACTAATTAGCATTGCAACCAACTGTTGAATTTTGCAGTTTCTGTCATATTTTTGTTTTCTCATCAACACACTTTGTACTTATTTTGAGTGCAAATTGTCATAACTTTGACAATTGGGTATTTTGTTGTCCATACTGAATGACTTATGACTTTTACTCCATTTAGCCTAAGTATTATGGAGGAGATTACAATCAAATGCTGGAAATACTTCTCGAATGTAAAAGCACTGGTACCACTTTTTTGGTTGGTGGCCGAAAGATTGAAGGAGTTTTCAAGGTTTGAATTGATTTCAATTATTTCTTTTGCACACATTTGGAAAGAAGAAAAATAATCTCACCCTGTGTGTACTACTTATTTTGCAGGTCCTTGAAGATTTAGACATTCCTGAAGAGCTTAGAGACATGTTCATCTCTATACCAGAGGAAAAATTTCGCTTAGATATTTCATCTACTGAACTTAGAAATGCCCAAAAGCTGTGACGTATCAAACACATTAGCATATTCTAGATGATTATCTATAAATATAGAAGTTTGAAATCTTGAGCGGGTCTTTGCAGATATCAAATGCAACTTTTGATGACCTGGTTTTTGGTCCTGTAAATAACAACTTTTATGTTTATGATACAATACAAGCATTTTTGTATGTCAGAATACAGTCATGTTGTATTAATCTTCCCTCTTTTCCAGGTAATCATAGCTATTTTTCTGCCTGAATCGGTACAGGATGCATTTTAATATTTCATACAAACTCCATGTATGCCACAGTTAGAAAACACCACTGGATTCTTAATGACATGCTTTGTTGAAATTACAGCATTAGAGCTCGTTTCATATTGATTGTGTAACTGATGAAAATATGATGTATATATTCATCCATAGATACATATGGTGCTAGCAATCAGGTTTGAATTCTCAAGGCCCAGTTGGAGCTCCTTGCCTTGTCTAGAATCGTGTTCACACAACATTTTGTCCAATATAGTAAGCACAGTTTCCTTGAAACCTCACAAATAACGAGCCATTCCATTTAAAGGAAATTATGCTTGCCAGCACTTTCATAGTGTTCTCTAATAAGCTTTTGTCTTGACAGGGCCTCTTGGTATTTTGTTGAGTACATTGGAATCAATCTTCTTGTAGAATCTCTTGATGTCTTCGCTACCCCTTGCAACTAGATGATCCACCTCTGTTTCGTATCTTTGGTACAGTGCTGGTAAAGTGAGGGCGCATAAAAATCCTGTGAAAGTAAGAGATATACCATTTAATTATTATGAAGAGTTATATGATTTTATCAGAATTTACGCCCTTTTTCTTATGCCTGTTATCTTGCATATAATTACTTTATTATGTCGTACTCACCAAGGTATAGCAGACTTGTGAAGCTGTAAGAACTTCCAATCTCTGACACTAATAGCAGAGACCCGATCACCTTAAAGTTAGACACAAGATTAGTCCATGATTAAGTGCTGAGCATCACATCAAATAAAGAAAAAATGATTACATTATTGAACGGCATTGGTAAAATTAAGTCTGTAATGTTTATCATTACAAACTAAAAGAAATTTGTTCAGTTTAGACTGGTTGCATTTTTAGACTGGTTATTCTTTTAGCGATGGCTCTGTAATATTATACCATGATTTTTCTTTTCTTATGAGGGTGGCAAAGTAACTGATTCGTCCGTACCAAGAGGAATTTCTTCAGGTCTTTTCCGCACGCGATCTCATAAAGCGCAGCCCCTGTGTATGCCAGTTTGTAATGGACGGTCTGTGCTACTTGCTGGAAGGCATGCTCGGAGATGATGACTTCCGGGATGCTTGGAGGGGCTCTGCAATGCAAAGCAGGTTAGTCGAGTATGGCGTCGTGCGCCTTTGGGCCATTTTTAAAATTCCTGTGAGCCATGTTTGCGATACTGTGCTCTCTCCAGGAATAAAAAAAGGGAAGCCATACATACATGTTCAAGAGTGGCGCAGCATTGGACCAAATGAAGATCACGAGCATGGCAATGGCGGCGATCTGGCAAAGGAGCGGGATTATGTTGTACTCGACCACCTCGAACAGGTACCATATCAGCGTGGCGCCGGCAAGGACGCCTGCCGATAAGTTCCTGTCCTTCCACAGCAGAACGTCCGCGACTGCACGCAAGACGCAAAGAACGGAATTCGTGCTCACACATCAGCTCGAGAGAGAATACTGCGGGTGCGGCAATGCAAATAGTGCGCTAAAATACAACAAGAGCAGCATACCTCTCCCTCCACCAAGAAGCCTGTGAACCGACTTGTGCCTGTGAAACGGTCCGTCGACTCTCCCGTCATCAAGATCGCTTGGGAAGTGAGAATTCATGGTTTTACGACGTTGGGACGGGTAATCTTGTGTGTTTTGGTCTGTTTGGTCGGTCTGTTACAGAAACCACGTCCTTATAAGCACTCAAAATTGCCAGTATAATATCTGGGGGAGCCTACACTGGGAAGGAAAGGATAGCTTGATCTGGAGGGATTGAACCGTTCAGGGGAATAAACGGATGCTCGACAACGGCAAGTGTTGCTTGTGCTAGATGCTTGCGACGACAGAGGGAATGCCTTGTTACAGGCCAGAAGCAAGTTTAGACTAAGAGTTTACTTCTGTAGGGGTTACCAGATTTACCTCATTCAAGTCCATTAGGCCATGAACATACTGTAGTTGTATGGTTGCACGTGCTGGCGCTTGCACAGTTGCACGAATGCCTAACATTGTAGTAGTAGGAACCTCCCGTTCTGCAGAGAGTGCACATTTTTGTGCGCTGCTAGACTCCGGTCCTGCACCAAAATCGTAAGCAGGCAGGCCTTCACCTTGCGTGCTTCACCTAACGGAAACCGGGTCTCGGCTCCGCACGCTCGCACCGTGACTCACCTGCTCTGCTCCCGGCGGGCGCCTACAAAAAGGCGACACGCAACTCCGGTCACCGCGCAGCTTACTGTCTCCGATCGCGGCCTACTGAGCCATCCAGAAATCGAGTCACCGAGACATCACGCACCAATGATGAGACCGTCTCTGTCTCTCGTCGCGGCGCTCGCCATGACAGCGGTGGTGGCGAGCCTCCTCGCGGCCCCGGCAGCGGCCGACTTCTCGTACCTGCTGCCGTGCGACGTGCTGCAGCTGAGCCCGTGCGCGAGCGCGTTCGCGGGGAAGGGCGCGCCGCCTCCGTCCTGCTGCGCCAAGCTCAAGTCCCACGGGCCCAGCTGCCTCTGCCGCTACAAGGACGACGCCAACCTGAAGCGCCTCTTCGACGCCAGGCACAAGCGCCAGGTGTTCACCGCGTGCAAGGTGCCCGTTCCCACCTGTAAGTAAGAAGCTCCTTCGTCGCGTGGCGCGGTGGCGGCGGGACGCGCGAGGGACTCGGGTCGGATGAGTTGAGGAGATGCTACCGAATAAAAATGGGCTTGCTGCATCTGTTACGTGCTGTGGTTGAGATTGTTTAGCGCCCTTGCTTACCATTTTCTTTGCTTTTCTAGATGAAACAAACTTACTTAGTGCTTGCTATTGAGATATTGGATTGAGAAACTGATGTCACTGAGGTTCCAAGTCTAGAACCACTGTTGAGCGACTGATAGCCATCTGTCAGACACCGATTTCAGCACAGTAGTAGTGTCATTACTAGCGCTCGAGTACGTGAAGCTCAAATCGTTCTATTGTGGCAGCATCTGATAATCTCAGCACGTAGAGTGCGCAACAATCCTGGCACCAGTTGCTGCCTCGCGACACCCCAACTCTGTGCAGGGCGCAGGTTTCAATACACACCGATGTCAAGGCGAGCCTCTCGGGAGCCCCAGTTTAGCCGCGCGATGACCGACCGTGCTGTACCGTTTACGCAACGGCGCAGCAAAACAAAAGAGGCACCAATTCCCGGGGCGATTCGTGGACGGATCCGCCTCTCTCTCGGTCAACACAAGCATTCCTCTCGCTCACTCACACTCTACAAATACCGGCCCTCTCTTCCTCCAAAACTATCCCAAAACTTGCTAGAACACAACAGTGGCAAGCGTCGTGTGAGTCCCTTCCGCGGAGAGCCATGAAGCTTCTTTACACGGTGCTCTTCCTGCTCGCGGTTGCTCTCGCCTCTCCTCGCGCGGCGGTTTGCCGGGCGCGGCCGAACTGCGACCCGCTGGCGCTGCGCCCGTGCGCTCCGGTCCTCTGGGGCGAGGCGCCGTCCGCCGCGTGCTGCGCCAAACTTAGGAAGCAGAGGCCGTGCCTGTGCAAGTACCGTAAGAACCCTCAGCTGAGCAAGTACATCAAGTCCCGGGACGTCATGAAGGTTGTAGCCGCATGTCGTCTCGGGGGACTCGGGTGCTAGGTCAGTGCGTCGCGTTCTCGTCTGTAACGGTGCCGTGCAACGGTCCTGTCATGCGCCTTGCTCTGTCTGTTTCGTGCTAGTGTTTGACGTGTATTGTTGGTTGGTAGTACTAGTTCTTACTAGGAGTAGTAGATACTTTTCCTGTGTTGAATGTTTGCATCATCAGTTGCTGCCTTGCAGCACGATCATCTGAAATTACTTTCAATTTACGTGCTTATTGTGGATCTTAATTCGAATACAAACGTTACTAAAATGCACTTGATAGCATCCCCTGAGATCGTATAACGGCGAGCATGAAGTGTTCAGAGCAAGCCCGTGCAACTATTTCCTCGAGCAGAATTTATGATGCAACATTTGATCGCAAGACTGAGTAACTCCGTCTGAGCTCTTCTAGAAAGTTCTTTAAAAAAAGAAAAAGAAAAGAGAAGGCAAAGCGTATATACTCTTTGCAGTCTTGAAGAGTACAAAGATACTACTATCAGACATTAGTAATCATGCATATATACAGTGTTGTTTACACCCCTACTACTTTTTATCCATTCCCTCAACGATCCTTACTGGCAATTCCAAGTCGACACTGCTACTCTCTAGCATCTCGACGACTCTGCTCATTGACGGGCGATTCGTTTGCTCTGTCTGTATGCACCACAATCCAACAATGACCATCCTCTTCACAAGATCTCTTGTCTCGCTACTTATGTCAGAAATACTGTTACAGAACCGATCCAAGTGTTCATACAGCCACTGAGCGAAATACTTGCTGGTAGTGTCGGCGCCAACTCCAATGTTCCTCTTCGCCCTAACCATCTCAAGGACCACCACACCGAAGCTGTAGACATCAGATTTGGTAGTGACCGGTCCAAACTTCCTGGACACCACCTCAGGTGCGTCATAGGCATCTCTTCCCCTCGCACTGCGTGTTGATCCCTTGCTCTCTGTGTGAAGGCACAAGTTTGCTACACCCACATCAGATATCTTTGGACATAGCTTCTGATCCAGCAGGATATTGCGCGATTTGACGTTGAGGTGCACCATGGTAGCACTGCCCTCTCCATGGAGGTACTCTAGCCCGCGCGCGACGCCGATTGCAATGTCAAACAGTTTCTCCCAGTATAGCCACATGGAGTAATTCTCTTCTACCGAGTCATTGTGGTTGCTGCTGAAAGCATAGGTTTCCAGCGAGCCATTCGGCATGTACTCGTAGATAAGAGCCCTTGTCTCTCCTTGCAGGCAGAACCCCAGCAGAGGAACAACGTTGACATGAGAAATCCTGCTGATGCTGGTGACCTCGCTCATGAACTCCTGGTCATCACCTTTGCAGTTCTTCAGCACCTTCACTGCTACCTGACGGCCATTGCTGAGCTTGCCTCTGTAGACATCACCATAGCTGCTGTGGCTTATCTTGTGAGCACATTGTTTGGTCATTCTCTCGACTTCCGAGTAGGGGTATCTTTTCAGGTGCTGCTCTCTTTGTCTTCGCTGTGATGGTTCTGTTTTTGGAGGCGTTGTTGATCCTTCCCCAGGAGCCGGTCTGCCCCGGTATTTCTTATGACAGAAGAAACAGGAGCAAATAAGCAGGATCAGCAGCAATACGGCAGCGACAGCGACTCCGACTATTATATCTGCAAAGATAACAAGGGGTTAAAGTGCCAAATGGCATGGTAATGGATTGCAGATGCCGAATACAGTAGTAAATTGCAATTGGTTGATAAAATATTGCAACTGGAAAGGAAATGCTGGATTGGAAAAAGAGTGACCACTTACAGATTCTCTTTTTCTTGTTTAAAGATGCCCCTGCAATTTTCCATGGAAATGGTTTTAGCTAGTTGAAAGATTTCATGGGTCATCAAGATTAAAGAAAATTTTCATATGTAAATTTGCATAACGCTCTTGTCAGCAGATCGTCTCGTGCAATCTGTACCTTGGTTGTTCCTGTTTTGCAAGATGCCCTGAAGCTTCACGCTAAATCCAGAGTCCTTGTCGTAGGACCGGCTCCACAGCATGATGCCGCCGTAATTGGCGGCGCCTTCCACCACCGGCAGGACCTGAGACGCAAGGGTGTCCGCGTCGACGAACCCGCTGCTCGCAGCGTCCAGCGACGCCGGCAGCCCCAAGAACACAGTCGCGGACGGCAGGCTCGCCGTCCACTGCTGCCACGCGCTCTGCAGCGCGCCGGCGTCCCCGGGCGCGTACTGGCACGGCGGGTTGTTGTAGAACTGCACCCACACGCGGTCAAATAGCCCCGTGCCGAGCGCCGTGGCGAGCGACGCGTCCGGGAACGGGCACCGCGGCGCCGCGGTGAGCACGTACTTCCTGCCCGCCGTTTCGCCTGTGAACAGCAACTGCAGGTTCCTGGCGAGGTCATCGTAGTACTGTGACGGGGCTTCTATGTCGAAGTCGATACCGTCGAGCACCGCGTCGCCGAGCGGCCGTAGCGCGCCAGCCCTAGAGCCGCCGAGGAAGTTGTCCCAGAGGTACGCGGCCACGCCCTGCGCGTCCGATGGCGACGACAGGTTGTATCCACCAAGCGCGCCGCCGCCGATGCTTAGAAGCACCTTGACGCCGGCGGACTGGCAGGACGCGATGTCGGCGGCGAGTGATGCGCAGGTGCCCGAGGGGGCGTCGCAGTGGCTGGCAAGGTTGAGGACCGGAGCACGGCCGTTGCCGAACGTCGATAGGAAGCCGAGGTTGACGTACGCGTAGAGGCCGGTGCCGCACGTGTCCCTGAGCGTGCCCTCGCTGGCGTCCTGGCCCCAGTACACCGCGATATTGACGGCGCCGGAGGCCGGCGCGGCGAGGGCGTACACGAGCAAGGACGCGGACATGTAAAGCTTTGCCAACATCATGGAGGATAGGACACGGCTGATGCGCTTATGCGCAGAGGTGCTTTTATATGATCGCATCCTGAACTGGAGAGGTTTTCTTGTTTTTCTTAGGCTTGCCTGCAAATGGGCCGGCCGGGGTGGTTTTCAGGGGAAAGAGCCGAAACATTACGAGGATGGCAAGGTAGTCTTGCTGTCCCTTATGCATGGTGTAGTCAGAAGAGAAGCAGAAACAAGTTTGTCTTAGACCTCAAGAGCGATTTTTCTCATGTTCTTATTAGCACATGAACAGTGATGCTCCCTGCCTCTAGTGACATCTTCATATACTTCATTTTTAAGAAATTGCCCATCATCATTGTTATACTATTGCGGCATCACCATCACTATTATTTATCACTTTGTTGCTAAGGATTTTTTTTTTTTTTGCCTTCAAGGATTATCTCTTATCATCCTTTTTTGTTTAAATGGCTAGATTGGAAACTGACTGCAATACAGTAGATCACAACAGACTGTCATTGCCAGTCAATCCTACGGGCGGGCCGACGTGTAATTTTCCTCCTCTATGATCCAACTTTTATTCTGCTGCCTGTCATCCTAGAAAGCACGACTCTGTTTTGCCTAATGTCCAATGATCACTTCATCCTGTCAACAGATGGGCTTAGTATTTCTTATCCGAGTAGGTGTATTTTGTACCATATTAGAAAATCTGCACCGTAATTGCCGCGCTTTTCGTATATATTTTTGTTGTGCACTTCTAGTTAAAGCAGTATATTTTAAATTTAATATTTAACAAATAAAAATATAGTTGCCTTAACATGAATGACAAAGTTCTATAAACATATACTCCGATCTCAAAAAAAAGTTGTCGACATGTTCTTCAAAGCATAAGTGTGACCTTTATTATCTATAAAATATTTAATAAAAAGTAGCATCGGAACACTTTTAAGAAAATATTTTTAAAACAAATTATTTCTAATTTTGTAACTTAATAAATTTAAAATTATTTCTAATTTATATTGGTAATGTTTGATTAAAACATTGCGTTCAAAGGTAATAATTTTTTTAGACCGGAGTTGTAAGTGGGGAAAAAAATGAGTATTTTTAAAACAAATTATTTCTAATTTTGTAACTTAATAAATTTAAAATTATTTCTAATTTATATTAGCAATGTTTGATTAAAACATTGCGTTCAAGCTGTTTTTTAGATCGGAGTTGTAAGCGGGGAAAAAATTGAATCTTAGTTCTCATAATAATCAAAGAGCATTTTTAGAAGATAAAATAATTTAAGTTATCTAAATATACATTTTCATAACATATAAAGATCTTTAATTATAACATATACTTGCAACACATAGAAGTAAAAGAAATTTATAAGAACTTCTCTTATTATTTTTTAGAATAGTTTTATTGAATTTATAGCAAAATTAAATTTTATTTAATAAAATAGTTACAGTTAATTTCTTATATTTATTCCATTGTTTATGTGTCCTTTCACATACTCCTCAATTTTTAAATTATTGTTTACTGTTGATTTTTAATATCATCTTTTACTATTCAACTTATCTAAAAAATTAATTCAAATTTGTAAAATTTTAAGTTGTGATTCAAATAACTTTAATGATAAAACAAATTATAATATATGAAATTTATAAAAAAAATTAAATATGATTATAGTCAAATTTAATTTAAACCTGAAAAAGCTAAGGTGATAGCACAGTCGTTTATGTCTGCTCTCGCCGAGTAGAAGCACGCTCGTACGTTAACGGGAAATGATTTTTTTTCTCCTTTCAAATATCCACTGTTAGATTTTAGACGTGACGTAACGAGGGTTGAGAGAATGATTGTGCTTTTAATATATTTAATATATAAAGATGGATGGATATTTGAAACCCATAACAAACTTCTGAATCTTTATGTTCAGTGATCTGAGTGCATATATAAGAGATTATGCCAACTATGATAAAATATTAAATGGTCTATGAGAAGTTCCATCTTTGTTTACGGATCAAAGTAGCATGTGGTGTATGTCTTAAATAATTTTGCAAAATACAACAAATATTTCAGTCGTGCGACGCTTTTATGAGAGAGCAGCATTTCATCTCAAAAGCATTTTTGGTGGCAGTTCCAGGGTAGCTGTGCTACCTTCCAGCATTTCGACAACTCTGGTCATTGTTGGCCGATTCGTCGGGGTCACTTGTATGCACCACAAACCAACAACTATCATTTTTCTCACAAGCTCTGTGGTTTCACCATTGATCTCAGAAGCACTAATACAGTAGTCATCCAAATGTTCATAAATCCATTGTGGAAAGTATTGGCTACTAGATTCACTGCTGGCATTGTAATTTTTGTCCCTAGCCCCAACCATCTCAAGGATCATCATTCCATAACTATAGACATCCGACTTACTACTTACTGTTCCAAATTGCTTTGAATAGACCTCAGGGGCGATGTAGCCTATTGTTCCTCTTGCACCAACCATGGAGATCGCACTCTCTTTATTCAGGCATAGCTTGGCCAGTCCAAAATCAGATATCTTTGGACAAAAATCTTGATCTAATAGAATGTTGTGGGGCTTGATGTCAAAATGCACGATGCGAGTATTGCATCCTCTGTGTAGATATTCAAGTCCTCTAGCAATTCCAATGGCAATCTCAAATAATGTCTCCCAGGTCAAAGTACTTTCACTTACTAAGTTGCTGTTGAAGGCATACTTTTCAAGTGAACCGTTAGGCATGTACTCATAAATCAGAGCCCTTTTGGGACCTTGCAAGCAAAATCCCAATAGCGTGACAACGTTGACATGAGAGGTTCTGCTAATGCTAGCGACCTCATTCATGAACTCCTCACCATCTCCTATGTTGTCCTTTAGCATCTTAACTGCTACCTCACGGCCATCAGGGAGGTTTCCTCTGTACACAGCACCAAATCCACCTTGGCCTAGCTTCACAGCAAAGGATTTTGTCATTCTTTTCACCTCTGCATATTTGTATCTTTTTGGATGTATGTTTCCATTCTTTTGTAGGAAGGACTCGATACTGGGCGCATTCTTAGTTTTAGATAGCAGTAACCCATATTTGTGTATCAAGTATAACGCGAGAATAATTAAGCACAGCAGTAGTAGGGCTGATATGCTTGCAACAATATCTGCATAAGAGGAAGACAGCACGAGTAATTTAAGCAGTATTCAGGGAACAAAAATGGAGTTAATACTAACAAGTTTTCAAAGACTGCAACTTCGCACTAGACATGAGTGGTGAAGGATTAAGCTTCTCTTTACTGTTGTCATCACTAATAATTGTACTCTGAAATAGTTTAATCTTTTGTAAAATATGAAAGACTCAATATATAACATGTCATTTCTGACGCTTTAGACCAAATGAAGATGAGTACTGATCATATAGACTTGCCTGAGGAGGCTTGGCAAAACATCAATATCTAAGTAAAAGGAACAAAAAATGAGTTCAAGATAAAGGCTACTTACAGATTGTAATTCTGTTCCAATGCCCTGCAATTATATAAGCACAAAAGTATGTAAGCATATATAGAATTAAGAAACAGATCATAGAGGTTACACAACACTACAACATCCTAATTCCTATAAACAGATTGTATTGAATTCATTATATCCAATCATTACTAGCGAGGTAATCGGCACAAGAAGAATCATATCGTTAGATAGATCGGTTGTACTCCTATCCAGCTTTCCTACAATCCCGCGCATTTGGTTGCACTTCGTAAGCAAGAATTGGCAATTGATGGTAACAACAGATCAGTAAGGACCCGAAAACGCAAGTGCAGACACCTGAGGGGGAGGGTGGACAATTTTTTTTTCATTTATTTTGGAATCAATTTTATGGTTAGAACAGTTTGAGCGAATGTTCTCGCTAGTCGCTACTGAGACAAATTTTCATTCACCTCAGAATCACCTTTTTTTTTGTTTTGGTTTTAAAAATAGGTCCTTCCGCCGAATCCGCCCCCACCTTATTTGGAAGCCTTGGTGAGAATACATAAACCCTTTCAGCACCTGATGGCTACATCATACA
>BCLF01000029.1:1261230-1272725 GCA_001602275.1 Zoysia japonica | reverse complement strand
AGGCAATCGGTCAACCTGTTTTGGCCTTTTGGAGAACGTTGTGTGGCTCTGGAGAGGGAAGCGGAGGCATCGACACGTGATTGGACTAGCGTGCGCGTGGAAACACTAGCAGAAAATACCATAGAAAGTTCCTGTTAATTCTGCAATTTAGCCGTCAATCTAGATTGTCCATTTTAGCTCGAATAGGTAGAAGGGGTTCCAAATTCAGAGCATTAGCGTGCCTGAATTCAGAATCCCAAGTCACGGGACCTGAATCCGGCGTGCTGGCTTGGGTCTAGCGAAACAGTGATTGGTATTCAGTGCCGTGCAAGCGGGCAGGGACTAGCTTATTCTCTCTGGTTCCATAATTTTTTATGTTTAGGATAAAAATATAGTTTTCAAAATGCAGTTTTAACTTCTATGTTTATAAAAGTTTTATTTAAAAAGATATATATGTATATTTTTATGAAAGCATTTTCAAGACAAATGTAGTCATGTACTTTTCAAATTTTCAAAATTAACAGTTTTAAAGATATTTGTAATTTATATTTTCAATGTTTGAAGAAGTGTTGTCAAAAAAGACAAAATTATGGAACTAGAGGGAGTATCATTGCACCATTTAAAAATAATAATTTTAAAAATATATTTTGTCACAAGAAATCATCGTGTGATGTACGTATTTTTTAAATCATCTTTTTTGTTATGTTGCTACAGTCACATACCTGTTTAAGAGAATGTTAAATTTTACTTCTCTTGGTTTAAGGAGCATTTTGATCTTTTTGAACAAGAAATCCGACAGTAATGGCAAATTAGAAAAGAGAAATTAAGAATGATGACAAATAAGGGAAGAGAAAAAAAAAAAGTTTGAGAGTCTATTTTTGTCCTTTCCCTCACTTTGGTTTAATTTCATGCTAAGTCCACGAAAATAAACAAATTATTATCGGAGACATGGCGCGTGGGGGAAACCGGAACCTCTCATCTAAGGGAAATGTGATTTAAGTGAAGAAAATAAACAAGCAAATAACCCCCGCTGCAATTAGAGAGCTATTGTACAAGCTTTGAAGGTCTTACCAGAAGAATCGTTTGTGCAATCCTGAGCCTCGACCCGGCCATTGCTGCACAAGCAGCTCTTGAAGCCCCTGGTTTGATTGGACCGGCACCTTCTACCCGATTGCTCGCACTGCTGACACGCGTGAGGCTTCATCTGATCCCAGGCCAACTGAAACCCTCTACGAAGAGCATCGCCGTATCCACCGTTTATCCATTGGGAATGATTCGGTGGATCATCAGAGAGTTGGAGTACAGGCACTTTGATAACAAACGGGCACATCCGAATCTAGTCTGGGGCGGCACCTTATTCCCCGGCCACACAAAAACTGTCTGCCCATCGAAACTGCCGCAGCTGACTGGGCTGAGGTTAATCGTCCAGACCTGAACGGGGTTGCAATTGAAAAAAAAGAGAGAGGAGGTAATCGCTCATGGTGTTAGAAAGAAGCCACGAGGACTGCGGGAGAGTCACGTTGTGATCCCCTCTGGGGCAGCTCTCATCCTCGAAAGCCTCCTGATCAACAACGATGACTCTCAAGTTCTTGCAGTCGATGCTCAAGATGGTGTAGTTGTGACCGCCTCCCAATTGCATGACAGCCTGCTTGTCGTCCTCGCACCATACCCCAAAGCCAGGGTACCCGCAGTAGGAGCCGTAGCTACCCGGTAAAAGTAACAGAGAGGAGAGGAGCAGGTAACTTGATTGTGAATATAGGGAATAATACATAATTTTATAAGTAAAATTTATTTTTAAAAATAAAAAATTTATCTCATTCTACTATTCATCGATCCGAATGATACATGAGGAGGCTACCCTCGAGTTCTGATGTCTCGTTGTAGAGATAGAACGGGTAGCTGACGGTGATGTTGCCGCAGATGGAAGGCTGCCGCAGGCACAGGACTCGTTGTATCGACTGTCGCCGGAACTGGAAGGGGCGCCGTGGGAAGAAGCGACGAGCAAGAAGGCTAGTAAAAGCGGCCGCAGCAGAGGTAGCAGCCGGTGGCGAGCAAGAGAGCCATGGCTAAGGCTCTTTTGTTTGAGCGGAAGTTTTAAAAAAATTGATTAATAGCTAAGTTGAAAAGTTGATTAGTGAAATTTAAATGTTAAATTTTTAATAAATATTTAGTTTTTTTTCATACTAAAAGCTAGAAAGCTAGCTTTTTAACCTTTCAAAAACAAGCTTTTAAAAACCGTTTCAGCTAAAAAACTAGTAAAAAGCTAAAACAAAAAGTCCTAAGTGAGGCGAGGTTTTTTTTTTACTCCTACTACTTTGCTGCACGGGTCCGTTGAACCATTCAAAGATCGCAAGGTTGAATGGTGACCTATGTACACAGTGCGAGCTACAATAGTCTATATGTAGATCAGACTAATAGGCCACTCAATAAGAGCGACCAGTCCAGTCAACCTGTTTTGGAGAACGTTGTGTGGCCATGGAGATGGAAGCGGAGACAGACACGTGATTGGACCGGACTCCTGATTGCCATGGGTGTGCCGGCTTGGGTGGCCGTGGATCGGCTATGGCACGCGTAGCCGGTGACCTGTGGTCCACGTGAGACTGTGCCCTAGCAATCGGTATTCCGTGCCCTGCGAGTGGGGTGGGACTTGTAGCCTGTTGCTGTGCCGTCTAGACTGGTGTCCGTGCTCCACAGGTTTACTCAAGTCCAAAAAGTGTTCGCCAAAATGTAAAAAAGTCTAAGATCTCGATTTTGATAAGAACTTTACAAAAATTTTATTAAAAAAACCACAGAAATTATAAAAAATTCTTTGTTTCCAAGAGGTCTAAGAAGTGTTCGTTGTTTGCTCGCACCATAAAGCAAAGTGTGCGCCTAGGTACTTGTCAGCGTTCTAACTACTGTCACAGTACGAATACGATCGAGGGAGTAGTGTGGCTTCGTATTCAATATGTTTTAGTCTACAAAATACTCAATAAGAGTTTTTTACCTGGTTCAAACCATCTCAAACGGTATAATACCTTATGTACAGAGAGTGATTTATATCAGTGCATGAGTACAAAAGGCCGAACTTTCTTTAGGAGAGGATCCATCGTTTAAGCTGTAGGGTGCTCGATGCACGTGTTCGTGGGATCGCTCGCGGACGTAAACGGTGACACGCGAGAGTTCAGAGTTTCGATCCCCCCTCTATCGCTTCTCGGACCCCTCTTTATATAGGGTAATCCGGGGTTACAAAATGATGATTCTACACGATTTTACTGTCTCGCTGATAGGTGGGTCCTCTATTGACGTCGTCATCATTCGTCTCACTCGTGCGGAGGCGTGGCGCGTCACGTCGCACGTCGCGCCGGGTACTGTAGTGCCAGCCCAGTACTGTAACGTCAGCTACAGTGTCGTCGAGTCTTGTTCGTAGACTTCTGCGGCCCGTCCGATACTGTAGTGTCAGCCACAGTGTCATCGCAGTAAATTCGACCCGTCCCGTCGGAACGGTTGGTTGGTGCTTAGAGTAAATGCGACCTAACTGTCGCACTTACTCCCAAGGTTGGCTATCGGAGGTCGGTCTTCGGAGGTCGGTCTCGTCGTACGTTTTAGCGTCGAATGCAGCTAAGACTCGGCTTTCGTAGATCGTTGCCTCGGGGGTCGGACCACGCGTTCGTGTATCGTCGTCCGACCCCAAAACTCCTCGAGATCTTGCTCACGTATACGAGTACGGGTCGACAGATACCCGGGGTACATGATTCCGACAGTACTTAAACGAATAAGGAATATTCCACTGTACATAAAATGAAATCACGCTTTCTTGTGGTTGTGATGCCTTTCTTCAGGCCTGCCTGTTGAGGCCGAGTTAGAATTTGTACCTTTAAGCTGTAATTTGTTTGCCCTTCTCGCCTCTTAATGAATGGCAGCCCTCTGCCTCTTTTTTTTTAAAAAAAAAAATTAAATCACACAAAATTTCAAAGAAAGAATTCCTCTCTCCCACCAAAATCTTATTTCTAGGTTTAATTAACTATGTTTACTTGTCCTTTGATCGATGATTTCAACAAATTTCAGCAAATTTATAAATATGTAAATTATAGTATATTATAAAGTAGGTTTTATGTTGAATCTAGAGTTAACATTTATGTCACTATATTTTTTTATTTTCTTTGGTTAAAAATAGTGATATTGTTTAAAAATCAATTTTATCATTCATCTTATTCAAAAAATATTTAAATATATAAAATTATTAATTTTAATTCAAATATCACTGATAATAAAATAAATTATAATAAAATATATTATAATCATCATAATATTTTGAATAGGACAAATGATTAAAATTGATGTTAAAAGGTACCGTTGTCAATATTTAAAACTAGAGAGAGTATATAAAAACTATTTAAAAAGAAGAAAGCATGATCAACCAAACAATAATTTTTTGAAGACACTGCGAATTATTAGCTAGGCGGAGGAAGGGGATAACACATACCGCAAAGTTCGGAGGCTGGCCCACCGTCGCAGTAACAGGTGAACCTCAGGTCACCGTTCGTGTGGTTGCGCTGGTAGCCGCACCATCCGCCGGACTGCTCGCATCCGGAGCAAAGCTGGGAGTTGGGGCTGTAGGTAAACTCGAACCCAGCTTTCACCACTTCACCATATGACACGTTTACCAGAGGCGAGGAACCAACCATTCCCACCTTGTGCGCGGTCATCACCGGCGCCACCACCACCTCCTCGCACTCGTGCTCGTACGCCAGAGTATCCGTGGTGGCTACGCCGTCCCGCAACACGTACGACCTTTTGCTGGCATATCCTCCTTGACATCCCAATTCCACGGCAGACGACAGAGAAATGTTCTTCTTGCAGTTGTAGAGGAAGGTGATGTTGGAATCTGAGGAAGTGAGCTGCAGCCACGAGCTCGAGTAATCAATGGTGAGATTCCAGCGCAGGCGCGGGCAGCCTGACCCGTACTCGTCGAGATCGGGGTCGGCGTCGGAGACGGCGAGGGTGTGCTTGTCGTAGTCGATGTCGATGACTTTGTAACGGTGGGACTGGACGGAGAGGATCAAATTGGTGGCGTTGTTCTCGCAGACAAGGCCGAGGCCAGGGTAGCCGCAGTTGTCGGGCCCGGACGAGTTGAGCCAGAACGGGTAGTGGATATCATGGCCGGCGCAGGGGGAGTTACTGCAGGAGGCAGGGAAAGCTTCGACTGTGGCAAAGAGAAGCACGGCGGGGAAGAGGAGCAGAGGAGCCATGGAGGAGTGGAAGCGTCTTCCGTTTACCTGGTTGAGACTCTGTTTTTTGAAACCGTGCCGTGAGAATAGTCTAAGTATCAGCTGATTGTTAAAAGGGCAGCTGCGTTTAGTACTGTTTCGATTCTTCGGTACCAATTTTAGTAAAAAAAAAATAGAATTATTTAGAAACTGTTTGATATATTTTAGTGATTTAGATTTAGTAAAGTAAAGAAATGATTGAAATAACTAATATAACTTTTTTATGATAATATTAAAAATATCAAAAAAATTTAAAATTTTTTGAGAATAAACAGAACAACTTTAGCAAATTTTGAGAACTAATAGAACAATTTTAGAAAACTTTGAGAATAACAGAACAATTTTAGTAAACTTTAAGAATAATTCGAAAGACACCTGCATGAAGAGTTCGACGAGACCAAACTAACAGAACAACTTAGAGAAATTTTGAAAACTTGAGGGAAGTTTTTTAGGGTGCGTTTAGTACGGCTTCGATTCTCTGAAGAATCAGAAACGTTTCAGTTTTAATCTATAAAAGTTTCTACTCAGAAACAGAATTATTTTAAAAACTGTTTTAGCAAAAAAAAATTATGATTCACAGATTTAGTAAAGTATTTTAAAAAACTTTAAGACTAATAAAATAACTTTAAAAACTTTAGAAATTTGAGAGAACTTTTTTTACAAATTTTCCAAAACAATGGCAGTGAGTGATTCGCCGCCGAAACACCTCTTTGGCTGTTTCACGGCCGTAGGCCAATTCTCAGAATCGTTTCGCTGGATTCTTAGTTGAAACGATTTATTTTTTTGTTCATTTGGCTCAGCTTCAAGCGTTTCGGCTTAGAATTCTTGCGGCCAAATGCACCGTTAATTTCCCAAAGATTAATCAGAGATACGGGCAAAGAGTCACCGAAGAATCGAATAGGTTGAAACACCTTTGCAGCTGTTTCGCCGCTGCAGTTCAAAATTTTAAAACGTTTCGCCAGTTTCAATGTTGAATCGTTTCAATGATTTCTCTCTTTGGCACGGATTCAAGTGTTTCAACCCAGAATCGGAACTGATTCTTCGAGCCAAGCACACCCTGAGTTTCTACTTTTCAAAAATATTAGGATTCCTTTGGCGTGTAATTTTACGTTAGTTAAAATTGAAACTATTTAACATTGCTAAAACTGCAGACCTAATAAGTTACTGCAATAACTAACAGAAAAAGGTACTACAGATATTTGGCGCTAGGCCTAAAACACTGATAAAATGACTATCAGCCTTATTTTCTGAGCCCGGCCCAGTATAAATTTAGATCATTTTCTCCGGCTTATTACTGCTTAAAGTCTGGCCATCACGTTTTCCCTATTAATGTCGATTGGATCCCAGACAAGGACTACCCACCGGCGAACGAGCCGCCCGCTCAATCGCCTTCCACAAGAATAACGGGACATGCCAAGGACGAAAGGTGCCCGCCATCGCTGCCTGCTGCTGGCCAGCAGTTCCTGTTCCTGGCGCAAAATTTCCACATCCAAAGTCGAAGGTCCCGTCGCGCTCGGCCTAACACCCACACCTCACTTGGCGCTCACGCACGCACAACATTGGAGTAAACCAGGACCCAAGTCTCCACCCCAGGTCTGTCCACGCTAACTCATCTTTCCATTCCTTCACACGCGCAATGGCTCCTCTGCTCCCGCTCCTCCTGCCGCTGCCCGTTCTGCTCCTCCTCGCCGCGGCAGACGCCTTCCCTGCCTCCTGCAGTAACGCCAGCTGCGCCGGCCACGACATCCACTACCCGTTCTGGCTCAACTCGTCCGGGTCCGACAACTGCGGCTACCCTGGCCTCGGCCTTGTCTGCGAGAACAACGCCACCAATTTGATCCTCTCCGTCCAGTCCCACCGCTACAAAGTCATCGACATCAACTACGACAAGCACACCCTCGCCGTCTCCGACGCCGACCCCGATCTCGACGAGTACGGGTCAGGCTGCCCACGCCTGCGCTGGAATCTCACCATTGATTACTCGAGCTCGTGGCTGCAGCTCACTTCCTCAGACTCCAACATCACCTTCCTCTACAACTGCAAGAAGAACATTTCTCTGTCCTCTGCCGTGGAATTGGGATGTCAAGGAGGATATGCCAGCAAAAGGTCGTACGTGTTGCGGGACGGCGTAGCCACCACGGATACTCTGGCGTACGAGCACGAGTGCGAGGAGGTGGTGGTTGCGCCGGTGATGACCGCGCATAAGGTGGGAATGATTGCACCGCCGCCTCTGGGGAACGGATCATCATATGGTGAAGTGGTGAAAGCTGGGTTCGAGTTTACCTACAACCCCAACTCCCAGCCTTGCTCCCGATGCGAGCGCTCCGGCGGATGGTGCGGCTACCGGCCCAACCACTCGAACGGCGACCTGACGTTCACCTGTTTCTGCGACAGCGGCCCAACCTCCCATCGTTGCGGTGCGTATTCCCTCCTCTTCCTGGTTCCTCCGCATTACTTCACTTTGGTTTCCTGTTGATCTTCGTTTCCGAATGCGTTGTCCGTCAGCTGGTGAGCCCCCAGTTTTCAATTTGTTTGTTTAAGGCTGCGAACCAATCGAATAGCGCTAGAGGAAGGGCTCAACTACGAAATTCATCTGAATTTCCTAATCCTACATATTATAGTCGACGCCCAGAATTAGCTGCCGTTTGTTCCGCAACTAGGTGCGCCGGGCTCAGTTGTTGCCTGGTCGAGACCTGTGTGGAAATTTCCGCACGCCGAGGTCTACCAATTCGCCGTTTTCGCCGAAACCAGATGAATTGGTCAAGTATGCTTAATGCTTCAGTGGACTCTTAGCTTGACCAATACAGTAGTTTTTATCAAACTGGACGTCAGCGGGCATAGCATGTGCCAGGCTATAGGAAATTACACCAGGACGTAGAGCAGGGGCAAGGGCCACTTGAACACCAGCTGCTGCCCTGCACTGTGCATGCCGTGGTTACGGACCGAGACTGGCCGGAGCAGCGGCACCAGCGAAGCATCACACGTAACATCACCCTTGACCGAAAGATCGCGTAGTCGAAGCGTGGAAGACCGGCAAGGTTGGTCTCGTGGTACTACCTGGAACCGGCGGCAGAAGTTTTTCCCTGTCCGACGGCCCGGCACACGGATCAACCCCGTGTTGAATGGGGAATCGCCCGGGTGTCGTTTACGTTTGGTCGTGTGGAGACATCAAGTCAGTTTCAGTGAACTGGAGTTGCGAGACAGCGGACGCCTCCCGTGATCTTCTCCGGGACGGGCCTCATAATTCAGCGGACTGAGGAGTGGGCTACATCCCTATTGGTTGGGTCGGTTCGAGTGTCTTGCGGAGTTGCTCCGTTCATACTGCCGAACGTGACCTTCGCTAGTGACTCGCAGCTATTGGTTTTCAGTGATGTAAGTAGGCCGTCGCTGTGTTCGATTAATGACGCTTGAAGGATTCAGAGTCGCGTGACAAGCAAGGTTAACAAAACCATAAAAATTATTTTATTTTCACGGTTTTCAGTGAAATCGATTCGGTTTAATTTCACCGGACTATCAATTTTCATTTTAAAAATTCAAAAAAATTGATTTTTCTTGAAAAAATGGAATTTTGAAAACCGGTCGATGAACTAGTGGGTTCAAACTTGAAAACCGTAAAAACTAAAGAAACCGATCGATAAACCGATAAAATCGCTCAATAAATCAGAAAACTGACCAGTTACTGTAGCATTAACATCGAATTTCATTTAAATTTTGATTTTTCAATTTGGAGCGGTTTTTAACCGGTTTTCGATAAACTGATCCTCACCGATTTTTTCGGTTCAAATGGTAAATGAAATCCTGGTGAGAAGTGAGCGCAAGCTGAGTTTTCCAATCGGATTGATCCCTGTGTAGCCTCACAATGAAATATAGAAAGAGAGACATTTTTTAAGAAACCTGCACTTCCATTTCTGTAAACAAAATTGAATTTTTTTTTAAAAAAAAAGGCATAAGCACTGTCATTCATTAAGAAGCAGAGAAATTATGCCTAGAAAACAAAGATTAGTACTAAAAACAGCATAGCAGCTGTCAGAAAGGAGAAGACAGACCAAGTCAAGAAACACTAACAGGGCCAACAGGAAAACAAAAGAGAAGAGAGCAGGAGATAGTCAGGCTGGAGAGAAGCACTGTGGTGCGCCCTCAAATACACCCTGAAATTCTGATTAGCTAGCTCTGCCACTTGCCGAAAAGATTGCACCTTCTCAAAAATCCTTCTCTTTCTTTCCTTCCAAATTTACCACTATACTGTAATAAGAATGCCAGCGTGTCTTCGTCTGTATTCCTTGGAGCCTGAACAAGTGATTGCCTTAAGTCAATTGATTGGGCCTGCTGAGTTGAATGAGATGATAACTGTGGGCAATTGTCTGGTAAGACTTAAGAGTAGCTCTTTGGCACCTCAGAAAAAGACCGGGTTAACAAACTGCGAGCACGAATCGGGCGTCGTGCTAGTTCCCTCGCAATCTGATTTCAGAAAAGTAGCTTTTGCGACCTCCAATGAATTTCAGAAAGGCCTCGTCTCTCTTGTTCAGTTTTAGCACATTGCGAACGAAAAGTATCGTTATTACGTTGTGCTAGCTTGTTCACTTCCTTGATCTGATATCCTTCTTGTAGTTCAGAGAGCCTGTTGGCTTCCAAAATGTAGTTTCCTGGCAAGGGAATGGATCTGCTGGCTGTTGCCAACTAGTAGTAGTGCAGTAGAAAAGTAACAAGTGTGCTAACACCTACCGCCCGCACAAACATCGTAATGTTTGAAGTCCCGGTGGCATTACAAAGATGACTAAATTCTTCGATTTGACGCGGATAGATGCACATAAACAACTTTCTTCCCCTTTTCAACTTGACTGCGTCTTGCCAAATCGCGCTAGTAATAAGGCGCCTTTGCACTTGGCTGGCGCGTTTCTTTGCAAGTTGCACCTCTAAAACAGTCGGCAACAACTCTTAGACACTTCAGCACTTGCTAATTAACAATCAAAGTTCTAGACCACCTACCCTCTGAGATTAAACATGCATCTCACGAGGAAGCAGTCCATGTGAACCTAGACACACAGTTCGGAGCATCAATTAACAAACGATCTTCTAGAATAAAATTGCATCGGAATAAGTTTTTACTCTTACCTCGGTTTAAAAATCCACCAACTGATTGGTTTTCAACAGTGCCGAAAACTGGTTGGTTTACTGTTTTTGCTACGGTGCAGATTTGATTTTAAGTAAAAATTGATCGTTTGATGTGTCACCTGTTTTTTGTGAAAATTAGCCGGTTTTCAAAGATTTCGTTAACCCTGACTCCTACACATGATTATTGATCGTTGCGGTCCGTATGGAAGTTAACTCAAAATCCAACAGTCTGGAGTTGCCGAAGCAGCCTATCTTCCCGGCACCAAGGTATTGACGATCGACGTTGCAGGCAGCCGCCGATCACTGATCCGACGGAAGAAGTTCGCGTTGCCGTGTGCCCCGGCTTTAGCCACCCTCCTGCCCACCACCACCAACCAAGCGAACCTCTCCGAAAGACCGAAACCTTGCCGGTCAACTCCCCTCAGCTAACCACGCGACCTATAAACGGCGGCGCGCGCAAGAAAGTCTTGCACGACAAGAGCGTAGTACAAAAACAGCCTACTTGCCTCCGCTCGGTGGTCTTGCTGTCCATGGCTCACCTACCCTGTCTCCCCGTCCTCGTCTTCGTCTTCCTCGTCGTCCATGTCCAACTCCCAGCCTCCCATGCCGGGCCTCTTCCGCCCACATACGACGGTTCCATGTGCTCCGACTCGTATCGGTGCGGAAGCGTGGACATCCGCTATCCATTCTACCTGGACAGAGCAACCAGACAGACCGCCGATTCCACGACCTACTCGTGCGGCTACACGGATTTGAGGATCTCCTGCCGAGAAGATGGCAACACCGATATCGCCATCATCCAGCTGGGCCAATACAACTACACGGTCACGGGCATCGACTACGGCACCGGCAGGCAAGGCAGCATCCACCTCGCGGACGCCGACGCGTTCCGGGGCGGCGATTGCCCGACCATCCGCCACAACTTCACCTTCAGCGAGGAGTGGCTGCACAAAACCGCCTCCTACGACAACCTCACCTTCTTCTTCAGCTGCGACCTAAGCAAAGACGTCCTGCAGATGCTTGGCGAGTACCGGATTGAGTGCCCGGGGTTCAGCAACTCGCCACGCGGTGGAGAAGCCTTCGTGTTCTCGTCCGAACAGCATGGCCTACCTGGAGATCACGACTTTGCCGAGCAGTGCGATGAGATTGTCGTCG
>BCLF01000029.1:1245425-1259657 GCA_001602275.1 Zoysia japonica | reverse complement strand
ACGCCACCGGCTGCTGCGACGGCTTTTCCTCGCCTTCTTGTTCGCCATGTCTTCCCACGGCGCCCCTTCCGGTTCCGGCGACGATCGATACGACGAGTCCATGTGCCTGCGGCAGCCTTCCGTCTGCGGCAAAGTCAACATCAGCTACCCATTCTATCTCGATAACGAGACAGCGGAGCTCCGGGGTAGCTACGGCTCCTACTGCGGGTACCCTGGTTTTGGGGTACGGTGCGAGGACGACAAGCACCCTATCATGCGATTGGGAGGCGGTCACAACTACACCATCGCGAGCATCGACTACAACAACTTGACCATCATCGTTGCCGATCAGGAGGCCTTCGATGAGCGCTGCCCCAGAGTGGATCACAACGTGACGCTCCCGGAGCACTCGTGGCTTCTTCCTAACACCACGGACGATTACCTCCTCTTCTTTTCCAGCTGCAACCCTGATTATGTCCCGATGATTAACCTCAACCCAATCAGCTGCGGCAGCTTCGATGGGCAGAGAGTTTTTGTGTGGCCGGGGAATAAGGTGCCGCCCCTAGACTTGATTCAGATGTGCCCGTTTGTAATCAAAGTGCCTGTACTCCTACTCTTCCATGGTCCACCGAATGATTCGCAATGGAGAAACAGTGGATTCATTGATGATCTTCGTAGTGGGTTTCAGTTGGCCTTGGATCAGATGAAGAAGCCTCTCGCGTGTCAAAAGTGCGAGGAATCGGGCGGAAGATGCGGGTACAATCAGACCATGGGCTTCATGGGCTGCTTGTGTCCCGGTGGGCACTTGGAGGCTCAGAATTGCCCAACCCGTCCTTCTGGTTCTGGTAAGAAAGCCCTTCGAAACCTGAATTCATCAGTTGCCCTGCTTCAGTTCAACATGTCACGGTATTTTATTTCTCGATACATAAGTAGGTCCCTTTTTTTCTCGCATTTTCCTATGCAAGCATCAATTCCGTTTTCGCTCTTTTCCTCTCCATGCCTCCGTACTGGTCGCGCACACCGTGTTTGACCTATAAGCCGGTAGGTTAAGTTCCTCGAAGCCTGAAAAAATGCACACAAGAAGTATTCAGATGGAGCGTGTGGTTACAGCCAAAATGGAACCCTCCCAGCCCAGATTATGTATGACCAATTCTTGTCCCAAGTCCCAGCCCGAAGCTTCCGCGCACTGTGCCCCTCTGTATTTTCCAAAACACGCTGGCGAACTATTCCAAAATGAGAATAATGACTTCGCAGACCGAGCGCATCTTTCCTGTGAAGAAAAAAAAAGGAAAGATGGCTGCCCTGCCCAGCTCTGGAGTCGAGCCGGGACAAGGACATGTTTTAAAGTAGCACGGCGACTCTCGCAGAGTGCTGCGGCAGCAAGTCGCTAGCGCGACAGGCCTCCCATCAGTCATCGTGTGTCCGTATGATGCACTGGCCCTGTCGTCAGCGTCAGCCACCCAACCTTCACCAGTACACGCACGGCTGCTGCACTTTCGAAGTGAAAGTTTAAAATGATGCCGCTCCCAAACTGAGCGAGCCGAGCCAACCAAACCGCGCGCCAGAAATCCTTCACAGCAGAACGAGAGAAACCTCGCCTGACATGCCTTCATCCGTCGGCCGCCACGGCCTTGGCCGTCGTCTGTTCCTGAACTTGATCATCTTCCTTGGCGCCGTCGCCTCTTCCCGCGGCGATGACAATTACACCGCCTCACCAGCGTGCCGGGGGCAGCCGTACACCTGCGGCACCGTGAGCATCACCTACCCGTTCTACCTTTCCAACGATACGGAGGCGCGCGACGGCGGGTCGTACTGCGGGTACCCGGGCCTGGCCGTCCGCTGCGACGGCGGGACCAAGGCCTCCCTACAGCTCGGCACGGACAGCTACACGGTGTCGCGCATCGACTACGAGAGCCTCACCGTCTCCCTCGCCGACGCGAACGCCACCACCGTCTGCCCCGTCGTGAACCACAACGTGACATTCCCACAAGGCGTCCGGCTGTTCCTGGCCCCGGCCGCCGTCGACTATCTCGTCTTCTTCCTCGACTGCGCCTTCGGTCCCAAGCTGCCGGCCGACGACGACGCTCCGAAACCGCCCAAGCCGCCGTCCATGAAGCCCATCACCTGCGGCGGGGCCGACAAGGGACCGGGCGCCGTCGCGTCGTACGTCATCCCACGCGCGGACGTGCCGCCCGGCGACTGGTCCCGCAGCGCGTGCCGCGCGGTCTTCCAGGCTCCCGTGCTCAAGAGCGCCGTCCCGCGCGACGCGCAGGACCTCGCGTGGAGGAGAGACGGGTTCGGCGAGGCCCTCCGCGCGGGGTTCCAGGTGGGCTGGGAACGGAGCTCGGGAGACTGCCGAAGGTGCGAGCAGGGCAACGGCAAGTGCGCGTACAGCGGCGGCGGCGAGTTCCTGCGCTGCGTCTGCGCGGACGGCGGCGGCGGATGTGGTAAGATCATCGTCTCTGACTCTGACTCCGCGCCGGCCGGTACGTACGTAGCCATACTACTCCGATCGGTGCACCGCAGCAGCTTAATCACGCCGCCAAAACCGGCGAAACAGCAAATCTTTTCCAGTAGCGTGTTCGCGTTTAGCCAAGCGACGTTAACCATCAGATTGCTCGTTGCGTAGTGTGCTTACCTTTGCTTGCGTGCCATGTCGCCGCAAACCCGTAGTACGATTAGCTTCTTGTAACTGCACGCTCACGCGTTCTCGGTTCTCCGAGGATTGTGGCCGCCTGAAGCTTGCTTGGAAAATATCTGATGAGTGTGAAACGAACCGAAGCTTAAAGTGTGTCCGTCCAATCAGTCCTTGGTCTGCTCACCGACCCGTCTTCGAATTAGATAGAGATGTGTCCTCCTAGCACGCTTCGATGGTGCAACATCACCTTGCGCTTGTTTTTCAACGGCTGTCGCCGGCGGGGCCGGGGCTACCGGACTAGTCGGGCAGTCGGGCTCCGGAGGATCATCTTGCCCAGATCTCTTGAATCTGTCACGAACAGCCACAGACCAGCTCAGTTCAGTGCAGTTCAGAACTCTGAAATTGTTAAGACCCAAGATTTTTTAGATACGAATGATTTAGACCAAGATAGGAGTAGATAACGCGTTGTCACATCACAGGCTCACAGCAGCTACTCCTGCACAGTACTGGCCTCCTCTGGAAGAGTTTCTGTAGCTGATTGAGATTTTACGCGTGTTCCTGTGGTCATGATCATGATCCTTACCTGACGGTGCGGTCCAAACAACACTCCCCGGCAAGAGCTAACTGCAGGATTAATGGTTACGCGTACGATAAAATGGAGGCCCACCTGTCGACATTGGAGCACAGGAAAAGTTGATGCGCACCGGTTTAAATATTTATAATCTGGATATAATTTGGGAGAAGGACATCTTATCAGACTTTTAGTTGTTGGCTGAATCGCTGATGTTCACATTACCAGAGGCCGCAGAGGACAGAGATAGTGGCAACTTTTTTTTTGGACTTTGCTCTTTGGTTTGTTCGACATCTGGTGGCTATCAAATCCCACTGAGGGCTCTAAAATCTGTGATGTTTTGTTGCTTTGATTTATGACCTCTTAAGTTTTCCATTTTTGATGACGATGCATAACCTAATCTGCCATGGTCACATTTTGATGCCGATGCATAACTTCTTCAGTCTGTCTCCTTTTTATGAACTAACCCAACGACAAAAGGTAAACTGAATAATCTTTGCCACACCATTTCTCTAAGGAATGTTCATCTGTTATATCATCTACCACATCTTCAGAAGAAAAATATGATAAAAGTGGATCCTGCATCTCCTCATCTTTCAGTACGCTCTTTGGATTTTCATAGGGCAGGATGTTGTCCATCTAGTCAAAATATTAGATATGTGTGGCCAGTTTTACCTGGCTGTATACTTTCCATGAGGAAGTGTTACCAGGACAAACACAGAAATTTTTTTTTTACTGTAATAGTTTCCTTCTGCTGCTGCTTTCTGTTAAATTAGTAGCAGATGCAAGTTGCAAGTCCTTTTTATAATTTGTTTCATAAAGAACCTGGATTCGATTTTAGCAGAAAGAAGTATGAATTAGCATACAGAAGTTTTTGCATTCATTTTGCATGACTGATTTCAGCTTTCTCCCTTTGTTGTGCAGGTTCAAAGAAGCATCGTAATGTAATAATAGCAGGTACTTGGTTCCTCTGCCACCTTTACCAGCAGCTTTTCGCACTTTATACATGAACATCGCTCCTGATTTTAACTACCTCTGCCCCAGTAGAAGTTACTACTATTACCTCTCAAAGTCGTAGCCAACAAATGCTAAAAATAAACTTTTATTGGGACGGAGGGAGTACCAATTAAATCGTTACTACTGCCTCTTTCTCAAAAACCAACAAAAACATGGTAATCTTGTATGAAATGGTTTGCACTACAAAATTAGCACACCTAATTGAAGAAAGTTGACAAGTGAAAACTAAAAAATGAAAATAATTCATCATTTTTAACACCAAATACATTTGAACACCTGCTTAATCTGTACGTTCTTATAGATTTTACTACTACCTACAGTCCTGTACATTCTGCTACTGACTCCATCTATGCTTATAATCAGTCTGAACTGATCGATCTCCATTTGCTGTTCCAGGTTCTCTTGCTGGTGGATCAGCATTTTTTATTGTCGCTGGAATTATAGTCTTTATCGTCATCCGCAAGAGAAAGCTGAAGAAGGGAGTCAATTCATCCTCAAAGCTGCTCAAGTACAGTGGTTCTGGCGGGACACCTTACTCCCGGGGCGGCGACACGGAGTCCGGCAGCGTCCAGGACCTGCAAACGCACGTATTCAGCTACGAGGAGCTCGAGGAAGCAACGGATGGTTTCAATGACAACAGGGAGCTCGGCGATGGAGGCTTCGGCACTGTATACAAAGGTACAAAATTATCTTTGACGCTATGCTAGTATGTCTTCAAATTTATGGACAAACCCATGCTATTGCCGGTTTCTTGATCTGGCGAACTGAAGAAATCAGAACTCATTATCATGCAATCATTTACGTGCCAAATCACATGATGTGCTTACTCCCTGCGGGTTCTTCGTGTTCTTCAGGATACCTCAAGGACGGGCGCGTGGTGGCTGTGAAGCGGCTGTACAACAACAGCTTCCGGCGCGTGGAGCAGTTCGTGAACGAGGCGGCCATCCTGTCCCGGCTGCGCCACCCGAACCTGGTCATGTTCTACGGCTGCACGTCCAGCAGCAGCCGCGAGCTGCTCCTGGTGTACGAGTTCGTGGCGAACGGCACGGTGGCCGACCACCTGCACGGCCACCGCGCCCCGGAGCGCGCCCTCCCGTGGCCGCTCCGCCTCAACATCGCCGTCGAGTCCGCCGCCGCGCTCACTTACCTCCACGCCATCGAGCCGCCCATCGTGCACCGCGACGTGAAGACCACCAACATCCTCCTCGACGCCGATTTCCACGTCAAGGTCGCCGACTTCGGCCTCTCCCGCCTCTTCCCCGCTGACGTCACGCACGTCTCGACTGCTCCCCAGGGCACGCCAGGGTATGTCATACGTGTTACCTCACTCATGCCTAGTTCACTTCACTTAGCAACATGTGTTTCATGCTCGACAATTAACTGTTAACGCCCCTTTGAGTTCAGCACGTAACAATTGTGTTCTTGCACATGGCAGGTATGTTGATCCGGAGTACCACCAATGCTACCAGCTGACGGACAAGAGCGACGTTTACAGCTTTGGAGTGGTCCTGGTGGAGCTCATCTCCTCCAAGCCCGCCGTCGACATCACCCGACACCGGAACGAGATCAACCTGGCCGGCATGGCCATCAACAAGATCCAGAAATGCCAGCTCGAGGAGCTTGTGGACCTGGAGCTCGGCTACGAGTCGGACCCGATGACCAAGAAGATGATGACGATGGTCGCCGAACTAGCGTTCCGGTGCCTGCAGCAGAACGGCGAGATGAGGCCGCCGATCAAGGAGGTGCTCGAAGTGCTCAGGGCCATACAGGGGGAGTACCAGATAGGGAAGGATGGAGACAAAGACAAGGATGCCGGACCCTTCTCTCCCAACACCGTTCACGCTCCGTGGGACAGCAGGGCCACGACGCCCAATACCAGCAGGGACTAGACCAGTGTGTTCGCGATGCATGCTCGATTCCCGTCGGCTTCTGGTTCCTAGGTGATGTAAATATGTGTTTTGTTGGTGCTGTCGGAACTGAGGCAATGTAGATATATGAGTGATGAATTGCACGTATACATATAGTACATGAATATTACGTAGATGCCATTTTGTGCCAGCATGACCTCTGAGAATTGTCATGTGCCCTTTGCCATTCTGCCAGTCAGGCTATCAGTATAATCCATAACACGTACAAAAGCAGTAGATCAGTACACAACGACAAAGTTCACATGGATCCAGAAAACATGTGAGCCTTGTACTGGAACACCAAGATTCGACTACCGTGCTCGTGATGGCATTTAGACTTTGAACAAAGTGGAGGCAAATGTTTGTATTGGTCCCTCGTGATTACAGACAACAATGGTACACTTTTACATGATGGAAACCCTAACCGGTGCTGCAAAACAGGAGGACAGTGTAGGTGTTAAATTAACCGAGTTGCTTCCAGATAGTGGTAGCTCTTTGGTGGACGATTGTAGCTTACTGATCTTTTTTTCCCTTATTTAACAACTCTTAACTCTCCACTGAAAGAACACTATTCCTGGAAGTATGATGTCACGGTTGCTTGATTCCCATGCTATAGTAGTATTCAACTACTATTCTACAGATTGGGCTGAAGATCACAACATATATCACCAAACCAAGCATCTTCTCCTCCTGAATTTGTCGATGTCATCTGAGCTCATCCGAGGTTTCTCAGGTACATCCACTGTTTTGGATTTCCCAACTCGGCTATCAAGGCTCTTCCGAGAGATTTGTGAGCACTTCGCAGACTCTTTGGGTTTATCCGAGCATGCAGCCTCTTTGGGTTTGTCTGAGCATGTAGCCTCTGCCGTTTTGCCAGTAGTGTCATCCGTTGCTGTTATCTCTTTTGGGTCAGGTTTTGATGATTTTTTGCTGAGGCTTGATACAAACTTCTTCAAGTGCCTAATGTAATCAGGATACAGCTCGAGGTTGCAGTGGCCACCACCACTTAACCATAGGGGTGAATATTTTACTTTGCAAAGCTCCCATAGCTGTTTTCCATGAGAGCAGTCCACGACGTCATCCGATGTACCCTGGTATAAGAATAATTCAATTATGACTATCCAAGCAACAAAACTCTAGGCAGCAACTATCATATTAAATAACACTTAATTTTCAAAATACAAACATATACGACTCCCCATTGCTTGAATTTCTCATGCTTTAGATCGGTGAATGTTAAGTCTACTATGTGACTTCTACTTTCCACTCACAGATGGGGAATCACTTATCTTCAGGCCCAATCTACTTGTATTGTATAGTACAAACTCAATTAGTCAAAGACCAATGTAAGAACTGGTCGCAAGTTAAAAGAGAAAAAAAAAAGGAAAATAACTCACATGAATGATGAGCACTGGACAATTTACCAAGCCAATCTTATCGATGTTCTACAGAAAGGAGAAGAAAGATATGAGTTGTCAAGCAACCATAAATAACAAACAACAAAGCCTTTCAGTCCTAAACAAGTTGGGGTAAGCAATCATAGCTCTAGAGAAATAAAAGAACCCAATATACCTTGTAAATGTCAAACCAAAAAGTCCGCTTGACTGGATATAGTACTCTTAGTCCAGATAATATGGGACTGTGCAGAACCACAGCTCGTAAGTTTGGCAACCGCGAAGCAAGATCAATGGTTGGACCACTCCCAACTGACTGACCATATAAGATTATATCCTCATCTGCGACACCATACTTTTCTCTTAGGCAGTTATATGCAGCTTCAATGTCTGCATACGTATTACACTCAGTGGGCTGTTCAATGGAAGAATAAACTGTCTATTAAGATATGGTTAGGGATAATATTAGCAATGTTATTTAAGTTATTCATGAAGCAACCAGCACAAAAGAACAGAATATACCTTCCCTGTAGATCTCCCATAACCAGAATAGTCATACCTGCAATAAGATGTGGGTCTGTTAAAAAAGGCATTTAGGAAAACAAAATTATCTCCTAACTGCAACTACAGTGTGCGAAATTAACTTTGACCACAAAATAAAGAATCCATGATGGCATGACCATGAAACTATTTGGCAATGAAAGATTGATCTTGCTCCTAGTGAAGCACAGGACAGAAACCAAACACTTCAGTGATTCAATTGTCATGGGAATGAATAGCAAGCAATGCTGGATATGCTTTTGATGCAGAAAATGATTAGGCTGTTAAGCACTATAAGGCATAATAACAGAATATGACTTAAACCTCAGTCTACCATAAATATTATGGAAAGTATAATCATGACAAGAAATTTTCTTCAGCACAAAGCCAATCCTCCACATCCTACAGCAGGCCCGACACATTGGAAAGAAATATTCCTTGGAAACCAAAATGCAAGCCATCAGACAGACCCACTAATCATGCCTCGAAATACAAGGCACCGGCTCATCAGCATCGAAAAAGTTCATGGTGTAAAATACAAGATACCTCCACAAAATGCATTATATTTGCTTCCTTGACACTCCAACAAAGTTGGGAGCAGTACCATTTTTAAAATTTGATTTTAAGTTACAAACTTCTATGATTTTCATATTATGTGAACATGACTTCCCCCTAATTTGAAAAAGGCTTATTTGACATAGTAGGTCGAATTTGTGGTAAAATCAGTAACAGCAGAGTGAAATTTAGCTTTTACTGATTTATACAGGTGAATTTCATGGTATCAAACGCTAGTGGGTCGATTGTGTGTGTGATGATCTATCTAACACCAATTTATGGCGCTAACAGATAATCACCGCTACGAATCCCCCAAATTTGAGCAAACCCGTCACTTACATAATTGCGACCAGTCAAATTTAATAAGCCCACCAAATCTAATAATAAATGCAAGAAGGAAATCGAACAGCCCCTCAAGTACGCGCCTTTCCCAAAACTCTCCCGTAAGTTTCCCCCAACGGCAAACCCCTCTACGTCGCAGACAAATCCAGGCCAAAGCCGTAGTTGGAGGTGGAGTGTTACCCCAAGATGTTGACGCGGAGACGGCGGCTCAGCTCGGCGAAGAGCCCATACATCTGGCCGAGGTCGGCAGCGTTGCCGTGGGAGTAGAGCATCGTGGCGGAGGCCCGCGCGTGGCGCACGAACACCCCCACGATCTCGTTCCCGCGGCGGGTGCGGAGGCGCACCACCTCCGTGCCGTCCTCCTCCTCGGCGGCGCCGGACAAGGAGTCCCCGTCCCGCCTCCGGCGGCGCGCGGGGGGCCGGGAGATCTCGGGGATGGCAAGGCGGCCGGTGGCGGCGTCGGCGACGACGACGGTGTAGGATGGCGGCGTGGGCGGGAAGAAGGCGAAGCGCGCGGCGATGGTGGACGTCACGCCGCCCATGCCTGCCTAGACGGTCTCCTCCGGCGCGGCGGCTGGTCAAGGTGGGGTCAAGCTGCAGCTGCGCCGCCGCCTCGTGGCGCGCGGCGGCATGCGACGCGATGGGAGGAGGAGGGCTTGGATCGGATGGTTCGGTGGACTGGTGCGAGACGGCACAGAGAGAGAGAGAGAGGAGTGAGGACGTGGTGGGAGCTCACATCTGCGAAAGCTCTTTTCTTTTTTCTCCTGTTTTTAATTCGGCACTGCTTTTAGTTGGAGCTGGATCGATTTACCGATAGCAGCGAAGCGGTTTGGCCTCACCCGGATAGGAATGTCGCGGATCGGCTGAGGCTGGAGCCGCCATGGCCGACGTTGCGGCGGTCCGTTCTGTTGCCTTGTTTGCCATGGACCGGTAAAGGCGGGGCAATCTGCCCGAATGCGTTATGCGTATCAATACCAATCACGTCGTTGGAGCTTTCGGATCTTCGTCAATTTTTGAAAGGACGCAGAGCATGAATATAATTTTTAGGTAGCGTACTCATAAGGTGTGAGTTGTGTGAAGGTGAGGTGTGTATAGATGTGAGTTTAAAGGTACATTTAGAAACTGTAGCTGTATTTGTAAGAGTTCAGGTTAAAAAAACAATCACTGATGAGTGAACTATTATGTAGATCTACCTTTACTAATTTATAGGCTAGCAACTCTCATCTTCTAATGAGCGTCAGTAAAATTGGTTTTAATCTGCAACGACTAATTACTATACTATGGTTGGTAGGTTGTGGCGTATCATTTTCATCGTGCGCTAACCATCTTGCATTAGATAGCAATAAGAAGTTTGGTGCACAATCATTTTTCTGTTTGTTGATACTCAATTTTTTCTAGAAAAAAGTACTACATGAATACGCGTAATGCATCATAAGTACTTAGTAACAAGGAGAAGTCAAAAGCAACCAATCAGCATAAATGATATGCAATGATTATTGTGACAAGGAGACAAAAAAACAATAGATGAATATTTTTTAAAACAAATTCATACAAACATAGTGCATGTTTATTTAAAAACCTATGCATGTAGGAGTACCATGATAAATAAAGTTATAAAAAAAGATATTTAGCACATGTTTATATATCTCTAAATCCACAAGATGACTTTAATGGTCATTAAAAACTATGATGACCAATATTAACACCAAAGTATGATATATGTAGTTGCTTTTTTTTAATAAGAGGATAAAAAGAGGCAATGGAAAGTAATGCATTGATGAGAATCTTCAAAAGGTTGTTGGTGCTTACTTTACAACTTATGTACTACACTTTAATTTTTGTAAGGAATAAGTCGTTGACCATAATTTTATAGCTGCAATAGAAAAAAAAATATCTATTTTCACGTTTAGGTGGTGGACCACGGCGATGTGTTGATGCTCAATCTTTTTCTCTTATCAATACTCGTCAAACACAAGTCATGTTTGAGCCAACACAGCAATTACAGTTCAAGTTACGCATAGAGCCATAAAGATTTCGTTGATGTTAGCATGGACCAGGCCATTATTTGTTAAGATAGCGGATTTTTTCAGCATCACTTGCAGTCAGGTGGTATCTGAGAACCGTTAGATTTAATAAATCAACGGTCTAAATCCACTCCAACTCAGATCTGTTTATTTTTTTTTACATAAAAGCTAATTTGTTATCAGCTCAATTAGGATCACTAATTGCAGTAGATGCTAATTTTTCTTTTCTCGTCCGCTGGAACTGCAATGGCCGCAGGTGGACCCCACGGGAGCGCAGCGCAGACGATGCACGAATCCAAGTGTCCGCGTTACGGCTGCCCAGCCTCCGGACAGGAATTTTATCACAAGTCCTATCGGCGGAGTGGAGGAGGGCTCCTCGCTCCGATCCCCATCCGCTCGCTCCTCGCGGCCTCAGCTCACTGGAGAGCAACAGGCGATCTGGCCGGCGGCACGATCAATCATGGCGATGGCGTGACGGACAGGAGACCACGACGGACTCGCTTTGACCGCCGAGTTTGGCCAGCAGCGGAGGCAGGCCGCACCGGCCGGCGCCGATGGATCCATACCTCTGGTCCTCTACAGCTACAGGCAGCAGACCGGTCTCGCACGTAGCCGGCTCGCGTGTCCCCTGCCGCGCCGCACACACTCGTGACGCTATCACTGCCGTGTACCGCCTTTTGCCGGCACCATCACGGCGCCTTTGAAAAATGCACGAGTCCACGCTTCACACGCGTCTTTGGGGTCTCTGTTTTTGACGTGCTTCGCATGGTGAAACCTGAAACGTGCTGTGCAGGGGAATGTCAAGTCAGCCGGTTAAAACTCCGGGGATAATTGGGAAAATGGAAAAGGCGGTCTGTGTACACTGCTGGAAGTTGATGCGATGAGGCCCATGGAGAGATTACCCAGCCTTAAGGCAGTTAGGTCAAGTTACGACCCACTGGAACGACCTAGCCCAAGTGCTCAACCCACTTTGTTTTCTCTCCGCCATGGAAGCAGCAAGCGAGGAGCAGGCGATGGCGGAGAGAAGGGGCGGCGCGGCAGGAGAGGCAGCCGACGCAGAGGACGAGGCGAAGAGCAAGGAGGCGGCGCTCGGATCCAGCAGGCTTCTCGACCCGGGATTCAAGCCCTCCAAGCTGTCCCAGGCCCAGCTCGACAAGTTTAAGGTGCTCTTCCCTTCGTTTTAACCAGGATTTCTCGAATGTTCGATGTGGTTGTTGTGCTGCTCTTGACCCACGCTCTGACACACGCACACGGAGGTGTCTGTTCTAGGTTTTGATGCTTTGATTTGAGGTTCTGCATATTTAAAACGCGACTAAAATTTGTCACTGTAAGCGAACACGTTTGGGGTTCAGTAGGTTGCTGTTCGTTGAATTCTGGAATTTGTGTGAAATGCGTGAATTTTGGTCTCGTTGTTATAGTGCTAGGCAGTGTATGTTAACATGCTATAATGGGGAAAAGTTTGCTCGGATTTGAAGAACGATCCCAAACATGACCTTGGTGTTTTCGTTATTATTGGAATCCCATCCAACTTCAAAAGTTCAAACACGATTGTTTGAGAGGAACGAAAGCATGAGCGACTACAGATGTTTCAGCTACATGGAAAGTTCAGGAATTGCAACACAGCAGGGGCGGAGCCAGCAAATGAGGGCAATGGGGTCATCTAGTTTGATTAATGGGGTCAATTCCTTTGTTAAACCTCATTAAACAGTAATTTTTCATTGATTCCACTGGAAACCATTAGGGTCACCTGACCCCAATGCCTCCATGGTAGCTCCGCCCCTGAACACAGGAGTCAATTGACATTGTTTCCATGGATCATGGGGATACTTAATTATCCAGAAGTAAAAGCACATTGAACTTTAAAATGAAGGAGGTACCAAATGAAAAGAAAAATGATAGCGATGACATTTCTAAGAATATTGATTGAAGACCCTCTTCGGATATTAATTCTGGGTTTTGACATGGCAAGTATATTGCTCTTTTTACCAGCTATCAGTGCTACAATGGATATAGTATTTCGTTTCGTGGTTTATTTTCTGTTCTCTTTTATGTCATAGAAAGTCTAGTTTCGAGCCGATCAATGTCAATCCTGTTTTCACCTCAAGTCATGTAAGTGGAGTTTGTGATTTTAAAGAATCTTAATCCTGAAAAAGAAGAGGGCATGTTACAAGCGCTACTACGATATGATTGTTTTCCTTTACAATGCTCATTCTTGATGTAGTTGAGTATCCTCTGAATTTACCAGGTCAGTACTGAATGTGTTTGATACAGGAACTACACATGAAACGCTTACAAATAAAGGAAAAGGCAAAATCTAAAAGAAAGTCTAAAGGTGTGTCTCTCTCTTGTGCTGCTCTTCTCTTGTCTAGATGTGCAACTCGCCATCAGCTGTTTTGCGTGGCATTTTTCTCTAGGAAGTATGGGTCGGAATATCAAAGCAACTGAAGGTAGTAAATTCGTGGACAAGGATGAATCTGCTGATGATACTCCTGCAGATGTACATCTTACGTCATCACCTACAAGAACGCAAGGGGTATGTGGCATAAGCCATGTTATACTTATAACTGCACATCATCGTGAAGTACGTAAATTTTGAAGTCACTGCCTTTTTCCTTAGTAGTTTTGTTTTTAGGAAAGCCCAAGCTTCTGATCTTAACAACAAATTATAATAGTCAAAAGGTTTTGCCGATACTAATGAAGTTATGTATCACTGTGATGTATTGATTCATCAGTCCCAGTAATTTTCATATTGGCTGTCAGTATTGAAAGTTGTTCCAAGTAAGGCAACAAACTGTTTAATTGGATGTTTAGAAAGTAAGTGGAGGAATACAAACTTTTATCTAGGGTATTGTGGGCTGATGGTTAAACAGTTTTGATAATGTCAAAGAATGAATTAAAGGGTAAAGGTCCAAATGGGAAACTGTAATGGCATCAAATTGCTTTAAATAATTATCCATTGATTGAATAGAATGGCATTGATAAATATTTTTTTTTCTTATCTTCAAACTATTATTTCACTGTTGGACCTGGATCAACTTTAATCAAATAAATATTTGACAAGTTCCTTTTTTTTGAAATTGATTTTGAAGAGCTGGTTATCACTAGGTAACTATCCTAGTCAATGTTACATTCTTTAGACACATTTGACTATGATTTCCAATTTAAAGCGTCTGGTTTCATGCATAAAGTTTGATGGCTTTACCACCATATCTTTGTAGGTTCCTGCATTAGCCTTTTCCTCAAGGAACAAAACTACTAAGGAAAA
>BCLF01000029.1:1201992-1245178 GCA_001602275.1 Zoysia japonica | reverse complement strand
GAGCTGGTTATCACTAGGTAACTATCCTAGTCAATGTTACATTCTTTAGATACATTTGACTATGATTTCCAATTTAAAGCGTCTGGTTTCATGCATAAAGTTTGATGGCTTTACCACCATATCTTTGCAGGTTCCTGCATTAGCCTTTTCCTCAAGGAACAAAAGGATGTTACACTGGGGGTAATTTCTTACTATTTGTGTGTTACTGTATAGTAGTGGCTTCTATTTGTGGCAATATTTTTTATCCTTAACTTCTGTAGTATCTGTGCACTGTTGCATTGCTTGACCTTTATTTGTTCAAAAGGTTACTTTATGTCAATCAATTTCTTCTATGAATACAAACCAGTTTTTGTTATTTAGAAGCTTTTAATAGAACTGCTTAATCTTTCAGTGTCCAAAAAGTAAGCACTGTTTGACTTGTCAAATTAATACTACATGGAAAAACCACAGTAGGAAGAGATCACGTTGCAATTTACTATTCCATTTCTTTTTATGTTATGTGTCATTTCTGGCCTTGACAACTTTTCTCAAATTAACTGTTATTGTCACTTCCCAATGCATTTTTCTCTCTTTCCAATCTCTCTCTCTTTCTCTCCCCTAGTTTCCTGTGCAGCAACATTAACTGGTTTTCGCCTCTCCTTAATTCCTATGCCCAGTGTTAAATTTACAGTTAAAAAATCTAGGGATTAGATGTCTCTTTTATTTAGGAGCAGAGTCTTTGTTCATAATCTTGATATCTCCATTGTCAACTTTACTTGATAAAACATGTGATCTATTCTACCATTAAGAAATCGGTGCAATTTTAACCAGAACTGTTGTAGCCGCTAGTATGGTTTGACATTATTAGGGCCACAGTTCAGAAATGATGTGACAGTCTTTTCACTTATTCCTGTGAAAAACAAAGATATTCATTGATGCTTATCTCTTGTGTTGTGCTCGTATATATTTTAGGCTTGATGTTAAAGAGCGATGGGAAAGGAAGGCAAACATGTGAATTTCAGAACATCAGTTCTGTTCCACTAGCGAATGAAAGAATGAAGAAATTGGACTTTTTTTATGGATCAACAGTTCATGATTGGGTTCATGTTTCTATCACATGAGTGGTTCTCAAAAGTGGTCAGCAAGTTAGAATATGATTTTCAGGTTTTCTCTGATATTTCCACCAGATATTGTACTAACTACTAGGCTTGGCCCTCTTGTATTATTTTATCAGACTTCCAAGTGCATGCTTCTAGGCCTCTTATCTAGGTTATCAGAGGAGGGCTGAGGCACATGCCGGGTCTGGAACATAATCGTCGCACATTCTTGGAAGCTATTAGTTTGACCTTTGTCCCTTGTAATTATTACACGACTTTCAGAAATGCTATCGTCATGAAGTATTACTATAATACAAAGATCATTTGTCATTTACTTTCTGCTGTCAGCTGTACTTCTTGTAAAATATGAAGCAGGTGATGCAGACGCGCTATAAACTACCCGTGGGCGGCGTCTTGATCAACTTTTGTTAGGGATGCAAATAGGTACCCAACAGATAGTTGTGGATCATCTAGAAAAATTCTTGGATTGTGGTTTGACAAACAAATTTGAAAACATGCATCCCTGCCTTTTGTATCTGGTCCGTTTCGACACCCTAGAGTGGTTCGATTTGGAGCTTTCTGATGGTTGTATTATGTTTTTCGTTCGTACAATGATCCATGTTCAGCGCAGAAATATCTCAACTTGCAGCTGTGCGTATACAAAGTTGCAAATTGAGCTTATGGTGCAATGTTGCGCGTTTGATAATACAATGGAGCACGTCTCATCTGACGTGTTGCAACATGGCATAACGTCTTTAAATCTTTTATCTATATTTTTTTATACTCGTTGTCTATCAATTGTTGCTGTCAGAAAATACACTAATACAATCTCGTACAGTTATTTTTATTCTAAATGTAGAAGGTGAATATATATTATCATTGGACAGCTGGCTGGCAGCATCTAGATCGCTGTCAGCTTTCAGTCCATCATCTTCTTAAACCATTTTGAGCCCTGCTGCGAGGTTCATCGTTAGATTTCTTCTGGAATTTCTCCATTCGTTCGTACCATATCGTCTATCTTTTTTTTTATAATTTTTTTATCTATTATTTTTTGTGTTACATTTTCTATCTATTATTTTTATGCTATTTTCAGACTTTCATCGATCTCTTTTACTTCCTCTCCCCATCTCTCGTGAGAAATCTGTGTTTCACGCCAGTTGTTCTCATCGACCGCTGCCGTCGCATTCATTCCAACCGCCGCCGTCCCGCCCACTCGATCCGCCCCTCTAACCACCACCGCCACACCCTAGGCCCCGTCGCCCCGCCTTCGCCTCGACCCGTGACTCGCCCTCCCGCACGTGACGGCCACCACCTCCACGCCACGGCCCCGTCACCCTGGCCACCACCACCACGCCTCTTAGTCACCCTTTCCTCGATATGCTTTTCATGCTGTTTCGTTTGAATCATTTGGATAGACTTCCGGCGGCCGTCCTCACACTCCCTAAAACTATGAGTGCCTCTTATCCCCTCATATACATATAAATTTGTATGCGCAAACACATATTTCTAACATTGTCTTAAAACTAAAATAGTAAAAATAGATCTGCAAGTCGGAGCAAATCACAGATACAAGGTACATTTTATCAGTCAGAATAACCAAACATTTGCTAGCCGTTTGTCTGAGAAACTTTAATTTTGGTGCTCATTGATTTTTCTTTTCTTTTAGCTCTTTTGGGTGATTTTGATTGGCCTCATCTTTGCACTAATTATACGATCGCTTGCAGCGAATCTTGAGTAGTGACATGTAACTAAGGGCAATACTAATAAAACAATAATTATGATTTACTTTTATGTTTAAATACTAAGTAATAAGTTGGAGCTAATGGCCAGTATATTTATTTCGATTTAGAGAGGCATCTTACTGAGATTTGCAAAAGTGAGTACCTGGAATAGGTCTTTTTATTATTTATATTATTGTTGTAATTTTTATATATAGCATAAATATGTATACTTATGATATTATTATGATTTATGATTCAATCATTAGTAAATCAAGTACTAGCTGTGATGGAGGACTGAGTGAAAGAAATAAAATACGAGTTCATGCTAAGGTACGGCGACTCATATCTTGTCTTTGCCCGTATTTTCAATCAAGAAGTTTGAGTCGTAATATTATGGTGACTTATAGTACGGTACTTACTAGTTCTTATATTTTACTTTGTTAGATCGTCAACGAGTATCAATAATACAATCACGCTCGTTGCTATGAGTTGCCAATATATCAAATGGTGATCTCGTTGTTAGATAATCACTCTTGTTTGATTAACGATAATATATATCAACTTGAAACATACTTATAAATGTATGGAATATTATTTTCTGTGAACGTTAAATTACTGTAATACTGTTTTTTTGTATAAATATATAAATGTTAATTACATCATTTTACCTAGTGGGTATCACGGGCATGGTGCTAGTTTCTGTTGAACTCAGAAGAGACACTGGTCCGGTCAGTGGTCACACACACGAACGTCCGAGCCAGCTTAATGTGCCGGCGCCATTTGTTGGGCGATATCGCGACGCAGACGTGCTGATAACCCGGGCTTTCAGCTCTGCCTGTACCTTCCGCTCGCGTGACAGCTAACCCACCGCTACCGATACTGTACGTCACACCGTCGATGAAAAGTTGCTCTCGAGTCGTGCGTAGACTAGGTCGAGCGATCGATATAGGAGGAATCGGACGGTGTCTCCATGTTGCGCGCGCTCGGGTGTACTCTCGTGCCGTCGTCGTTCACACGGTACTCGTGTGCGTCTGTGTGCCTTTTGCTGATGGCCACGCTTTGACGCGCGCATTTCTTCGATAGGATACGCATCCATGATGTGCAGGCGAGACGATCCACAGCAGAGCGTCAGAGGGCAGACAGGGGGGCTGCCATGCGGGCCTTCAGTGGGACCCACTATGCGTGGCCCACAAGCCAGTGAAGAGTTACCCTCTGACGCTCGGCAGTGGATTGGTTTCCTCTCGTGTCTCCGATCCTCTACTGAACGATAAGAACTGCTTGCCGTATCAGCACGCATAACGCGTGGCGCACGGCGCCGATCATGCCGCCGCCGCACTTCTCACTGCGGTTGCCATGTAAACGCGCACTACGCGGCTCGTCGCTCCATGTGACTCGATCCAACTGATGATGATCAAGCGGATACAAGCACTGATCCAGTGATGATGACCCCGCTTTGATGTGGAGTGCACCGGAAACCGTGGTTCCGGTTCTGTCGGCCGCCCAGAACTGATCCGCTGAGCTCGTCTCTCATCGACCTGATTTCGCCCTTCACGTATCCACTCGATCGCGGTCAGGTGATGCTTGTATCAACAAGGCCATTTTCTCCCGGGGGAAATGAACACGGCGTTCGTGTCGCCAGGGCCAGGGAGGGGCTGCCTCAGCTGGGATACAACTGGGAGCTCGCCCAGCAGGCGATTGGTCCGCAACGTCGCGATCGGCGAGCCCGGACGGGTCCGCGAGGTCTCGCGCGCCGGATAGGCTTGTGAGTTGTGACTGGCCCGTGACCGTGAGCCGGCAGGACGTGTGGTCCGCCTCATCGCGGGTGCGCGCCAGCTCGTGACTCGCCCGTGCCGGGCCCGTCCCGCCACGTGCGAGCCCCCGCCGGGCCACCGCGGAGCTCCCGTTTCCCTGGGGCGAAGCCTGTCTCTACACGCAGCGGCACGGTACGGTGCACGCGGGACGGCGAAAAGAGCGTGGAGCCCGGTGATGCGGTGCAAGCTACACGGACTGATTCGGCTCTTTTTCAGGGAAAAAAAAAGTACTGATTCGGCTGTCCATGGTGGCATCGGTCGTGCTTTACGCAATGGTCAGAGAATAAGCAAGACAGACGTACAGTAGGATCTTGCTGCTTTAACATAAATTTCCACTTGTGTACATGTGCAATTTGCTTATGGCCTAGGTATATTCAGACGACTCTTTTTTAGCTACTCCTAGTTTTTTTTTCTTTGCCTTTTATGACATGGCAAGATCAGTTTTATTCCGGAAAGTGGTCTCATGCAGTAGCTACCAGGAATCAAGTTGCAGCAAAGATGGAAATCCCACTCATTCTGAAGGGAGAAGATTTTATGTTCCGGAGCTACAGCGTGCACCGGAGTGGCGTCCAATGCTCGTTCCGTTTGGTGGCTAGAATATGCGTGATGCGTCACCGCGAAACGGACCTTCCCTTCCCAGATGGTCGATTTGTTTAACAGGACACGCCCGTCCGCATCATCTCCTTGAGTCTTTGTGCGCGACAAAGCGGCGCTGCTGCCGCGCCGATGCACGGGGTGCCTGTAAGAGAGCTCTTGCAGAAACGTCAAGAGGTCGACGTACGCATGCCCTGAATTTGCTGAGACTTCGATGCCCAGGAATCGATCGAACTAACTGACCGTGTCCCTGAAAAAATTGGGAGTTTCCTTTCTTTTCCTCTCGAAACCTTAGCACGACAGCAAACTTGACATTGCTCGATCTCTGGTGGAAAAACTACGGAGATGCTACCACATTCCGTTCCGGTGGGCGTTTGCGTTCGTGGTAATTCTACCATCTGAGTTGCTCGACCAAAGTGCCTTTTCAGATGTGGAAGCCGCAACCGCATTCCATTACCGCGGCCGCCTGGTCTGGTCCGGTTCGTCTTCTTTTTTGGGTCTCATCAGTGACAAAGATTTGGGTTGACGGAAGATCATGGCAGGAGATATTTTTTTTCAGCTTAGTTTTTTTTTTCCGACTAGTTTCCACAGCTTAGTTAATGGTTTATGATCTGATCATGTTGCCGCATGCCCAGCAGCATCACTGTATTTATACGTTCATCACAGCCATGGTTGATTTGGTCCTCTCCGGCGGCATAATTCGGCTTTACATTAAGCTAATGCCGCTTTAATTAGTTACCCCCTCGCCCATACAGTTGGGGTTTGACTTGTTGTGAACTTGCGATAGACACTACTGGCGATAGATATGCTTCTTACACCGACACTAAGCAAAGCTGTATTATCTGTAGTAAGAAAATCATCAGAATGTGTTACACGTTTCTCTTAGTGGACAATCAGCCACTGAGAAGAATGTTGCAGTAAGCCGATTGGTTGTTCTAGTTTAGCGAAAATATTTGTAAATCCCCACAGTTTTAGCAGTTTACCAACTTTTTTCTTTGGATTTTTCATTTTTTTTTCCTGAAAACCCGATGAACCTTATAACCCGAGCTGGAGTGATTTTTGTGAACCTTGCTGCATAATATCAACTTTTTCCTTGGATTTTGCTCTTTGGTGCTTCCGTTTATAATTTATTCCGGAACCGTTATAACCCTGGGTACAAAACCAACCTGCGCACGAGAATTTCCGATTTTTATCAGTGAAAAACAGTGTGGCTCCAAAATTATCATTGAAATCACAAATAGCAGTTTTATATATCATTCGCACATATAATAATATAATTTAATAAATTAATGTTTTAAGTCTCAAATTTATAATTTCTTCGTGAGGACTCCGAAATTCAAACCAAGAAAGAGCACAGGACAAGGTCCCAAGGAAGAGCGGGCAGGAGAGAAACAAATCCGCTCCTCCTCCCTCTTCCGCAGGCTGCAGTGCTGCACGAGCCGAAAGTCAGCCGAAGCGAAGCCGCGAAAACCCTAAGCTCGGGCGCGAGCGAGAGTCGTGAATCTCGTGACGGAGTCGCCCTCAGAGGAGGAGTCAGCGGCGGTCGGATGGCGACGTCGACGCCCATGGGCGGCGAGGGGACGCGCGCCGCGGTGATACCACGGTCGCCTTCGCCGACGCCGGCGGACTCGGGGACCACGGCGGCGGAGTCACCGGTGCTGATATTCCTCTACTTCCACAAGGCGATCCGCACAGAGCTCGAGGGGCTGCACGCCGCCGCAGTGCGCCTGACCACAGAGCGTGCCAGCGACGTGGCCGCGCTCGCCGAGCGCTGCCGCTTCTTCTTCAACATCTACAAACACCATTGCGACGCCGAGGACGCGGTACGGCTGCTTACTGCCTCGCACAGAGCTCTTTTTTTTTGTCATTTCTTGTTCCTTTTTATTTGGCTGGAGGGGTGAAACTGTGGTGGATTTGGGCATGGGCGTGTGCAAATTTGGGTGTTCTTGGGTTTAGTGTTGCGTAATTGTCGCATTCGCTTTGAGGGAATTTTGTGTGGTGGAGATTGAATCGAACAAGCATTATTAGGATCTGAAATTGGTCGTGTGTGCTAGACCATTTTCATCACATTTAACTTGTGATGCATTGCTTATCCAATACTCTAACGTTATTGGTACTTCATCTTTCTCATGTTTTATTTTCAACCCGCTTTGTTTATGGTAATGATGTCCAAGTCATCACTGAAAACACTTATATATGCTTGTCTTTCATTGGATGATTGCAGGTTATCTTTCCAGCACTTGATGTTCGAGTTAAGAATGTCGCTAGGACCTATTCATTGGAGCATAAAGGAGAAAACGACCTATTTAGACAGCTGTTTGCTCTTTTACAATTGGACATACAGAATGATGATTGTCTTCGAAGGGAGCTCGCGTCCTGTACGGGAGCCATACAAACATGTCTCACCCAACATATGGCCAAGGAAGAGGAACAGGTAGCGATAACGTATGCCGCTTTTAACTCTTTTTCTTAACGGAGCCCCTTTTAACTCTTGCTTGTCCCTTCTCATCAAAAGCTCATGTCGTGCTGGATAAAGGAAAAATTGTGATGATACGAATTTAGCTCCTAGAATCAGTGGAATTTGGAAGTAATAGAAACTAGAAAGAGACATTGTGTATTGGTCAATTACTTCTTCACTTTGTTGTATGCATTTTGTAGCCATTTAGCTGGAGACAAATAACAAATAGATTGGAATCAATGAGAACTTAGATGTTACCAAACTTGTGAAAGATTGTTTAATATGTAGTATTTAGTTAATATATGAGTGCAATAATTCATTTCTGTTTCTATCTGACAGATGATTATCTGAATTTTGTTTCAGGTCTTTCCACTGCTGACAAAGAAATTTTCATGTGAAGAGCAAGCCAATTTGGTGTGGCAGTTCTTGTGCAGTATTCCTGTAAACATGATGGTGGAGTTCCTTCCATGGCTTTCAGCTTCTGTTTCTGCGGATGAACACCAAGATATTCGTAATTGCTTGTGTAAAGTAGTTCCTGAAGAGAAACTTCTCCAACAGGTTTTCCTGGGTGCCTCTTACTTTTTCTATCAAAATATTTCTATATGTCCTGTTAAATTAATGTTCATCTTTTAAGGTTATATTCACATGGATTGATGGGAACCCAACAAAAAAGGTTGTACGGAGCTTGACTGATTGCAATTCAGAAAAAAGTCACGGTTGTGCGGATGCCCTTTTTCTTGACCAAGTGGAGAAGCACATTTGTTCAAATGAAGAATATAAAGTCAGGAGCAGATGCAGTGCAGAATCTGATGGCGATCAAGCTGACAAGCACCCCATAGATGATATTTTGCATTGGCATAATGCTATCCTTGAAGAGTTGTGTGATATAGCAGAGGAGACAAGAAGTATGCAGCAATCTGGCGATTTTTCTGATATATCATTATTCAATGAGAGGCTCCAGTTCATTGCAGATGTATGCATCTTCCACAGGTATGTAGGTTTGGGTCCTCAGGCAGCCACAAATTTATCACCATGTAAAATATGACCACCCACTGGAATGTTATAGCCCATCTCTTTGCATATGCTTGCTTTTCAATATTAGTACACAGTATGTCAGTTGCTTGTTGATATGTTTATCTCTTGGCCATTCCTTTGCATCTGTTAATAATGATGTGATTTTGCAACATATGCAGTTTCGTGGTTTCCTAAATTACAGTTTTATTTTACTACTTCATAAATACTCCCTCCGTCCCATTTTATATGTCGTTTTGGGTCTGAGCACGGGAATTAAGAAAAGTGAAAAACGTGGGATGTTCTGCAATCAAGGAGGAGAGAGATAGATGGGAGATGTATTGGGAAGAGAAAAAGGTGTCTTGGGAAGTGAGAATGACTTATAAATTGGGGAAAAAAACTTGAGAAGCTCAAAGTGACTTATAATTTGAGATAGAGAGAGTATTAGCTAATCAGTAACCCCACATAATGGCTCTGTCTCTTGGCCATTCCTTCTGCTATATATGATGTAATTTCGCAACGTATGTCGTTTGTCTTAGGTGGTTTTTTGAAGCATTGCGTCCCAATTTATAAGTAATTTTGGGTCTGCGCATGGGAATTAAGGAGAGTGAAAAAAGTGGGATGTATTGAAAACGAGGAGGGGAGAGAGAGATAGGGAAGTATTGAGAAGAGAGAAAGTGTATTGGGAAGTGAGAATGACTTATGACTTATAATTTGAGAAAACTAGAGGACTTCATAATGGCTTATAATTTGAGATGGAGTACTTACATAAGTATTATATAATTAGTAGCCCCATATTTAGATCTATAACAAGGTAACAATACTAATATTATGAAGATTTACTCATCTAGATCCCATTAAAATGTGGAGTACATTACAATTGGAGGGAAATGTCCATTAGTTGCCACAGGATGATTCTAATATTCTTCAGATTAACTATAGTGTATGGAGGTATAAAGTTTTGTTTTGCATGAGTTGGTAGCAATTGTGTTCTTCAATAAGAAAGCTACTGTTATGACCGGCATCCACTATGGCAGACGCCAGCCTACCGGCAGCCAGGGGGCGCACCAGCCAGCCAGCGCACAGGGGGCTATAAATAAGCTGTAAACCTCATTGGAGAAATCAAGCAGAAGCAACATTTGGTTGCTAGCTTCAACAGAAGCACAACCGCCCCCAGCAACCCTAGGGCGCCATGTCACCATGGCGCCGTCTCGCTCGCGCCGCCTCCCTAGGCCGCGCCCTCCTCTCTTCCACTTGTACAACCTCCGGAACCGATCCGGTAGGAACCCTAGTTCTACCAGCGACATTAATTTTTCTAGATTGTATTTTATTAATTCATCTTTTGATTTGTAATTATTAGCTACAAATGCTTGGGCAATCAATACTGTGAGACTTATTGATTCTCATAAAGCATGAGGGCGTTGTGTTTGAATAGTTGCTTCTGTTATGTATTGTTTTGCTGCATGTTAAGGAATCTGATCGTAGAAGGTACTATTTATATGCTAACCCTCGTACCAGGAAACCATTTTTCTCATGGGAAACCAATTTTTTGTTTTGTTCACTGTTGACACTTTTCACTTGAAAGAATCAAATTCTGTGGTCCTCAAGGCTGAATTCTATTTATACATCCGCTGATCTGCCTCTATTCGTCTTCTGGTTTGCAGCATTGCCGAGGATCAGGTTGTATTTCCTGCTGTCGATAGTGGGCTGTCTTTTGCACAGGAGCATGCTGAAGAAGAGCGACGATTCGATAACTTTAGATATTTGATTCAGAAAATCCAAATAGCTGGAGCCAAATCAACTGCAGTGGACTTTTACTCGAAATTATGTTTTCATGCTGATCAAATACTGGAGAGCATTGAGAAACACTTCCGTGATGAAGAAACCAAGGTTAATACTCTGTATTGATTTAGCTGGATTGTTGGATAAAGAAAATTACCTTAGTCTCATATTGAGCTGAACTTTCCTAGGTGCTTCCCCAAGCTAGGATGCTTTTCTCACCTGAGAAGCAAAGAGAACTTTCATACAGGAGTCTTTGTGTCATGCCCTTGAAACTATTGGAACGTGTTTTACCCTGGCTGGTATCGAAGCTGAGTGATGATGATGCATCTTCTTTTCTTCAGAATATGCACTTGGGAGGTAATCTTTTGCTTCACTTGTCCTATGTTGTCTTACACATTTCACTAGCTTTGCATAATTTCTTCAAAATTCAACATTTGCTAAAAGCAAGTTTACATGAAACAGCATCACCTTCTGAAACTGTATTGGTCACTCTTTTCTCTGGTTGGGCGTGCAAAGCCCGGGACAAATTCAGTTCTGGAGAATATACATACTTAACGTCCAGGACATCAAAGTGCCTATTGGATGATGTAAATGAGCTAGAAAGATGTCGATCATTATGTCCATGTGCTTCACGCAACAATACAGATGTTCCTCTGCATCAGCAAAATGAAAATGGTTCCAGGCCAGGTAAGCGAGGAAATGATGAAGAATCTCTTCCTGGCAACAATGATAACCACTGCTCTCAAGTTGCTGACATCAAAGCACATCCATGTAACAAAAGACCTTGTTGTATACCTGGGTTGAGAGTAGAAAGAAGCAATCTTGGTATTGGTTCGTTGGCTTCTGCAAAATCCTTACGGTCTCAATCATACAATTCCGCTGCTCCATCATTACATTCAAGCCTCTTTTCATGGGAGACAGATGCATCTTTGTCTTGTTCGGATGGCATTTCAAGGCCAATCGATACCATATTTAAGTTTCACAAGGCAATTCGCAAGGATTTAGAATACTTAGATGTTGAATCTGGGAGGCTCATTGATGGTGATGAGTCCTGTCTTCGCCAGTTCATCGGAAGATTTCGTTTGTTATGGGGTCTTTACAGGGCACATAGTAATGCTGAGGATGAAATTGTGTTTCCTGCACTAGAATCAAGGGAAACATTGCACAACGTGAGCCATTCGTATACTCTTGACCACAATCAGGAAGAACAATTATTTAAAGATATATCCGATGTTCTCTTTGAGCTTTCACATCTATATGACAGCCAGAGCAGCATTCAGACCGAAGTCAAAGAAGAACAAAATAATTCCCGCTTATATAATGAGATTGACTGGGCTAGGAAATATAATGAGCTTGTCACAAAGCTTCAAGGCATGTGCAAGTCTATATGGGTTGCCTTGACTAACCATGTTCATCGAGAAGAACTTGAGTTGTGGCCATTGTTTGACAAACATTTTTCCGTGGAGGAGCAGGATAAGCTTGTAGGCCGCATAATTGGTTCAACAGGTGCTGAGGTTCTCCAATCTATGTTACCTTGGGTTACATCAGCACTCACTCAAGAGGAGCAGAACAAAATGCTGGATACGTGGAAGCAAGCAACTAGGAACACAATGTTTGGTGAATGGCTAAATGAATGGTGGAAGGGAGCTCCAGCACCATCTGATTCTTCAGCAGAGGCTTCTTCTCCAGAAGGTCTGTAGTTTCTTTCGGTCTTGCCTTTGACTACTAAAATTTTTCCTGACTATGGTAAGTAAGCATGTAAAAATTCATGATCACACGTTCACTGATGGAACTTTACTAAAAATTCAAGAGGGGTTCAGTTCACTGAAACAAGCACTAATCCTTTGTATAAGAAGCAATTTTTTTTTTGCATCTGTTCATGAAATGTTTTATACATGGGTGTTCAAATATGCAGGGGGGTTACTGTCCTCTTTGATTTTACGTAGGAGCACCACTGTACATAGTGTAAGTATAACACACTGTGCAGGTGTGTTTATTGGACAAAATTTAAATTGTCAGGGATATATATATATTTTTGACCAGAAATACAAGGAGCCACACTGTTTGGATTTTTTTTATTAAAATAAAATAGCTGTACAGAAACAAGAGGTAATGGAAAACAGAAAACTGAACGAGGCAGCCAGGAAAACAAAGATCAAAGAGCAACTACATACAAAGATCTATCCTTGGCTTTAGCAAGTGTTGGGTTATATTAGCTCCAAATAATTAGATTGGTTGTTGGGTAGGCGATGGGGGCTGTCTGAAAATGCTGGACCAACTATTTGGTAAACATCTAATTCTCATATGCTTGTATTATTGAAGTTCTTAATTATTTTTCCTTTTCTATTGAAACAACTTTCATCTAACTAAGATTTCATTTGCCCCTGTAGATAGTCAGTTACAAGATAAACTTGAGCAAAATGACCAGATGTTCAAGCCTGGCTGGAAGGAAATCTTTCGAATGAACCAGAGTGAACTTGAGGCTGAGGTGCGAAAGGTTTCGCGAGATCCTACACTTGACCCAAGACGGAAGGCCTACCTAATTCAAAATCTCATGACCAGGTTTTACATTTGAATGAGTGTATTGCTTGTTACAGAGGTGATATTCCTAACTGTGTGCATTTCAGCCGCTGGATAGCTGCTCAGCAGAAGTTACCAGAAACAAGTTCAGAAGAATGCAGTGATGGCGCCAGTATACCTGGATATGTTCCTTCGTATCGTGACCAGGAGAAGCAAATATTTGGTTGTGAGCACTACAAACGGAACTGCAAGCTTGTTGCTGCCTGCTGCAACAAGCTGTTTACATGCAGATTCTGCCATGATAAAGTTAGTGACCATACGATGGAAAGGTAAATTCCAAAGCCTGTAGTTCAATTATTTAATCTTACTACCTTGAAGTTGGAATCTTTCCACCTTCAGCTTTTTTATCACTGTCAAACAAAATTTATTACTATCCTGGTTCTAGTGCCCATTGATTTTTGCTTGACTCAAATACATTTCAGAAATAAGAATTAGCAAATTGTTCTTGATGTCTCTAGGAAAGCAACACAGGAGATGATGTGCATGGTATGTCTGAAGGTTCAACCTGTTGGTCCGATTTGCCAAACCCCATCTTGCAACAGGCTATCCATGGCAAAATATTACTGTAATATCTGCAAATTTTTTGATGATGAAAGGTAATGTTACTCAGAGGCTGGAACAATTAAGCTCTTAGTATTATCTTAATTTGTCTGTAAACATTTCCCTACTTAATTCATATTCTCACTCCTGCATATTCTGGAAACAGTGTTAGTATTGTCTTAGGCAGCTAGGCCTGTTGGGGCATTGTACAATGGAAACTATGTTTTACTTATTCGTAAACCAAACAATTGTATCAATATTGTTTTCTTGTTTATTGACAACCGTAACCGAAATGGATTTATTCAAATGATTCTTCACTAATTGAGATATGTTAATACATATTTTTCTCAAATAGTCTCAAATTTGACACAAAAAAAAGTTCCTCAGTAGTTACCGCTAATTTGTTCCCCAGGACGGTTTACCACTGCCCGTTTTGTAATCTGTGTCGTCTTGGTAAAGGTCTTGGTGTTGATTTCTTCCATTGCATGAAATGCAATTGCTGCCTTGGTATGAAATTAACAGAGCACAAATGTCGGGAGAAAGGGCTAGAGACAAATTGTCCAATCTGCTGTGACTTCCTCTTTACATCCAGTGCAGCTGTTAGGGCTCTGCCATGCGGTCACTTCATGCATTCAGCCTGCTTTCAGGTATTATGATATATCTGGTGGGCTATGATATAATCATGCGATCCACCCTCTGGCTGTCAATGATTTTAACAAGTTCATTGTCAATCCCAGGCATACACTTGTAGCCACTACACTTGTCCTATCTGCTGCAAGTCCTTGGGAGATATGGCGGTAAGCTACATGACTTTTATGATGTTCTAGATATTTTCACTTACATGTTGAGAGTAAAGGATATTCTTAAGCAGTGTCTCATGGAAGAAAGAGTTTTTCACTATTTCCAGTATTGTGAATTTTGTTATTAGTAGCGTAGTACAGTAGTATGCACTTTTTGTTTGTTGGTAATTCAATAGACTCTTTCATGGTTTATTTTTACGAGTATTTCCTGCAAATCATCCTTTTCCTGACTCCTGATGTGATACTGCTTGTTTTTTGTTAGCAAAACTACAATGTTGCTTATGACAGTATCTGTTTTCAGAATATACAATTTAATATTTTGCTCTTGATTCACAGTAGCACTGACTGATGAGTTATTTTTCATTTGTGTACCAATTGTTGCATGTCCAAAATATCCATTCTTATCATGTTTTTTTTAAAAAAAGATTCATTATATAAGGAGAGCGCTTTGTGGAAGCAAACTGAAAATAGCCAGTTTCTCTTTTTCTAATTAGGCAAGTTTACCAATCAGTGTCTTCTCCCACTATCTTTTTTGGTCCGGTGTTCTACCAAACACTCTAGCTTGTTGCATCAAATCTTGCTTGCTACATCATTACTTCTGATATCCAGACTTCTCAAACAATTTATTACTATATCCTTCCTACAGCATGGTTATGATTTTTGCATGTGCTAATTGTCTAAATTTGAAGATGCAACTAATAGCCTTGAGTAGTATGAAGTTTTTGCTTGTTGCATGGCTTTTGATATTCAGAAATAGTCTATTGCTAGTACATCTTTATGTATAGATGATTACAATTTTCTTAAGATGCATGTGCGAATTGTCTAAATTTGGAGATGCAAGTAATAGCCTTGAGTAGTATGAAGTATTTGCTTGTTGCATGACTTTTGATATTCAGAACTTCTGAAATAGCCTATTGCTAGTACATCTTTACGTACAGATGATTGCAATTTTTTTAAGATCCATAATCTGTATTCTCCATGTAACAGGTGTATTTTGGTATGCTTGATGCCTTGTTGGCTGCTGAAGAGCTTCCTGAGGAATACCGTGATCGGTGTCAGGTATTCCAGTTCTCTTCATTTTCATTGTTTTCAATTTCAATACTAATCATTAATTTTTGTTGCATGATTTCTTCCAGGATATACTTTGTAATGACTGTGAGAGGAAAGGAAGATCTAGATTTCATTGGCTGTACCACAAATGCAGCTCCTGCGGTTCCTACAATACTAGAGTTATCAAGACTGATACAGCAGATTGTTCGACGCCAAACTAGCGGTGATATATTCTTTTGGAGTAATTTCTTTTTCTCTGTACAGTCTAACGAGAGGAGAAAAACACCATGTAGCATAGCTGTCAGATGTTTACTAGTAGTATATTACGTAGCCGGTTCATTTTTGTCTAGTGTAACTTCCGGTGCACCCATGACCTTCAGATCTCACGGGCCAAGTGTTTCTTACTGAAACGCCCGAGTTTTCTAGGTAGAGTATACAATATGCACAGATGCCGAACAGGGCTTAATCGGACGAGGTGCTTTGGTGCCGCTTGTTCATAATAGGAGCGGTTTTCACGGATGGACTTGTTCTCTCAAATATTTGAAAGTTTTATAAAGGATGTATACGTCCAGTTTGGATGACTCAGCACCCCTCTTGGGCACCAGATGTGTTTCAGCCCACCCTTAACCCCAGTTCGGGCTGCCTTCCATCCTCCTCTCTGATGCCGCGCAGTTGTCTGTTGTTCGGTCCGAGAATAAGCTGACAGAGAGTAACTGTAAGAGAGAATTCCTTTTAAGCGCTAAAAACTCACCTCTTCCTTTTTGGCCTTTTTCATTTTAAACTTTTTACAAGGACCAAATGAATTTGATTCTTTCTTTTATGGCCCTTTCGTGTATTCTGTCAGGTTCCACCGTTAGGTTACCTTTTGCAGCAATATGCAATGTCTATTATTATGCCCTTCCTTTTTCATCTCGTCTCAAACATCCAGCCGTCACGAACCAGTTCGAGTCCGGGAGAACGAGAGAGGCGGCGCCGCATGGAGGACGGGGTCGCGAGCCCTAGCCCACGCCGGTCACCGCGGCAGAAGGACCTGGCGCTCGCCGGCCGTGAGCGCCTGGCCAAGGCGGCGGGAGCGGCCTCCTCGAGCGCGTGGCCATGGCGCGAGGCAGGGCGGCGCCGAGCCTGTCGCGGACGCCGGGGAAGATTCTGCTGCAGGGGAGGTCGACGTACGCGCCGGCGCAGGGGCGCCTGACCTGCGCGCGGCTGCAGCAGCGCCTGGCCAAGGCGGCGAGCGCCAGTCGCCGCGGGCGCGGCCTCCGCGAGCGCCTGGCCATGGCGCGAGGCAGGGCGGCGCCGAGGCTGTCGCGGTCACTGGAGAAGACTCGGCTGTAGGGGAGGTCGACGTACGCGCCGGCGCAGGGGCGCCTGACCTGCGCGCGGCCGCAGCAGCGCCTGGACGGAGAAGAAGACGCGCATGCCGCGCACTGCATGAACACCTCCGCGGCGCGAACCCGCCGCTCCAGCCCGGCCGGCACGCGGCCCCCGGGGCCGTAGTAGCAGACCGGCACGTTGCCGGGGCTTACCCCATCGGGTCCTGCTGCTCCTCCTGCTGAAGGCATAGCCGCTCGATTCTCCGACGAGCGGCAACCAGTGCACCGGTGCCGCCATGGAAGAAGAGAGTGCCGTCAACTAATTAAATTGTTCATCAGTTCTGGTCATCGTACTACTTTTTTTCATAATTTTGAAACTTTCGGCCGCTTCTTTTTTTTTATACGTGAATCTTAATCAGTAGTGTATCCTGGATACCAGTACGATTGCAATTATACGCGTAAGCCACAGTGACGTGGCATATTAAAAAGATGGTTTAGTTTGCTGGTGCATCTCAGTCAAGCAACGAACAGATGGTTTAATTTTTAGAGAAATAAATATCTTTATATTGAAATAATTTTTCGAGAAAAATAACTTTATATTAAAATTTAATAGATTGCTATATGCAAATAGATCTGTTCAGAATTTTGTTGGCACGAGTACTTATCTCAGTCAAGTAGTTTATTTTTCAGAGTATTATAATAGAGGTAAACTGGAAATTTCAACTCTCATCTAACATTAACAGACAGAATTCACGGAAGGACATAAAAAGAAAAAATCAAATTCATTTAGACTTTGTAGAGAAGTTCAAAATAAAAAAGGTAAAAAGGGAAGAGGTGAGTCTTTTTAGAGATTCTCTAACTGTAATGTCTCAATGATTTGGACATGCTCTTTGACCGTTGAGGCACGGGCAGCTCAGGAGCAGGGGTATTTTGGTAATCCCGGCTTGACCTCTCTGTGGGCGCGTTCTTCCGTCAGCGTACCAGTGGAAGGCCGCAATGCCTGACGCACTGCAGGACGCAACGAGGAAAGCAGCTGACTAGCACGGTCGTCTCGCCACGCCATCTCAATCATGGCCCAAGCGAAGTGACCTTTTAGACCTAGTAGAAGTTTATTTATATTTTTTTACTAACAATTTAACCAATAATTTTTATAAATTTAATTAAATTTAAAAAAATTAGTATTTATATTTTTAAATTAATCAAAATAAATATTTTTATAATATATATAATTTATACTATTAAAATTATTAGTTAAAGTCATAGTTAACAAAATTTGAAAATAAATATTTATTGAAACTGAGAGATAACATTATTTAAAAAAATATAAATTTCATATTATTAAAATTAATTGAATGCATAGAAGTTATTGATCGAAGTCAAATGGCACCGATCCAACTGTCAGCCAGTTTCATTCCATGCCGAGGGTTCTAAACCATGCAGCAGTTACTTGACAGGACTCGATGATGGTCTCGTGCGGATTCGTTCAAGCCAGAACCGGCACCTGTTCTATCCACCGACAAGTCATCGCAGAATCTCGCTGCCACGGCCCGGCGCCGACGTGTTGAGCCGCGAAGAAGCTCAAGCAGGGGTACTTTCGTGATCTCGCTATGCCCACGTGTCGCGGGCAACTTTCTTCCATCAGCGCACGGCCAGCCATCATGCATGACGCGGGGGCAGAGGACGCGACCTGGAAAGCGCCTGACTGGCACGGTCGTCTCCCCCGTCACGTGGTTTAGAGCTTCCAAAATGTTTGGTTAGACTGGATATTTGCATGACCAGAGTTCAAAAGCATGCCAAAGATTAGGAACATAAATCTTCAATTTAATACTACAAATTAAGGTACTAGGTGCCATCCCCCTCCCGACCTCCTTTTAAAAAAATGTGGATTAGTCTTAAGAGGGTTTTAGCTTGTTGCAACTTTCTTCTTTGGATTAATACCAGCTTCGCTCCAACGTGCTCCCTGCCGACGATCATAGCTTGTTCGCCTTCAACGCCTTCAGCGTGTTGGCAATTTTCCGAAGAAAAAAATACCAGTAACTTCTGTAATCGTCCAACCAAAAGACACCCTAAACAGCAGCCATTTGTTAACGGCAAGGTGGAGTGGAATCGCCCCGCCACTGCCATCCGTCCACGTCTCCGGCCCTACCGCCTTCTTACTTGGAACTCGGAAGCTCGCGAACACGTCCCCGGGCGACTTCCACGTGGGCCTTGCCATCTATCTGACCCCACGAATGTTTTCTGCGGCGGCTTGCCCGTCGCCCACGCAAGCGGTAGCTGACAGGCGGGTCCATCCCCGAAAACGCCGTGTACCCACTTCCCACGCCGGCGCGGCTGCACAGTGTTAGGACTCGCGTACGGGAGCACGCGTCGCAGAAGATCCGGCGAGCGAACGGAATGGTAAACCATCGACGATCCAACCACCAGTGTACGGCCCGGGTGCTGCTGTGCGCATTTCATTTCTTTACAATTTTAAAAGAAATAAAGCTAAGTAACGTCATGCGAATACTGACCAATCATATGGGCTCTCGCTTCGACGGCGGCAGCGGTACGTACTAGCAGTGTAGCACGGCGCTGCCCGCGCCATCAACATGCCGCGTTTGCTTCAATCTGCGACCGTACTTACCGGTACGAGTCTCTCGTCAAAAAGGTAATACTACTACTACTAATACCACAGTTTAGATCTTAAAAAAGATCTCAGGGGACCCGGCAGATCTTGCAGCGCAGCTGACTCGTGGCGCGATTAGCAGTCCTGTTTGTAACGGTCTTACTAGGATTCTATTAAGGACGAATCATCATAATTGAGCCGGAAAGAGACGGTTTGAATGGAGATCTGCAGCTGAGATGCACGAATACACAAACACCTTTTTCCAATAGCTTACCACAATGATCACATTACATGATGGGTGTCCCACGTTAACCCCCAACTTGTGGCGGGGTCCAAGAATCCCCAGACGGCCCAACCATTTCGCGCTCCCGATACAATGCGCCGCACCGCGGCTGTGAGTTCAGCTTCGCGCGGCCGGAGCAAATGGGATCCATCCAACTCCCACGATGAAAGAACGCCGGAGTTGGAAACAAAGTCCCCGGCACGCAAAGAATTATAAAAGGGCACGGGTCTGGCCTCGCTGAGAGATCGTGTAACTTGGCAGATGGGGAAGCCGAGAGCTACAGAATACAGAAGGCTTCTACTAGTAAATGGATAAGGGTCGTTGAGTGGATTACAAGCATGCGAACAACTGTACTGTACAAATAGAGAGAGTGAGAGATCAATCGACACGCTGCATACATTTCAAAAGGGAAAAGCGTTACAGGGGATGGGACGGGCGAGCACAAGTACCTATCGACTCGACGACTGAAGCCTAGTTACACAGAAAGAAGAAGATGCTCTGGTGACTCATCATGGGATGATGGGTGGAGAGAATGGAGAGGTAGTCGCAGGCTCGCAGCCGGCCGCCGGGATCCGAGCAGGTGGTTACCGCTCACTCGTCGGGGACCTTGTACGCGTCGGCGGTGATCTCGGTCAGCCATAGCCCCGGGAACAGCGTCTGCACGAGGAGACGAGACAACAGGTAACGAGCGTGAGTATTAGCTGGATCAGCAGTGTAATGTTCTTCGTGCACAACAGTTCAATATTCAATTCCAAGAATATAATTATACTACGATGGGTGTACTGGTACTCGCTGAGCAGAGGCTAAAAGCGTATCGAGCCGATAAAAACGCGGGTTTGTTCGTTTAGGGGGAAAACAAATGAAGCGATTAGTGGGGTCGAGCAGGGGTAGTACGGGGAATTCAGCCTTACATCGAGCTGCCGCTGCACAACGCGCGGACGCTTCCGTGGACGCCGCCGCGGCCGGGCGCCGGTCAGGGCGTAGATGTCCTCCTCGACTTCCTCCGCCGTAAGCGCCAACGCGAAAGGGGACCGCTCCTCGGACGGCGCCTTCTCCGACGTCGCGGGCGACGGCGACGCGGCGGCAGCCGCTGCCGCCGCACGTGCCGATGGTCTGCGTTTCCGGTCCCGCAGGTTCCACGGCCTACCAGCTGGGGCCGAGGCCGAGGCCTCCTGATGGAGCGGCGTCGGCAGAGGAAGCGGCGCTGCCGGGGTCTCGGGCTTCGGTGGGGGCAGACGAAGGCGGTCGGCGGCGTCGCGGAGGTGGCCCATGAGCTTGGTCCCGAGATCCTGCAGCCGGCCGTCGCATGAATCCTCCGAGGCTGCGTCGCGTCGGTGCGACGACGACGAGGACCGACGCCGATCGCGCGCGCCGCCTCCGGACACGTCCGGGAGCGATGGCACGCGTTGCGCGCGCGGAGGAGCCCACGCCTTCAGGTGGTGCGACGCCGCGGCCGGCGGCTTGGCCCTCGGATCCGCGGTCGCCGCCATGGTCGTCGGGACGGCCCAGCGGGACCGAAAGCGGAGGCAGGGACGCCGCCTGGGTACACCCGCGGCGGAAGGGACGCCGGGGAGGCGGGCTGGCAAGGCTAGAGGCAACGCGCGGCGAAGGAGAGAGAGACAGGACCGGCGGGGTCGCCTGCGCTGCGTCGCGACGTTTTTTTGTTGCGGGTGCGAGGCAGGCAAACCGAGAGAGAGGCAGGGGGGTGCTGCAGGGGTCGCGAGGCCGCGGATGTGCGTGCGTGCGGACGGACGGAGGGCAGTTCTGGCAATCCCGTGGCGCCGGACTCGCGCGTCTGAGGGAGCCAGGGAGGCTCGGGGCCGGTGGTGGTGGTCTCGAAAAGGGCATGAGACCCGAGCCCCCTTGCTTGCTCTCCCTGGTCCTTCCGTCGCGTTCGCGTCCACGCGGCCAATGTGTGCTGTGCTGGCCGGTGAGTCAGTGCCCGCGCGCCGATCACGTCGGCCCCACAGGGCAGCGAGGCCGCGTGCCGGTGGCGCGTTCGTTGAGGTGTTCTCAGGTGGCGCCGGGCCCGGGATGTCAGCCAGAAACCACGTGGCCAGGGGAGTCGTCCTCCTGGACCGGGTCTCCCCGGCGGGGCGCGCGACGCGGCCCACTGCCGGCTCTCGCGGGTCCGCCAGAACGACTGGCGACGCCGCGACGGCGTGTACCGGTCGCTAGGCTACAGTACCTATGGCTTTTGTGGTCCGGGGTTACTTATCACGTAGCCACCTCGTCGGGTCGACCGCCACCGCGCCGCACTTGGGCGTACAGCACTCAACCTGAGCTGACACCTGATTCATAACGCAGAATTTTGTATGGACGCCCCACTTCTGTACGTGGTGATTACTGCTGCTGCTACAGTGCTATTCCCAAGTCTCGCGACATAGCAAGAGGGCACCTAGACCTCATCTTTACCGTTTGCAGCCTGTTGGTTACGTTTCCATTAGAAGAATATTTAGGCCCATTTCGAAATTCGTCTGCTAACCTGTAGTATGCGCAAGAGCCGAGGTCGATTCCACGATAGCGGACATGTAGAACATTGTTGCGGATAAGTCTAAACATCCATCGCACGCAGAATATGTTAGAGCACCCCTCGCAATCAACACCTCATCAGCAAGCAATTCCCCTCCGGATTCGGCAGCCGCCTTCTTTCGGAGCCGCGCGGAACGCAAGAGCCCCCCTTTCCGCTAGGAAATCCAATCAACGCCAGAAACAACCTTGCACAGCACGAGGAATCAACCCGGTCTTTTCTGACCCGCCGTGCGTCAGCGTCGGATGGCATCGACCGCACACACAAAGGCGCAAAAGGCTGGGCAGGCGCAAGGATGAGGCGTCGCCTCACACAACAGAACGGTTCATGTCAACCGCCAGTGTGATGATTTCGTGCCCAGGTAGCAGTAGCACGTCGAGCTCCGCTCGTTCCCGCGGACGATTCAACGCGGGCGCCGGGCGACCGCACACCACGGGCACGGATGTCTGACCCGTGCGTTAGCTAGGGCACGGAGGCCGGGCGTCCGGATCGTCGTAGTTTCGTGGAGGCGGAAGCGCGTAGCCACTGTAGCCGAACGCCCAATTGGCACGGTCACGCGGGCTGTCCCGGGTCCTTTTGCCGGCTCGGGATCGATGGACACGTTCCCCAGGACCTCAGCGTAGCGGCCGAAGAAGTGCGCGACTGCAGATTCGCTACTCGTTGGCCGCTTCACTTGTCAGGTCCTCGGGATAAACCGTCCGGAAGCCTCAGCTGGATTGCCACGACGCGGGACCGTGATGATGATTCGTAGTGGCCCAAGCGTCGTCGAACATGCATGACCGATCGCGGAATGGCAAGATCGTCAGTGTCTTGGTCGCCGCCGCCGTCCCCCAGGCGGCTAGGAGTACACCTCGTCGAGAAGATCAGAAGGGCCTGCAGCCAGGGCAGGGAAGAGACTGGTAGGATGGCGAAGGATGTCAGGGATCGAGTGCGTGGATGAGGACGAGAAGAACACTGCAGGCTTAGTGGCGGAATCACGCACACTTACCATTGTGTTGACGTAGTAAAAAGTTCGCTATACAAACATGGAGTTTTGTGTTTCCAAGTTGCAACGTCGTTAAAATAGTGGCTCCTTTGTTGATCTGCCAAATTAGAATACCATTTCAACGTCGGAATATGTTCGCGGCTCTGCTTCGGATAATCTCTGAACTCTGTGAAGTCTGGACGAACCGCCGAGCCGATGCTCCCGGCACCCTGGGCCCTGCGGCTCGACGTGGTGGCGACGTGTGAGCCCCTGATGCCACCACCGTGCGCAACCCCCGCGGCCGACGGGCGGTGGGAAGGAAGGAACGCGACGCCGCCCTCCCACGCCACATCGGTTTCGGTCGGTCCCCATCTGGCCATCTCGCGCGCGCGGGCGCGCCACACAGCGATCCCGAAAGAGAACGCGACCGCAACCGCCGCGCGGCACCGAACGCGAAGCGAAGCCCATCCAGCGATTTCACCGATGGCTCAGCGAAAAATAGATGAAGTTCCCGGGGCCCATGGGGAAAACGACTCCGTCCTCTTTCCCCGTTTTAAAAATCTGGCTCCTCGCTTGCCTTCGCGTCTCTTTTCTCCTTCGCCTTTCCTTCCGCGCCTCCCCTTCCTTCTTCCTTTCTTCTCTTCTCCGACGCGGGCGGAGCGAGCCACGCTCCCCATCCCATGGTCCACATGGCCGCCGTCGAGAACGACCGCTACAACGTCGCGAAGCACTCGTCGGCTCACACGACGCCCGGTCCGCCGCCACCGCCGTTGTCGCGCACGCGGCTTCACGGCTTCTCCTTCCCCACCCTCAGCTGGGGCACGCACCGCCTGCTCCGCTGCGCGAAGAACGGCTCCGCCTCGGCGCCACCGTCGACGGCGCTGGGTACCCCGTCCCCGGACAACGATAAGCACCACCGTCCCGGTGGCAGCGGCGGTGTGGCCGGTGTCTCGCTGCAGCGCCAGCGCGCCCCTCAGCGGCCGTGGAACCTCCGCACCCGTCGCTCCGCGACAGCAGCGCCGGCGCGGCCGACGGTATTGGACGACGCGGACGAGGAGACGGCGGAGCGCGCGCCGGCGCCCGCGGCAGAGAGCAAGAAGCGGGGGTTCTCCATCGTGCTGTCCAAGCAGGAGGTCGCCGAGGACTTCGCGGCGATCCGCGGGACGCGGCCCCCGCGCCGGCCCAAGAAGCGACCGCGCGCGGTGCAGCGGCAGCTCGACGTAAGGATTGGAAACTGTGTTTGTCGAATTCTGTTTTTATTTTCGGTGTTTCTCTGGCTTTGGTGTTTGATGCGAGTTTGTTGTTTCTGGAATCGCAGTTGCTGTACCCGGGATTGTGCCTCGCAGATGTGACGCCGGGCTCGTACAAGATCGAAGAGGTAAGTTTTTTGTGAAATCCATCACTTTGTTTGGGCTGGCAAAATTCCAATTTTTTCGTTCGATTTGGTGATGTGTGTAAGCGTTTTCCGCCGGTTTGACTCTGAATTTCTGAAACGCTTGTTGCTTTCGTGCAGAGGTGATGGTGCTTTTGATGGGAGCTTCCGATTGATGGGGGATATCAGCAGATGTCTGATCTGTTCACTTTTCTTCTGCTAACACGTCTTTTCCGTGTGTATTTGCTGTTGGGTGGATTAGAGGATGTTGAGGTGGAATTTCCTGTGATTATGTATTTGGGGGTGTGGTTGGCGAGAAGTTACTGGCATTTTCAGTTCGATTTCTGGGCTTCTAGGGCTGTCAGTTGTGCAAAGGGTAGTATGATGTTTAGGTGGGCTGTTATCTTGCCATGTACATGTCTAATCTATGAAGGATTTTAGCTGTTGAATTTTCATTCTTTTTTAAAATTCTGACGCTGTTGTGTTTCTGAGCTCCTGCCTCTTGTTTGCTTTTGTCTCCTCGCTGATGGCCGTTTCCCTGATTCCCTCTTGTTTCATTGCGTTGCATAAATGCATAGAAGAAGCTTCTCGGATTTTCAGTCCGATATGTATTGGATTTTAATTGAAGAACATGGACAATTGCTCAATTGTTTTGCTTCATCAGTCAAAAGTTGGTGATTAAACAACCTATCAAAGATAATTACTAGCTTTTGATTTATATGTTAATGTTTTTATGGGGATTGTTGTGGAGTTGAATTTTCTTATATATTTTCTGTCTGATATTGACCCAATATTTAAAAAAATGTATTAGGAAATTTTCTTGGATTTCCCTACACCATGTTTCAGCTTATTGGTACATTTTTCCCCTCCTCCCTGCGCCTCAATTCATGTCTGATGGCTTCACCAAAATGGAGTCTACAAAATGCTGACCAGCTACCATTAGAGCTAAAGATATCTACGGCTGATATAGTGATATGCCGGCTCCTGGTTAGCCTTTACATTGCCCTTTTATGCAAAACAAATACTAGATGCCCTGCGACAGTCATAACGTGGTGACTGGTTTGTCTTTTATCAGTGTTTGAAATCGAAAGTAAGGTTATCTCAATCTTTTGATAGTCCTCCTGTGAATATTGGGAAAGCTTTTGCTACAAAATCACGTTTCAGTTGAATTTGTGAGTATTAGCCTATCAGGTTTTCATTGACAGATGGTTCCTTACCAAAGATTTTGTTTTCTTTTTCAAATTTGAAATGCTTGTGATTTTTTTTGTAACTGGCGTTGGGAAAATCATTTCTCAGCCCGAGCTTTGCCTGCGGCATTGTTACCTCCTGTGCTCCTCTGCCACGGTCGCCACTGGGTGGGTCTGCTACTCTGCTGTCTTGTTGGGCAAGGCTGAAGGCTCTATCCGGAGTTCCAGACTTGTGTGGATTCTTCCAAGGTTTTGCATATTTTTGCTTCGCGAGCATGATTTGACCTGAATATAACGTTGTTTGTCAAGTTCGTTGCGGATGTACCAAAGTAAACTACTGGTTGCTACGGCGATTCATGCGGCAGTGCGTTTGTGTGCCGGGCAGGGGACGGCGGCCAGCACGCGAAATCACCATCCTGCGTTTTCACTGATCATCCGGCATCCCTCCTGTTTGTAATGTTATTGCCTGATCTTTAAGCTCGATAAATCGATAAAGCAACTACCGTGCATGATAATGAAGCAGACCCTCTACCTAACGACCTTTCTCTCCTATGGGCCCAGCGTCATCTTGGATTAGGTAGTAATGGTGTTCGTGGTTCTGCTCCTTTCCAATTAGTGACTGACGGAACTGCTGCTTCCGAGTAGTTGATCCTGTTCAGCCTTCCTTTGAGAAGCGAATTCTTTTTTAAAATTTAACTGATTTTTATAAAATTTCTGTATTTCAAAGGAGCCCTCTGCATTTCTTCCTATGCATTTGAGTAGTTTCTCCTTGTTGATTAAATGTGTCCAATCAGTCGTGGTATTAGAGAAGAATCAAAGGGTGGTACGAGTACTACGTCGGAAGCCTGGTCACTAACAAGTCAGGGTAAAGAGAAGCTTAGTTTGTCCTGTTTTCAACGCGTTAGAGCCGGACCCGCCGGTCGCAGACTTGGTCAAAACCATCACGCGAACCAGAGCAAAATCATACGGATCGGCGAACCCTCGTGTCCCCGTCGCTGGATCGCGGCTCTCGCGCCCGGATCCGTCCACGCGCCGCTGCAACCGGCGTTCCATGCGCCTTCCACTATGCGCGCCACCGCCTGCTCCTTGGCCGGTGCGGTGCTCTACACCTCCAGGCCGCACCGTTTCCATAGCTCCGTTCGGAACCGCTGGCTGCAGCGTTTCCCAACTGCGCTGATTCCTATAGTGAATAGTAGCTCCAATAAAAAACAGTGCCTTATACAGCCGCAGCTGCATTGGGTGGAGGCAACAGATCAGATGGCGCGCGGCTAGCTATTTTGGCCGTGCAAGTCAGTGCCACGCTGGTGTCGGCGGTGCAAGCCGTTATGATAGACCGCCCTAGAAAAAACGATTCATCTGAATCTTATCATCTTATGAGATGTCGAGGATCAAAATTACAACTAAATTTTTTTTATACAAACTATTGTTTAAGTTTATAAAATAAAAGATTTTAAAAGTGTGAAGCGACAACCTAAAATAATATATCAAAAAATCTTGAAGTCTAAGTAAAGAATACATGACCATGGCTAAGCAAGTCTTACATGACCATAGCTAGCTACAGCCGACTACAAAGAATATGATAAAGCTAACTCACAAAGATGGCTAGTTGACAAAAAACAGCGCTAATAGTAAATCTTTACTTTTAAATTTTAGTAGTAAATTAAGTTGCCTCTATATCAAACACAGTTGCTAAACAATTTATAATGAATATACCAGACAAAACATATTAACATCCTCATTTATTTCTTAATTACTATGATGTGACACAATGAGACAAGCGGTACTCGTTACTGTGAAGAGCAGCAATTATAATCGATTTACATCTAGCTGGAGAAACCTAATTACACGATACGTACACGCTTCTCAAAAGCCGCACGCGACAACTTTTCACAAGACTGCCTCAATGTCGGTCCGCTGTTACCAACCTGGGCAAAAGGGGCTACACGCAATCTACGTCCAGACGTGGTTCGTGAGGTACTACCCCTTTTCTATCTCTCCCCTTAGCGCCTCCAAAACTAATGGGTAGCGTCACGTCCGCACAATGCTGCATTCAAGTTACATCGGTTTTCTAGTTTCCATGTCCTCAGTATGTAATCAGTACTGTTTAAACTTGCTCAACAGTACCGACAACGGTACGGTCTTTAACCGACACAGACAGAGCTACAACACATTTGTCATACATAGGCAATGGACACATGCCGTGTTACAACCTACTTCCCTGTTCGGTCTCTAGTTTATTCTATGTGACAAAGTAATCCATCTTTTACCAATCCTATAGCTCGCGAGTGAAGACTTATCTACTCGACTTCTACCGTAAAAAAAACTATTAGCTTAGCTCTACATCGAAATACTCGTACCAAAAATATTTAACATGGGTAAGGTACCTATCATGCAGTCTAAGGTTACAATCAACTTCTAAACCTAAATGCACAGTACATCAATCATACCATACACAGTGATAAAATAAAAACTTAAAATAGGTTTAATGCACCGGAGCTTGCCTGGGTGTTGCTCATAGTTAGTTTTCTCGACAAACGAAACATCGTCGAACTCCTCCTCAGTTAGCTCGGCTCCTAACATAAATCGAGATGCATAAGTGAGGGAATATGCACATGAGATGATAGCCTTTCATTTTCAAAAGATGACTAGTAAATTTAGTTATAAAACTTCTTTAAAAAAGGTTTTTAAAACAAAACACAATCTTAGAGTTGCTCACAAAATCAGAGGGGTTCAAATAAATTTTTGACAAAGTTTCAAAATTTACTTAAATCATATAGATTTATAATGATTTAAATACCATTTAAACATAAGAGAACATTTAATAAAAATATTTTTGACGAAATTAGATTTGAAAATTTGCTAAAACACAAATTTTAACTAAATAAACAGAGGAGTATATTTTCTAGGATTTATTAAAATCAAATGAATTTATAATGAATTAAATAGTGTTTAAACAAAATATAACCTTTATAAAATTATTTTTGATGAAAATAAATATGAAACTTTGCAGAACCAAAAAGTTTAATTAAATATACAGGAAAGTGAATTTTCTTAGATTTATCATGTCAAGGAATAATGATAATGCATTAATAAATTATTTAATGATATGAAATAATTAAATTAATTTCATGCATAAAATAAAAATTGGTTAGCTTCAAAATATAGTTCTAGTTGAGAGGATCATAATAAAATTTATTTCACAATTTTTCGGTTAGGATGAATTTTCTACGAATTTTATAACTTAAAAGCATTTTCTAGCAATTAAATAAATCATTTCGCAAAATAATAAAAATCTCAGCCAGGATGGGCCTGCTGCACTGGGCCGCAAGGGCCCCGGCTCATCTGTGGCAGGCCACATAGTGGGCCGCGAGGATCTGGCCCAAATCGGGCGGCCAACGTGGTGCTACAGGGATGAGCCGCACGGGATCCCGGCGCGAGAGTGAGCTCGCCATCCATGGTGCTCACCGCCGATGCGCGGCGGCGTCCTGCCCGAGCGTCGTGCTGATGGCCAAGCAAGAAATGGATAGCACCAAAACGCTCTACGCCACATGGAGAGTTCACATAGGAGGTCGACGCGGTGGAGGCCTCACCGAAAATCGGCTGGCGGCGAGAGGCGGCCGGCGTCGAGCTTTGGTGAGGTGGCGCGGCCGTAAGAGTTGACAAACTCGATGATTTCTTCTCTGAGAGCTCCACTTGAGCACGGAGAAGGCCGGCGTGGTCACGGACGTCGATGAGGAAGGCCGGAGCTAGGGGCTCAACGGCGAGGTCGACAGGTTCCGTGGCCGATGGGGTTTAAAGTCCGAAATTCCTGCACCAAGGATCAGTAAATCAGTCGATTAACTAGCTTAGGAGGTGTGCACGTATGTGGTCTACTCAAAACGACAAGAGATCTAAGAAAAACTACCCGGGATGCGCCGGATTGGCGGTCGGGTCCGAAGCACGCGATTTGGGGAAAAGTTCGAAATTTGGCCCAACCGGATGGAAGAGAGGTGAGCCGAGGCAGTGGGGAGCTAGACGGTGCTCTAGCGCAGCACCTTGGCAAGGATTGATGGCCGGGGAAGGTCGGGGCAGGGGGTCTCGCAGTGGCGTTCAGGAGAGAGGAGTGGCATTCGTGAGAGAGAGAATGAGAGAGGGGGTCGAACTCGGCTTTGGACACGGGGTGCTTGCCGTGCCCCGCACGACTATGGGGCAGGGCACGTCGCGGCCTTTGTGGGTTGCATGCACGTGGGGAGGCGTGAGTGGGCGGCATCTGGAAGGCTTCGTGGCGGCTGGAGGTAAGAGAAGACGCGGATGGGAGGCTGACAGGCGGGTCCCGCTTCTTTTTTTTCCTGATTTTCGTTGATTTTCTGTGCTGCTTGCTAATTTTCATCGAAATCTGTATTTTTTGAGCTTCAAAATTTTTGAAACTTTACAGAGACCTAGAATTGTTTGAGAGGAACAACTTTTATTTTGGGCTCAAATACAAAATCGAAATACATTTTATTCTATAAAATTTTGAAGAAAGAAATTATTTAAAAGAAATAATTCATTTGGACCTCTTAAACTTTAAAATAAAATTTTATAAAATTTCTAAAAATGCAAATCTTTGCAATACCTTTCATAATAGAATTTTATTTCGCAATATTTATTTGAAAAAATTAAACTCGTATTGAATTTAAATTCTAAATAAAATTTGGGATTTGTTTGAATCGTTTTAAAAAAATTTAGAGCTCGGTTACAAAATTTCAAATTCAAACAACTTGATTGCTTTGCTTTGAAAATGTGGGATGTCACAGCCGTGATCTGTGTGTTTACTGTTGCCAATTGCGCGAGATTACGAGCCAAGACAAATTGCACGCTTTGGTAGAGCGTGCGTGTATTCTTTTTGGGCTGTGTATTTCATCTTACGGCCCGGGCTGCACGGTCCAGCCTGCTATCCCGAACCCCCAAAGTCCAAGGACTTCTCTTTGTTTTTTTGGGAGATCCCCACAGGACCCAGCCACCCCCCCAGCTGATAGTTACGGGGGAATTTGTGTCCTTTCACGTGCGAAGCAGCAGCGTGCCGCTGCCGGTCACGTGCCATCGCCGTGATCCCAATCAGAAGCAGACCTCCGCATCTCGAGCCCACGGCCCACCCGCGGACCGGCGAGTCGGACCAAAGCACCACCAGCAGCACCGAGTGGCTCCGGTAAGGCGGCAAGATGATGTCGCCGAAGCCCTCCACCTCCGCCGCGGCGGACGGCGGCGCGGGCGCCTCCACCTCTCGCTCGGCGCAGACGGCGAGGTGAGGCTCCCCCCCTGAGACCCCCCTCTCCATTATTCTAACTGCTCGCCTCTGACGCTGCGCTGCCTCGAGATCTCGCTGCTGGATCGTCGCTGTGCACTGCTAGTTCTGCTCCTTTCGAGGGTTTAACCGCACGTCCGATCCTAATGACGCCTAGTTGCTGTGCTGCTCTTTTGGTTCTGCTCGTAATTCGTAAATATCATTTGGGAGCGCAAAATCAGCTGTAAATTGGCGAGGGCTGTTAGTTTTCTGCATGCCATTGCTACTAATTTTGGCAGTTCACTGTCACACCGATTCATTCAGTCTCTCCAGTGGTCCGGGATATCCTGTTTTTGCTCTAAAATGATCAGGTTTGCTCCGTTTTTTTGTGTTCGTTGGCCTGTGATTTGTAGTAAGTAGTAACCATAGAGTTTATATCGAACTAAGACGCAAATGCAATGATGTAGGAGTATTCATTTGTTTTATGTAGCTTATCCAGGAAGTAGGCAAATATAACTAATTTATCATTTATGTTGAAAAATTAATGTAATCATAGAAATACATTAGTCCCGTTTAAGATGTTATTACAAGGGACTAGAGTGTGGAGTATATCTGTGAAGATTGAGCTGAAAAAGAATTATATTGTCTACTTTGTTTTAGAAGTTAGATCACTTATAGTAAAACTGGCAGAAAACATAATATTGGTTACAGTCTCAATTAATGTTGCAAGATGTTATCAGAACCAGAAACTTTAAGTTATGCTTAGTCTTTTTGTAGAGTATACTTGCATATTAACATTTACTCTTACTGTGACATATTTGTTAGCCAAGTTGGTTAGTTGGCTCTAGTAGCACTCCTCAGGTTTTGGGTTTGACCCCTCGTGGGAGAGAATTTCAAGCCAGGGTTAAAAACTTAAAAAAAAATTTCCCTCGTCCGCCCCACTCCAAAGCACAGGTCTAGGGCCTGATCTTGGTCATTGGTCGCTCACACGGACCACAGGGCCACTGTGTAAGGATGGAGCAAGGGGCCAGGGGGTTTCTGGTCATGCGCGAGGTATTCTCTTAGCAAAAATGTCTGGGGGTGTCTTACCCGCACAAAGCACAAATCGAGTTTGGTTTTAATTAGATAATAAAAGTATCTGATGATCACTTGTTTGCCTACACAGGCTACCCAAATGTGCTCTAGTTATGTTGTTACTATATTGTATTTGCCATAATTATTATTAATGAAGTCAAAACATTTGTCCCTCTCTCAAGATCACCAATGTTTTGCATGAATTTGAGTGAAATGAGCAAGAGAAACACAAGTGCTCTAACTCGATTCTCCTATTTACCATATCCATATTAAAAATTAACTTAACTTTCCATTTAAGACATGAGATATTCAGTATATTCATTATTTTTTTATTGACAAACAGTGGTCATTGATCTTTACAGATCAACACCATTGCAAGTAGTTCACATTTTGGGGAACTTCATGAGAATTTGGTCTGTGTACTCCTTATATAACTATCTATCCAGTCGTGGGGATTCAATTGTTGGCTTCATATTCAGTTGTCTTGTACCTGCTTCAATCATCTTCTTGGTCTTACAGAAGCCCTGGAAAGGCCGGCCTTTGCCAAACTCACAGGTTCCATTGTACATTCTTGAGAGTTCGACTTGCTTACTGTTAGATGCCTGCTTTCTTTGTTTTCATTCTTGTGTGCCTTTTATTCAGGTTGTTCCTACAGTTATCAATGGAGGAATCCTGGCATTATACTTTGTCTTATGGGGTAAAGGACTTCTTGCTTGTGGACCACTAGTGTAAGTACGCTGTTCTTTCAGCACAATGAAATTCTTAAATGCTAAGTGATATATGGATTATACTGTGAGTATGTTAGGGGATATCTAGTTCAAACCTCTTTCTAGATGCAGTTGTGCAAACTGTATAGTGTGAGTCTTTGGTCATCGGGTCATTGTGAAAATTTACATTACAGTACAATTACTCTAGCTTACCTGTTGACCCAACATCCGATATTCTCATCATTTTGAGTAGACAGATGAGGGCATGAGTTCACAACTGCATATAGAGGGGTGTTTTCTCTTACTTTTTAAGGATGCAATCCATTTGCAGAACAATTTGCATGGAGATTAAATTATTTTCTGCACTTGCCATTTTTTTCATGATCTGCATCTAAACTTCACTTTTCTTGATCTATTTGAGTCTAGCACTCTGCTAGCAGAGTATGCAGGTGCTGTTCTTGGAGTTCTCTCTGCTGCTTTATATGGAAGGAAAGTCAACATATGGAAGAAGGCAAGTTTTTTTTTATTTTCAAATAAATCTTTCTCAACTTCATATTTATATTTTTATTTGCTGATTTATGTTACTAATCAAGTTACTTCTCTTGAATCTCTACTCCTTAAAAAGCACAGTTTTTCTTTTCGATATACACACGATAAAATATCCTCAACAGAGATGGGTTAGACTACGTGCACATGAAAAATGCACCCAGAGTTATCCTTTTTTACAAATCTGACGGATAAAATCTCTCCACAGACACCCCTTACAAATCTAACGGATGAGCACTTTCAGATCTCTCAGATTTTGTGCCCACACGGACCACTGTTAGTTAACAAAACACAACTACCTAGAACAAATATATGAGATCCAAGGAAAGTTGTTGGAAAACAAAACAAATTCATTTTAATATTAATATATTATTTTTTAAGTTAATATTTTTCCTTAGACTGTAGCATTAGCACGGATATTGGAACTAGTGATATGTAAATATTACTTGTATGTGGTAATTTAATCTAAAGCATTGTCTACTCACACTTTTCTTGTGTGTAACTATAGCCATATAAAGGTAATATAAATGCAGACATCCTCAAGTAAAATCATTTCTTTTGTTGTTGATCTATATTGCTTAATAGTATCATTAAAACTGCACGTGGTTTGGACTTTGGAATTGGGTTTAACCTAATTGGCTTAAACCCCGTATATATGTTTAACTATTGCTTCATTTCATCTGCTAAATCACTTCCTTTAGCACAATTTCTTTTGAAGCAGCAAGTCACAAATATTTATGCTGACTGCCTTGAATTTGCAGATTGGTGGGCTTGTTGCTATGTTGGTAGCTTACTATCTCTTATCAAATGGGTGGGCTACAAGAACATATTCGCCACTATGTATCCTGTTTCAGACATGTCTCTGAAATGGCATACTGTTTATGCGAACTATCTTTTCCTGTAATGGATTCATGTAAACTGTGTTGGGAGACCTTGACTTCTTACAGATAGCTTTGGAAGTGAACCACTGGAGAACTCTGCAAAAACTATTGGAACAAAAGAAATGGTAGTGCCTATTACTGCTGGCATTTTATCTGCTTTAAGGAGAGTATTAGCTCGGCGTGTTTCTCTCAAGGTATTCACAATTTTTTTCAAAGGTGCTTTCAGTACCAGCTATAGTTTTATAGTAACTGACAATCATCCTCATTTTATTTCTCTGCAGAATCAACTTAAAAGGAGACTTCATGCTATAACTATTGCCTCTGCTACCTGTTTTCTCTTTCCATTTGCAATGTGGGATACAATTCTAGTGAGTGCACAATACTTTGCTACACTACTATGGAACTCTTTTATGTGGCTAGGAATGTTTGAACACTAGTCCTTAGATATTTGTTGATAAGTGTTTTCTTGATTTCAGGGTTCAGCATCTGACAGTATAGTTAAACTACAGTTTCCAAGCTGGGCATACTTGAGTTCTGTTTTGTTTGGCATGGTGCTTATATTCTATGTTGATAATTTTGCTGAGGAAAAGTAAGTTTTCTCTCATGGAATATTTGTTTTAGGTTATAAGTAAATTCAACATTATGCTGTTGTATGTTTGTGGAGAGATATTCTCGTAGCCAGATCTTCAGAAGATTGTAGATTTGAATTTATCATCCCAAGCATCCCTGAAAAAAATTCACGAGTAGCATTGTAGCAATGGAAAAAAAAATGTCCCTTCTTTGTTTGGATTAAGTGTTTTTTATAGTGTTTCTGTAGTTCGGATGGCATGCACTACTTTCTTTCAGTTGATTATCCAATTTGATTCTTGAGTAGAACTTCTGTTATGTTCGCCAGGGGGCTGGCGCCACCTCAGCCCGTCCCACCTAGGGGCTAAGATCAGCCTCTATTATCCTTTCCCTATTTTCTCTCATTTAAGATAATCTTTCTTTTTATACAGGATCTCTGATTTGTGAAGGTCCTTTAATTTAGTAGTCTAGTGGATAGGATCAGATCCCTTAATATAGGATCCATTGTTAGCCGTAGAGGCTATAAATAAGTGTAATTAGAGATTGAAGAAGTCAAGCAATAGAACAGAAGAAATCTGTTTTGGGTCTTCCCCTGCGCTTCCTGGGCGCCGTGGTGCACACGGCGCCAACTTTCTCTCTCAACCCCGAGCAACGATCCTAACATATGGTATTCAGAGATGCCAGGTCCTCCTCCCACCACCGCCTTGCGGCCACTCTTCACCTGGGCGCCGGCCCCCTACTCATGGGCGTCGACCCCCTCCCCGGCGCCGACCCCCACCTTAGCGCCGACTCTTGCCTGGGCGTCGTTCTCCACAGGAGCGCCGAACCCCTCATGGGCGCCGCTTCCCACCTCGATGCTGACCGCGCCCAGGGTCGCCACTCATGACAACGTGGCCAAGGCGCTCGTCGACTTGCAGCGCACCATCGCCGAATTCTCCTTTCATCCCTTTATCTTGGAAAATCAGTGGACGACGCCACTCTCGTCCGCTGTCACCTTTCCACCGGTGTTTTCCTATGAGATGCAGAGCTACGCCACGACGGGGCTGCCACCGCCGAGTGCGCCGAGCAGCCCCAACACCGTAGCAACAGAAGTCGCCGCTGCCGCCGTGAGCCCCCCCCCCCTCCCGCTAGCCCCGCCAAGATCCTGGAGGGTGAGTTGGACACGGGCTCGGTCGGCCTGCTGATCCCTGTCAAGGCCCTGGAGGGCGACTTGGACACGAGCTCGGTCGACCTACCGATGGAGTTGGTCACGATCTCCGTCAGCCTATCGCTGCCCGACATCGTCCAGGCGCCAATCCGTCCGATTGGACCTAGTGCATCCACAAGCTGCTTTGGGCCACAAGCGCCAGCCCTACGACGTCTCCCGCAAAGCCGGCCACCAGGACTCAGCGGAGGCCTCGTCACTCGCAGCCATTGCCGCCCCCTCTCTCAGGGCGCGCGGCACGCTCGTCATCTCCGACACCAAACCCAAGATCGTCAATGCCTTCCGCAACATCCCAGATGTCGAGGTTGCTACCGTCATGTGCCTCAACTTGCTGGACCTCGACCCTGGTGCCCACCTCGAGCGCCTTCGGGTCTGGGCTGAGGGCACCCTCAGGAACCTCGAGGAGGATCGGGGATCCACGGCGATTGCTACTGACAAGGACGCCATCGAAGCGGGTAGTCAGCTGCCCATACCACCATCCGCAGCACCAGATTGAGGACGACCTCCTACCCGAACTGCAACTCGAGGACGAGCTGCTTGCCAAGGGGGGGGGGGATGTTATGTGCGCCAGGGGGCTGGCGCCACCTTAGCCGGTCTCACCTAGGGGCTAAGATCAGTCTCTATTATTCTTTCCCTATTTTCTCTCATTTACGATAATCTTTCTTTTTATACAGGATCTCTAGTTTGTAGAGGTCCTTTAATTTAAGAGTCCAGTGGATAGATCAGATCCTTTAATATAGGATCCATAGTTAGCCGTAGAGGCTATAAATAAATGTAATTAGGGATTGAAGAAATCAAGCAATAGAATAAAAGAAATCTGTTCTTGGCTTTCCCTGCGCCGTGGTGCACACGGCGCCAACTCTCTCTCTCTCAACCCGCCAACTCTCTCTCTCAACCCCGAGCAACGATCCTAACATCTTCCCCTTGAGATTTTAAACATGCTTTGACAAGTTGCTGTCCCTACACGGCAGGTTGCATCTGGTTTTCTCTTCTCCAAGACACTTAATGGTTACAACTGGTTGCATCATTGTTTTGGAGATATCATACAAAATGGATTTCTCCCTTTTGGGATTTCTGCTATGTTCCGTGATTTTGGGATTTGGTGAGTTTTGAGGTCTTATCCTAACTGAATTCTCTATAGCTGCTCTTCATTCTTCTTTCTGTGTAATGACCAATATTATTTCTGTATAGGTATTTTTGAAGCAACTTCCTTGGAACGCTCAAAGAAAAGCCCTTTGGAGGCACATGAATTGCCAAATGGAATATTCCACAATCAGTTGCCAATGTCAGCACTCCCAAGCTGAGCAATATATTTACTTGGGTGAGATGCAATTAAATAAATGTTTCTGTTGCATATAAATTTCAAGTCTATCGGTTGTTGTAGTACTGGTACACTAACTGAATTGGAGAAGATTGCAGTACAAGTCATCAACCATGGTCACATGTTCCAATATCTAAGAATAATCTCTTTGAAATCCCTGAATGTTGCGAAAATAAAATTGGAAGTCTTTACATAACGTGAAATGTTTATTTAGTGAATCAATCGCACTAACCTTTTTTCCTTACTACTGCAATGCAGTTATAACTTGGTAAATGGGCGCAGTTGCACAGCTCTATTATGAACGTTTGAGCCAGACATAAGCTTGGATTTCTTGACCCGCCACATTCCTCCATTCATGTTCCTGCTGATTACCTTCCATGCATGCAACTCCCTTTAGATGTATATGGATGTTCATCTTGTCCACAACACCATCATTTCTGCTCCTAGTGATGATGTCTTGATGTTTCTCACCTGTCCACGATTCATTTTAGCTTGTGACTGATATATAATTCATGGGTCTTGTGACCGATCTATAATTCATGGGGAACACCAAAATGTAAGAGAGAGATCAAATGATTAACGTGCCTGCTTTTACTGATACCTGAATCAGAGAACATTTTGGGCCTGTAGTATGTGTAATAGAATCTGACTAAGACTCCTTTTGGCACAGAGGAATTGTTTTCGTTTTCTACCTGTTTCCTATGAAATCGAATTGATTTTTGTGAAATTCGTAACCTTTTACTACATTTTTTACAGTGACATCCCTATCATGTGTAATGTTTATGATGCCCCCCTGCTTGGGTTGCGCTTGCTTCCAGCCCGGCTTTAAACGTATTACTCCATCCAAAATGTCATTATAGATGAATGATCAATTATTGATTTCTAAAAGTTAAAACGGACGGAGTACTAGCGAGTGTCGTAGCTCTTACCCCTTGCTGCTGGCGTGTTGCATTTTCCAGATACAACACAAGTGAAAATTAGATACTATGCCCTCGAGAACACAAAACATCACAGCACAAGAAAACAAAAATACTAGGAATGAAACATTGGCAAGGTTTGTTTGAAATTGCCAAGCGCCTGAAATGCTGCTAGAGATAAATTTCACGTTACAAAATTTGAATTGCCGGTACATATAGTTTAGGCTCGCTCTCAGTATTGTATTCCTTGAGGTTACTGTGGTGGTGAACCCCGAGATGGTGGTGGAGGCGGTGGCGTAAGACCAACATTGCCCATTCCCTGGTACAATAGGTAAGACAATACTTTAGTAAATCATACAGAAACATGAGTCATTAGGAGCCACTTAAGTCTAACAAACAAGTCTTACCTGGTAAGAGCTTAGACCAGGAATGGACGTCAATTGTCCTTGAGGCCGATTGTACAAACCACTGATAGGAAAGTTTTGCATGCCTGATGAACCTGATGCGCCTTGAATGCTCCCCATCCCGTTTGGGAAGCCAGCCATCGGAGGTACATTTCCAGGAAGGCCAGGACCTGGATGCATCTGGTTTAGGCCCATCATGTGCTGCGGCATTTGAGACATCATCTGGTTCTGTGAGCCTTGCATTGCCTAGAAACATTTGAACAGTTAAATCCATTGGCGTATGAAGATCAAGCACAATAGAGTCAGGACAAAGTACAAAATATAATCCCTACTCGCATTATTTATTGATAATTAAACCATGCAAGTAGCAACCAGATTTTCAAAATTAGTTTCAAACTCTTAAGAAAAAGAAGAATAAATGCATCCATATTTCATTTCAAATTAAATCAGATATTAAGAATTCACAGATAGGCAAATTCTATAGATGCCTATTAATTCTTATTCGCCCCCAAAAAACACTGATACAACATATGCACATTTGACAAACTTAAACTTGCCATGGTTTGCAAATGAAACTTGGTATTTCATGAGCAACTAAAGATCATAGAGTTATAACATGTTCAAGAAAAGCTATTAGCCTTTACTGCTTCACTTCCCTATCAAACAGGTAAGGTATGAGTGAGCGGTACCATTGGATGAGGCATTGGTGGCAGTGGTGGGTTCATTGGTGACGGCACTGATGGCCCACCTATTGATGGGAGCTGGGTAATTGGAGGTCGAGGTCCTTGTTGATGTGGAAGCATGTGTGTTGGAGGCTGCAAAGGTGGCATGTTTGGGGGTGGCGGACGCTGTGGAAACTGGGGATGTTGCTGCTCAGGCATCTGTTGAAATTGTTGCTGCCCAGCTGCCAGAATGGACGGATGAGGGCCCGGTGGCAGGGGAGGCTATCCAGGTGGAAGACCTGGAATTGATGGTATTTGCTCTCCTTGATCAGATCCATCAAGAGATTGGCCTGCCAAGGGCATTGCCGCATCAATGCCAGGGATTGTGCTTTCATTTCGTGATAATCCAGCAGCAAATGGTCCAGGTGTAATTGGAGGTTCAGGCATCTGGAATCCACCCATAACACGAGCACCAAAGGCAGGATGTTGATCACCATAACCTGAAACAATGATAAGTTTGCATTAGGAAGTCACTAGAAGAGACAAAGCATCAAGGACCAGTGTGAAGCGAGGAATTGATGACTATTATTTTTTATTTGATAAATTGTTACATCACTGGGGCAAGACAAAATAAAACATGTTAAATTAAAATTAGACATAACCTTGAGCCTGGCCACTGTTGTATCTATCACGGGTAAGATCACCAGGTCTGTTTCTACACCAGAACTTAGTAGCATGATCATTGCCCCCGCTGCAAACTCAAGTATAGTTAGTTCACAAATAAATAAAGCATATAAATAATGACAAAAAATACACATGGAATCATGATCGAGGAAAATTCAGATTCTTGTATGAATAGTAAATTCAACAAATTAACTATACAGAGAACCCAAAAATAAGCAAGCAGAAGATTAGCAAAAGAGCCATAGATTGCAATTTCAACTACCTGCAAAGTAGATAGCCGACAGGATGCCAGGAAAGATCCCACACACTACTGTCATGTGCATTATTTATCTCTATCTGAGGATCTTTGTGGCTGCCATAAATGAAATTGATTGTTCAATCAAACTGAGATATTATTTACCACAGCAGGGGTTTACCCTGCTGTACAGTTTAAAAAAAAAGTATGGAACAATAAGAACTACTCCCTCCGTCCACTTTTGTTGTGCGTATTTGCAAATATGAAAAATCTATAAATGATGTGCGTATTTGTATCTGCGGTGATTGACCTTCTCGTCACTTGTGTGAATCGACCGTTAAAATTACTGATTTAATTAATACAGCATGCAACGCGGAGGCCAATGATCCGACTCACTGGTCATGCATGCGTTTCACCTGCAAATGGGACAAGCTTATGCAAGCGCTGATGCGTGGGCCTTTGATGTGACCTGGGGGCATGCACGGCTGCCTAGGACGGAGGAGCAGAGTCACCACACAGTTCCAACGCGAAGCAATTAAACTCGAACACTATCTTTAGGAAAATGAGCATGCGACTTGGTCTCTGTGCCGTGATGAAATACGCCCAACAAATATGGACGGAGGGAGTATATTATATTTAGCACAAACTAGCCCTTCCAAGTGATGTGAAGTCCTTTAGTATGGAAAGAGTAGAACACTAGATTATATGTAGCACACAATAGACCTATGTAATAATTGTTTGATGTTAAGAGGGGAGAAAATCATAGGCCAGTCAAGATCATTGATTCAGATGCTATATCTATCTTACCCGACCAACCAATGGAAGGTTGCTCCATCAAAGCTCCCACTAACAAAGTATTCTTCATGAAACGGGTGCCACGCTAACGCTGAACAAACAAAAGGAACAGAGAAACAAAAGTCACTCAATATTACTATGGTTCGATTGCTGGGATAAGTTTGGAACAATGGTTTCCTATGAAATTTAAAGCCTGTCAAACCTCCACCATATCTCTCCTGGCAATAAACAAATGAACCATTACAAGTAACCTTGGTAGTTGGTACATATATCAAATCCAAAATAGCATGAAGGAATATATCCAACCAGTTACATCCTTGGTGTGCCCACGGAAGGATTGAAGCTCATTCATGGATCTAATATCATACAGCTGCACGAGTAAATTTGCAAAACATAGTGAGCAACTGTACAATACATCAATCAATTTATTAGGCACCAGAAGACAAATTACTGGTTAAGATGAGGGATTCTAACAAACTGAATAGACGGCATTATCTTGTTAGTATGCACTCAATCTACCAGTGAAATAGGCAACAGAAAAGAAAGTTATTGATTGTGCGGATGATTTATTCCAAGACCCACCAGCATGTTACATATAAAAGCTAAATAAACACCACTAGATGTTAATTCAAAAACCAAAAGAACCAGCTATTAGCTTGCAACTATAATTTGCAGAATAAAAAGATGAATAGAGCCAGGTAAAAAAGTAGCACATGTTATCAACCTTAATAATCTGATCCTTCGATGCAGTCAGTATCCAGTTTCCGTTCTGATTCCACTTTACACATTGCACAATATTTTAATGTCCATAGCTGCACAAATAAACTATATTGTAATATATAACATCAACTGCAACAAAACAAACAAAGAAGTGACTATAACACTGACAATGAGCGTAGCTCTCTACCACTTTTTGCATCCCAGAGCTTCACCAGATAGTCTTTACCACCTATGGAACACAGAATTAAATGAGTTCTGCATAAATCAGATGAATACATATATATATACACTAACCTGAAACCAGTAAAGACTTTGTAGGATGCCAATCGACAGTTTTAAAATCCCAACCGTGGCCTGGCTGAGTTTGAAGCAAAATTCAGGTTATTTGAAAAAATAAGTTACGTCACACAACTATTTCATGTCCAACGTTCAACCAGCTTAAGAATTTTAAGAACTTTAGCAACATTACCAGTTAATGATTTTTCTTCTTGGCATCTGGCAAAGTCCCAAACTTTCACAGTTCTGTCGTCAGAGCAGGAACAGAACTTCAAGTCTGTCCTACAAAAACTGTTCCAATAATACATTTATCACATGACAAACATGAACTTGATCAGGCACACTAACAAAAGTGCATTTGATAAGCATCACCTCAAATCACGAACTGATTCTCTGTGAGCTGTTTTGTTCACTTTAACATTGTTCATGTTGCTTTGCCAATATCTGCAAAAGATTCAGAATTCAGCTAACTTGTTCAAAATGGCAATTTTGATGGACACTGTAAACAATAATATGAAATAGATGGGCATACTTGGTAGCACCTCCATCATCGCCTGTAACCATCCAGTTTTCATTATAACTCCACACCATTGATCTCACAGGTTGGTCATGAGCCTATGTTTCAGGTTTCTCCATGAAGACAAAATTGCCAACATGCTACCAAGTCCAATAGTAACTAATGTGAAATATTGGATACCTGAAGAATCATTTCAAAGTTAAAAAATTGGCCATTCCATAGGGTGAATTCACCACTCTGTGATCCAGTAATAAGATGACGGCCTGTAGGAGCCCACTTTATCGACAAATAACATTTTATTACATTCCAAGAGACCATGAGGAAAAAAATAGAAAAATTGGTGCATGAAAATGATAACTCCACCACATAGAGATGAATGGTCAAACCAACAAAATAATAGAAAGTAAGAAAAATTAATATTTCTGGAAAATAAAAATAAACTACACTAACGCACACACAAAAAAAATGATAACCTGGAGTAATTTTACTAAAATTACAAAACAAAAACAGAATTCAAAATGGAATCTATCAATTTCTTGTGATTTGTATAAAAAAAATTGGAGAAATTGATCTGGAACCAAACTATGCAGAATTCTGGATGCAAGTGTCAGCTTTTCATATTTGTACTTCTTACCAAGTCTATTTCAGAAATGAAACATCAAATGAGAAATTTATCCAACATAGCTGTTACAGGCATATATTCAGTAGAAGAAAAGGACTATATAAATGTATAATAAGCCATCAGATATCTATCTAGATA
>BCLF01000029.1:1122354-1184139 GCA_001602275.1 Zoysia japonica | reverse complement strand
TTTGATGGAATGGTAGACTATGTTATTGAACAATATGCACGAATAAGAGGTTATTCATGGCTTTTCTCCTGTAGATAAGAGTAGATGTTCTAAGTGATTTACTCTTTGCATTATAACATTAATGATTATTTATATTCAGGCATGGACGAAGTACGCGATCTGCCACACTTTCTCTTGGGACAGTCAATGGGAGGTGCAGTTGCTCTGAAAATACATATGAAACAACAACAAGAATGGGATGGAGTGCTTCTTGTCGCGCCTATGTGCAAGGTATTTTTAAAACTCTTCATTAAACTAACTAAATTTGGCTATGAGATAAATACATCATCTCAGTTATACTCTGGGGGGTATAAGCTGCATATTATCTAGATCCCACTGGCTTTGTGATCATCACTTCACAGTTAAACACAATGTACTGTAAATGAGGGAACTATTACTAAAAAAGGATTCACCGACATGTTAACCAAACAATTGTATTGCATAGTACTATTAACTACTAAATCCATGCTGAAGTTTAATTTTGTTTGCAACCGTTGCATGCTTCCAGGTTTACTGCATGGTAAAGTAACTAATCTGCAGCATGCATGAACCACTTACCTAAGTTTGATTTAGAAGTTATCCATCATCAAATAAGTAGCAGTTGTTATGGAGGGCCTTTTTCAAAGTATCTTTATATGTTTCCATACACAAGAATATACTTGATTTTCTTATTTCTCCATTGTTTTCTTGTGAATCTGTTTATAACACTGACTTCTATCTGGCAAGATTTCAGAAGATGTAACACCACCAGCACCGGTATTGAAGGGACTGAGCATATTGTCTTGTCTTCTTCCTGAAGCAAAGTGGTTTCCACAAAAAGATATAGGAGATTTGGCATTTAGAGATCCAAGGAAAAGAAAAGTTGTAAGTTTCTTACATCGTTGCATGGGCTTGTTTGAGGCAAGCACTTACCCTTCTACAGTTTGCCTTGTTTATCATGCCATTATACTAATAATTAGCATTATTTCTATAAAATAAGTCAAGTTTAATGGTGCTTGCTGAAACATTTTGTATCTTGGTTTATGGCTGGTTGAAGTATGTAAGTCGCTTTCCCTTGCTTTTTTACATTTTTCAGGCCGAGTATAATGTCATCTCATATGCTGACCAAATGAGATTAAGAACAGCCGTTGAACTTGTGAAGGCAACAAAGGACATTGAATCACAGTTGGAGAAGGTCATTAATACTTGTCCTTATTTTTGCTGAATTTAGATTATTTTTAATACCATTGTGGGAGTGCCTAATTTGAAACATTGATATTACTAGGTCTCTGCTCCATTGCTGATTCTACATGGAGCAGCAGACTTGGTAACCGATCCTCAAGTAAGTAAATTCTTGTATGAGAAAGCATGCGCGAAAGACAAGACTCTCAAGCTGTATGAAGGTAGCTACCACTCCATCTTAGAGGGAGAGCCAGACGACCGGATTTCAACCGCCATTAACGACATCATTTCCTGGCTGGATTCACACTGTTGAACACCATTCAGAGAGGCTTCATCCATTGTTGATTATTTAGTTCCTCAATTCTTTCGTAACAGTGTTGGACCCTCTAGTGCTTCAAATAATTGCGGTCACCACATTGTGTAATTTCTTTAGTTGGCATTGTATCTCCTTGACCCAAGTGTTGACCAAGGCTGCCAATTTTTAGTATCTTTTTTGCTTCATTTTATTTTTGTACTTGACGCTTGAATCTACTGTTTCATTGTGTCTGTTTTGCCAAAATAAATAGTTCATGTTAACAATGTATCAACAGGACAACAGCTCATACCGTCTTAGATTTCCTCTTCCTATTTTTCTACAGGGACTTGTTTCTTAAACTTTATCGTCTATCCAGAAATACTTTTGCGAGAATCGCTCTATCTAAAAGCAATGCACAAATCTTTAGGGGTTGAGAATGAAAAAAAGAGGAAACTAAAACGAAATATAGCTAACGAGTGGGGGTGTAACTGAAAAGGTAAGAAGGCCAGCTTGTCTTTCCCCTGCTACTCCCCTTCGGCTTGCTCGTTCGACATCGCTGGGTGCATCGGCGGGCGAGTCCACCGACGATGTCATCTCTCAACTCGCTCTTCAACCGCTCTACCTTCGGCACCAAATGGTTAGACTTCTCCGCTACTTTCAATTACGGACCCGCGCCTTCGCTATTCTTTGCAATTTTCCAGTTTCGGTTTGGGTGGATTCTAAGATCCGCGAATTTCATTGTGGTTGCTGGGATCTCTAGAATTATATTCCGCTCGGTAGTGTATATCATTCTATGGTGATTTCTTATGGTTTTTAAAAGGTTATTAGTACTGCTGGATCTGAATCATAACACGTATAGCTTTTACCCAACCCTTATTTTTGTGTGGGAAATTGCCATTCCTTAGTGCTTTTTGATGGATATTGGTGTCAATTTCATAGTGCTATGTTGCTGAAGATGTTATGTGCTCCCCATCAGACTTGGTATGGAAGACTGAGGCTTTATTTTCATTAGTTGAGGATGGCGGCTTCAAGTAAGATGTCCGAAAATTGAGCTAGCATTTACCTGGCGAAGCTGAACTATTATACTCCTAGTTACGTGTATTCACTAGCCCAGCCGGATCAAATATGATTGACTTTGCATTGGAATGCGCTCTTAAATACCCAGTTCCAATAATTATTTCAGTGTTCCTTCTTTACGTACGGTTGTGAACTCAAAAAACATAGTCAGTTTTTAAACTCTTCAATAACAACTTTTCGTTCTTTATGTAGCAAAACATGTTTGAATCTGGTCATTTCGAGGATCAAGCTTCTGCGCAATAGGAGGGAGTTGCAACTGATAAATATGCGCAAAGAAATGGCCCAGTATCTTCAGACAGGCCAAGAATCTATTGCAAGGATTCGAGTACGTAAAAGAGTAACAGCTATTTGGTGGCCATTGTTTGATTGTTTTTCTTCTTTGTTATTAATCCATATCATTATTGATCAATAGGTGGAGCATATTATTCGGGAGCAAAACATACTGGCTGCTTACGAAATTATAGAACTTTTCTGTGAATTTGTACTGGCACGGGTCCCTATTGTTGAGGCCCAAAAGTAGGTTCTATTATTTTAGGTGCAATTTTAAACACCATTATTCATGATATTTTGCCTGACAGAATATGATTAATAGCTATGGGTTTTATCTTCGTGCAGGGAATGCCCATTAGAACTGCGAGAGGCAATTGCCAGCATAATCTTTGCATCAGGAAGATGTTCCGATCTGCCTGAGCTAATGCATATTCGTAATTTATTTACCACCAAGTATGGGAAGGAGTTTGTTTCTGCTGCTATGGAATTGCGACCTGATAGTGGTGTCAATCGTACTGTAAGTTGCATATCCAATATATTTCATTTCGTTACCATATATCAAATTTGTGTTGCATGCAATCTGAGCATTCTTCCTGAATGCATTGAGCATATTGTATGCAGATAATTGAGAAGCTTTCAGTGAAAGCTCCGTCAGCTGAATCAAAGCTAAAGGTTTTGGAAGCTATTGCTCAAGAGTACAATATTGAATGGGATTCATCTAACACTGAAGCAGAGTTCAACAAAACATATGAAGATTTGCTGGTAAATTCTTTGTTTAAATATTACCTCTCAGACATAAATGCATGATTGCTCATTCATTTAAGCCATAAAAGTGGTATCTGCAAAGTTAGTTACCTATACCCTGTTCTACAACTTTGTTTAGTGCATAAAGCTGGATATTATTAATAACTGTCCACCTGACATTTTTGTTGGAGCCTTAGCATCTGTGAGGATATGTCACACTTTTATTTCAGTTAATGCATTTTTTTGGATCATCGGCCACATGATGCATGGCTTTGGTTTTTGTTAGAGTTTTGAGACTATCATCATGATGCACGGTTTCTTACTATTGAGGGGTCACTAATCACACACTATTTTCGGATCTATAACTTTATATAGTATTCCTTTTCAGTAGGCTTCTCTGGGCATGTCAGATGATTTTTTTTTGCTATGACTGTATGCCCATGTCCATAGATTTTGTTCTTATCGAATTAGGTTACAGATATCTTCATTTAATGCGAGAAAGTTCCAAGCTATTTACCTGGTAACCGGAAAACCTGCAATCAATTCGTATACTTGGTGCTACTGATTCATTAGGGAATTTAGAACAACTACTATTTAGAATCAACTTATTTAGAAACTCTTTTTGTTACCATAGAGAAATATATGTTCAGATATATCTATCATCCCAGAAGACCTCTGAGGTCGCTTCATTTGTTATATCCTGTCATGCAGGATGGTTCAGGATCCTCGGTCCACCAGGTCCACGTACCTATTATTGAGACCTCGCCAGATGCTTCCGCTTCCACAGATAAGCCACCGGTGACCATTTCGTCCGTCCAGGATGTAGGAAAGCATCAAGTTCGTGACTCTCCAATTTCACCAGTTGGGACTGCAAGAACTTATGCTGCCACGAAGACCAATGTGGAAACCCAGGAGCATCAATCGCCATCCGAGGAGATATCATGCACTAACCCAAGTTCATCAGACGTGCTAGAAAAAGCCCGAGCTGCCATAGCTGCCGCTACGCGCGCATCTGCCGCGGCTCGTGCGGCAGCTGAGCTTGCAAAGGTCAAAATTACGAGTCAGTGACACCTTGAGTTGCAGGGAGACTAGTCAGGGCGTGCAGCATGGTTTAGGGATCTGAATTCATCATCAATGCTGCCTGAAGATATTAAAATTACCCTGGTACTGTAAATTTCTTCTGTTGGGTACATGGAACGAGATTGTTGCTTTGTGCTAACGTGTTGCATTGAATGTGCTCAAAGAAAATGTTTGCAGTTTCCGCGTAATGGCTTGTTTGGAATGCAAGTTTTGACATAAATTTGTTCAGTTTGCTAGATTCAGGAAAAATAATGTGTTTCAAGTGATTCATGCCGTTAGGACAATTCTTTTACTTTTAGTTCATTTTTAAACTAAAAAAAGTTGTACTGACGATGACAATTATAGCATCACGATGTGTCAATCATAACTGTTGGTAACACTAACGCGCACCAAAAGAGGCGTATCTCAGTGGAGTGATGACTACATCTCGTATCAAATGAAGGGATTGCTCCTACACAAACCAGAAACAAAAATTGAGATGCGTATGCGCGTGCGTGTACATCTACAACTAAACTTTATACCTTCTCCCCAAAAATTCAGAAGATAGTAATACAGATGTCCTTGGCGAATACAACATAAATCGGATTGCAAAAAGGAAAATAAAGTAGCGTGGAAACCAAGAATGGCATCCGCAAATAGTCTCTCTAATAGCCACCCCTGCAACATTCGCAGGATAGTGTCAAATTTTCAGTAACCACAGTGAAAAAATAGTGGCAATAGAGCATGGCGTAAACTCACCTTGCTATGCAAATTCTGTCGTGAATGAACATACTCCTCTATTTCGATTTTAACAACCTCTGACCACGCAAACCATTCCAGAAGTCTCGTGCGCTTGTTACTTTCTTCCCAGGGAGTTGAAGCTCCAACACCTAGCATACCCAACATTAGACACACTAGAGAAGACACAAGGAAAACAAGCGAGCAGCAGATTGCAGTAGTTAGTATTTATCAGCATAAGAAAGTGCATACCTCGAGCCAAGTTGATTGACTGCAAGGAACCAGCAATGAGCTTCCAGAGAATAAAATCTCGTTTTCATCTCCAGTCTTGTCACGTGATGTTGAAACCTTTGTGCTAATGACTTTGATCTCCAATGGATCGGGTTCGCCCTGTTGGTTTATGAGTAGAAGTTTTGCCCGAGTTCCTGGCCAACCTGCAAATGCACGTACCTACCAAGTTGGTTGGCAATAGCTTCGATGGGTATGTTAATAAGAACTAGAAACTCACCTTGTCATGGAGCACCTTAGCTTCTTGATCAAAACATAGCCATGATTCATCAGAATTCAACTGGAAAACAGAGGTCACCATAAAAAAACAGAATTTTAAGGAGGAATAAAAACGCATGCAACAGGCCAAACAATACAAACTTTACACCCATGAGCCATAACATCAATATAAGATTGATTTTACTCAGTGAATGTTACGACTATCGATGGAGCTTCAGCGTAAGAGCGCTGCCCCGGGGGGGGGGGGGGGGGGGGGGGGGGGGGGGGGGGGGGGGGGGGGGGGGGGGGGGGGGGGGGGGGGGGGTGGGGGTGTAGTGCTGGTAACTTAGCTCTAAAATTTACAAAAAAAGAGACTAATTTACTTTCTGAGCAATGAAGTTTACATTATGGCAGGAGGCATGACCAGTTGACCACCCCTCGCCACAACTAAACTCCATCACTAGTTAGAAGGAACTGACGTAGTTTATATCTATTTGCATATCAGAAGACTGAACTCAACTCTATCAATTGATTTAGACGCAAACATCTAACTTTACTATAAATGCTTACCTTGGGTGCCAGTGTAGCTTTGGAGTCATCCTGTGGTTGTGCCTTTTCTTGGGCCGAGCCATCAAGAATAGATGGTAGTTCACGAATCAATAGCTTGGATCCTATTTAATACAAGCATCAAAATTACCATGTATTGAAATAGAAAATGTTGTTATGCGCAGCTAACAATTAGGAAAAAGCAGAGCAGTATTAAGACAGGTAGCTCTCCACAAGCAAGGAACTTGGGCAAAGCTGTAACTCATAAACCAAAACGTAGGCCTCTCAGCTGCTAATATATAGCTAACTCCATACATTTAGACGATGTAGAAATTTGGCCTTTCATGAGTCTGGTCTTTTACCTAAATCGAACAAAATAGCAAGTAGCTCTGGTGCCTGCATACAGATGTTCCATCAAAAAGGTCAAAGAAGGTATAGCTAAACATTGTGGTATTTTCTACCACTTTTATATTTTGTTAGTTTTTAATCTGAACTAAACGATCTCACTTAGAAACATCTTGGCACGTCAGGTTAGTTAGGCGTGATTCCTCAGTTGAAGTTTCTAACTTCTATCACTAAACAAGTTTAAATAGAAAAAGTAAGTGTCAATGCAAATTGATGATCCACAATGCATTGAGTTTTTCAATATCTAGCATCCATTATTGTTAGCAAATAAAAGATCTTGAAATGAATAGTCAAGAATAATTTTAATTTTATGCAGTCATATTCGAAACTTACATTATGTGATCGAACAGCAATTGAGAAGCTAACATTGTTTTTTTTTTGTACTACGTAATTTATAATAATCATATGCCCACATCAAATAAATGCATCATTTGTATAACATAGAATTGCAATGGTAACCCATCAAAATGGCAATATAGTAAAGTAGCACATACTTTGATGCATTCATCTACAGAAAACCTTTCAACGGCAATCACTGGACCAGCATCTAATGCACGGACAGTATATGCAATGGAAACACCTGTTTCTGTAACACCATCCTACAGATACAGTGGGTATTAGAATCTATTGCATAGTTCCAAAATTGAGTTGCAGAATTGTAACAGGAAGACAATCAAACCTGCAATGCCCTCTGCACCGGAGCTGCACCACGATATAGAGGCAACAAACTTGGGTGTATATTAACTGTTCCTGATATGTAAGAAGACATGGCGAATGACCAGGGAGCAGTAAGTTGAAGTGCCTGAAATTCAATATTCTGCATTTGCTTCTAGCAAATGTGGTCTTAAGCAGTAATTCTTCCAAGCTTAGCTTGATTATAAAGAGATTGAAAGTACTCCAGTCTTGCTTGATCATAGTACCAGAATAGGATTGAGAATCTAACTAAAATATAGATGTTCAGAAAAATAATTAACCTTCACTGTGAAAAGATGTAAGAGAACGACTGTTACTACATGTCTACATCACATATAAGTTACAGAAGATTTCTTATATTTCATAGAATTAATCAGTAGGTAGGAGTACTTAATTTTGCTAATGGAATATTTCTACTTGAAAAACGAAGCGATCATTCTGCTTTGTAGCAACAGTCAACCACCAAAAGGAAAAGGCACAACAGGTACCGGACGTACCACATGGTGGGATATCAAGAAACCTCTGGGGAAGGATGTTCCCGTAAGCAGCAGTGATGCAAACATCCGGTTTCACTTCCTTCAGGTCTGACAGAAAGGACTCCTGCATTGCAGCAAGGAAAACACTCGGAATCGTAAATCCTCTACAGCCTCACATGAGGCGACATTCGAGGATGGATGTAAATGAAGATACCTCCCTAGCCCGCTCCGGCGTGAAGATGAGATCCTCGGGGAACCCGCGGTCGAGCGCGAGCTGCGCGACGGCCGACGGCAACAGCTTCCTTCCCCTGTTCTTGGCGGCAGGGGGCTGCGTTACGACAGCAGCGACCTGGAATGCCGAGTCCGGGGAGCCGGAAGCAGCGAGCAGCGTGTCCAGGACCGAGGCGGCCACCTGATGCTCGACCCAAGGCTTCACTAATAAGAATCCGGACCGCGAAGCTGGGAGTTTCGGGGGTGGTAGTTACTACCTGTGGCGATCCCAGGAAGACGAGGTTCTTCTTCCCGGAGCCGCTGGAGGAGGATTTGGCGGCGCAACAGAAGAAGCGGCGGAGCAGCGGCCGGGAGTATAGCGCCATGGCTCCCGTCGTGGCTCCGGTCCGGGATTAGGATGGCTCATGGCTGGATGGGAGCTACGGGCTCGGATTTGAGATTGGGGAACTGTGTAACGGGCTGAGGTGGAACTGGGCCGGTCCTTTCAAGGCTGTATACTTGGGCATGAAAACTGGGCCGGCAGTACGATAGGCCGCGCCCAGAGAAACAAAACATATAAAGACAAAAAGAAACCGTAATTGCAAGTACTAAAATGTCATGTTCATGTAACATAGGACAAATACTCGGATGCTCTAAAAAAAAAAAAAGACCACATTCAGATGATGAGTAGTAGTCTTTACTATGTATGTCAAATTCAACAATATTTTGTACAGTTAATACTGTACAAATTCAACAATATTTTGCACTGCCAATGCTGTGGAGGTAACACAGTATTCTAGTTGATACAACAAAGACCACATACTGCAGAAATCTACAAACAATATATGCTAGTTGCAAGGACAACAATCAAAATACAGGTACTGTACAGCCTAGACCCCTTATTTTCTTTTGCCTCCAGATTTCCTCGAAAAGGAGCAAAATGAGATATTTTTCACTTGAAAAAGGGACAAAGATGAAATTTTCAAATATTATAATCCTTGTGTCTTCCAGACTACGGAGGGGCCCCTTCTCTGAAGTTCGCGTGGCCGCAGCTTGTTCATTACTCGCCCCATCATCGCCAGTGCAGCAATGCTTGGAAACTGGCCTTCAAGATTGTCAGGTGGCATACTGGATTTGGCAGTTTGTTTTTCAACATTTGAAGTTGCATGAAAAAGAGGGATGCCTCCTTGGCACCATCTTCCTATCCAACGATTAAGACAGTTTGATGAAATAGGCGAGGCTTCTCGGTTTTGTTGGTTTGTCAATCTTTCATACCCTGGTTGGCCCTCCATCACATGGTTGATCATAACAGCTTTGCCAATGTCACAATCAAGCTCTTGACCAGACACGGCACATGTTCCTCCAGGTGCTGGATCATCTTCAAACTTAGATCTCTTGGAACAAAGAAAATGAGGATCTGAGACATCGTGTTGCAGACGCTTGAGCCACTTGTTGCTTCGCTCTGAACATACTGGTGACTCAGTTAGAGCACTGGAAATTGAATTCCTCATTCTGTTAATTTTATAAAGAACTAGATCCAGGTTCATGCTTGATGCCTTTGATCTGCTCCATTCTTGTTTGCTGGCGCATGTTGCTTTTGGATAAGAGTTGTGATTTTCCTCATTCAAGTTGAAAGTTTCATTTCCTCCACTGCAGCTTGATACTCGTCTAATTGATGAAGTCGATATTTGCTCCATATTTGGCCAGCCAGAGTCCTGTCAGATTTTAAGTAGTTACAACAGTATTGACAGGTACCAAATTACATTCAATATAAACTCGCTACCATAGGCATATGGAAAGGGTGACAAGGTGCCAAGCAAGCAATAAAGCCAACCAATTTTTAAATAATCACTACTACTTAAAAAGCACAGTTTTTCTTTTCTATGTACACACGTTAAAATATCTCCAACAGAGATGGATTAGACTACGTGCAGACGGAAAATGCACCCAGAGTTATTCCTTTTTACAAATCTAACGGATGAAATCTCTCCTCAGACATCACTTACAAATCTAACAAATAAGCTTTCCGGATCTCTCAGATCTTGAGCCCCAATGAACCATTATTAGTTAACAAAACACACCTAATCGGAACAACTATATGAGATCCAAGGGAAGTTGTTGGAAAACAAAACAAATTCATTTTAATATTAATATATTATTTCTTAAGTTAATATTTTTCTTAGACCGTAGCATTAGCACGAACATTGGGACTAGTATCAATAAGGACACAGTTACAATACTAATCTTAAATTATTTGACAATTCCACATCCCCTTAATATGTGACGTGTCAATCCGTTACTTCCCAAAAAAGGAAATAAAATGAAACGGAGAAGGTATCCTATATGCTATTTACATGATACCTTTTACGAAATTACATAGTGCTTCATGAAGGATCTTATAGCAGTTAGATCATTTTTTTATTGCATACACCAGACCAATACTAAAATTAATGCAAAATACTAATACCTTTTGTGTTGATGTACCAGCAAAGCCTACAAAGATAAGAAAAAAAAACATCATTGACATTAAATTGAGAAAAGCAATCACAACTTAGTAAAAAGGTTGCAAGTTTTTTCCTCTCCATAACAGACATTTTTTTTTCTCTCTCGAATACTCAGGAGAGCTGTGTATCTTTGTATTATAGCGAGGAAAAAGGGCCCGTGTACATCACCACTTCATTCCAAGACTATACATGAGAAGCATGCTGGACATTATCAGAAAAGCAAGCCCCTAACCTGGACATCTTATCTAATTTAAGATTATCTCCTAGCCTCACCTGGTGCGCGGCGCAGATTCAAAATATTCGATGTAGTTGGGAACTGCTTTTGTGCTCCTGATTCTCCTGACAAACTACCCATGTCACCACAAAATCTATCCAAAGATATTGGATCTTCAAAGCATGTTGCTTGCGATTTAGAAGGTACTGTAAGCATTTCAAATAAGTAGGGAGCTGCTTTCTTGTGATTTGTCAATTTATCATTTGGTGGTTTCCCACCAGCTTGTGTTTCATCTTTGCTCATCACTGCCACTGCGTTTTCAGCTGTATCTGGTAACTCGTAGGATTCTGTTAATTTCATTGCAGAATCCACTTTGTCTAATGTCAGATTATCTCGTTTACATAGTAGAAGGTTAGTAGATGTGACACCATGATGACTAGTTTTTACATAATTCCCTTCACTTCTGCCAGAAGGATGCACTGACTTCATGTCATATTCGTTACCTAGAACTAGCTGATGAGATGCTACTCTCCCAAAATCTGATTGCTCTTGGAATCCTCCTGATGCTACTAACCTCTTTCCTCGGGGAGTACCTTGCACAAGTTCGTTATCTTTTCTGCTAGCAGATGCAGAGAACATGAACTTGTTTTCACTAGAACAAAGAGGTGATCCTTCATGATTCACAACAAAATTGCTTGCACTTCCCTTTTCTCTCAGTGAACCTGATGAATTATTTTCACTCTTGCTGCAAGAGCAAGACTCCTCAAACGAATGGCCTTTCAGCTTTCTCTTCACATGATCAGAATTGAGACCAATAAGATTGTCTTTGTCAGAGAGGATGTGTCTTCCAGATTTGCCTTTACTGTTATACTTACCAGTTACATGATGCGAGTGGAACTCATATTCCTTTGATGATGATGTCATCACATTAGAGGTTGACATATTTACCTGCAAAGCTCTTTGTGAAACAAAAGACTTATCAGGTGAATTAAATGGATAGCGTCTTGGGTTAAGTATACTGTCAATCTTCCGGTTGATTTCAAACATAGGGAAGTGATTCCAGTCCAAACTCAGATTTTTAGAGCTCAATACCTTACAAGAATTCATAGATATATCCGATATCTTGTGAATAGAGAATCTTTCCGAAACCACTGCGTCAGCAGCATATAAGTTCACATTTTTATGCATCATGGTATTATCACAAGATCTATTAACCGGATTGACATTCTTGCATTCAACTCCTTGGCAAACATTATGAGTTACACCCCAAATCTTAGAACTAAACTGCTCTGTATTCACTGCCGAAGCACCTGTATTGCTAACTCCCAGCATCAATCTTTCAGCCATCCTAGCTTTACTGAGCTCAAAAGGTAAACTCCCACAATCTTTTGAATGGCCAACATGGAAGATTTCCTCAAAAGGACTGCTGCTCTCACGCTCTGCACTGCTGCTTGCTCTTCTCCAATGTGCCATCCACAGGGAATGCTTGCGGAAAGATGATTTTCCAAGGTCACTTTGGCTTGACAAAAATCGGAACTCTTCTTTCTCACTAAATCCTGTAGCAGCACCATCAGACATTGCTGGATTTTTTTCAAGCATAGTTCAGTCCCAGATATTTGCTTGAACCTTCAGTAAAAAAAAAATGAAGAGGAGTGAGATGTCGCTCAAGCACAGTTCAAAACAATGGGAATATCAAGTGAAAAAGAAACCCCTGCCAGGCACATTATGGCAAGAGCTACAAACTAGTACTAGTAGAATACAATGGTGAGTAGTGCAAAGTACTACCAAAGCAATTTCCCATAAAAAGGAATTAGCATTACCTTTACTACAGCCAGTCGTTCTCTCATAGTTAGAAACTTTTGGCTCTTTACACAATCTTGAGCCTTTACCAAACTTATAATAAATACCTCGATTGAAATAAATGGATAACTAGCACTGCCTTTACCGAACAGAAAATGCAAGCACAGCACAGGCCGTACTCTTCGAAGATGTGAATTGGTAAAGGAGCTACCGGCTCAACTGAGGAATCTAAAGTAGGCTAAAGCTTCACCGAGGAGGCGCATGCACACTTTAATGTCAGTTAATCAAGATAAAAAGGAGAGGGTGTAACAGTGGCCTTGGTAAGTTTTTTTTTTCTTCTGTTTTCGGAGTTATCATGTTATTTGATATTGTTATGCACTTATGCTGCCTCAACAAAGGCGCTAAACTTAAGTCCGAGCTACACACCTGCATCTTACCATGACATAAACTATATGTTCTATCCATAACTGTCCCAAGGATTAAAATTTAAAAAGCTAATGAAAATCACTCTTGCCACTAAGGCATGCGATCCGCATCGCAGCAGGTGAAAGCTTCTATGATCATTGATGCAGGGTAAGTGTTTACAAAAGAAGAAGCCGAATTCGTCAAGCTAATGGCACAATAAACACACAATTCTTGGAAGACAAAAGACAATTGATTAAGAATGAAGCACATCTACACAATACACACATAAGCAGAAGTGCAGAACAAGCAACCGCTTTTCAAGAGAGAGAGAGAGAGAGAGCTTTTCAAGCGGTTACCTGAACAGCCTCGCTGGCTTCCTCTCGCCGCCAAATTCAGATCACAACAAGCCTCCACCGCAAGAGCAGCGGCTTAAAAGAGCCTCCTCCTCCTCCTCCCCACGGCAAGCAAGTAGCGGCGGCGGAGGCACCTGTCCTGTCGCCCACTTGCTGCGCCACAGCCGAGAAGGAGCGGATCAAGCATGCAGCAGCCCCACTCCTTTACTGCTTGGCAAGAGCCCCGTCCCCGTCCCGGCCAGGGCCTCCTCGGCTGCGGGAATAAATAACGTGTGGGCTGCAGCGCCGCACGCGACGCCCGCAACAGCAGAGAATGAATTCCTCCTCCTCCTCCACTGCCGGCCAATGAGCTCAATCCTCTCGCGCGCTCGGGGACAGGACGGCGACGCGCCGGCCCGGGCGACGGCGTATAATATGCGACCCCCGTGGTGTCGGCTGTCGCCGCGTCTCGTGGCTGGCCGGCCTGTATGGAGCTTAAAAGCCGCCATTTTAGTGGCGGATCAGGTGGCGGGGAGGGATGGAACGGCGCGAAGGAGACGTCGGTGAAGTACGGGGGTGACGTCGCGGCGTCTCAGCCAAGCGTTGCGGGTTGGAGATAGTTGCAAATAGTTTTGTTTATTTTTTTAACGGTCAACAGAGTCAATGGAAAATATCTCAGGGATGGAGGCTGCCTTTGCGCTTTTTCCTGTTGCTGGAGTCTGATGCAATGCATCTGCAGCCAACTGGATCATGCAGGAAGATATTAGCTTGTCCATCAACATCTCGGCTCAAATAATACCAAAACTAGAACCATGAGAGCAGAAAACAAAAGTTTGCCCAAATAACAACATTTAGCAGTCTGAGATTAAACTTATTGGCAAATGATTCTGGTCACCGCCTCACCGGTTCCTAGTTCAGGAGACTCAAAATTTATTTGTTCAGTAATTTTCATATATACATATTCAATATTCTACATTTTACCTTCATTGAACAGAAACAAAGCCATTTCCAATCCTAAACACATTCCAGATATCTCGTACGTCTGAGAACGCAAGATATTTCACAGAACACATTTCTTGTGTCAGCCTTCAGAGTAGCAATCTAGCAGTGCTTTCCTTATCCTTAATAATGTAATCGATACCCACTCGCAGCTTTTCAAATAGTTTGCGGTATCAAATGCTCTGGCAGTCTATGTTTGAAACAGTTTTGACAATAAGTTGTCAGTAAGCATAAGGGACTTAAGGCTTAACATCCGAAATGGTGATCACAAATGGTTTCCATAAAACAAAAACATAAAATGACTTGGAAATTTTCTTCTAGGGGAAGAGAAAAAGATCAGAGGAAAGTGCAGCAATTATACATGATCTCATGGTGAATTCATCATGTGGCACCATTGCATCATCCAACATAAGTCAAGTAAAAAAATAGCGCAAAACAGATCCCTATTCCACAGTATCATCTCATGACTGAAGTTAATTACTACTACATGACAAGGCGCAAATAGAGCAGAGTACTTTGGCAGGTATTATGCTTTTAAACAATCAAAAAAGAAAAACTAAGATACCACAGCCATTTTGCAGGAATAATACTAATATATATATGATCTCATCTAGCCAGCATAGCCGTATCCTGAGATCTTAAAGATCCGGATGGTTCCATCAGTATAACCAGCGTAAAGTGTGCTTCCATCAGCGCTCCAGGTCAAGCTCGTGCAGTACAGCAACTGGAAGACAGTAACCAAAACCAGTAAGTTGTTATTCCACATTCAATTATATATAACAAAATAATTATAGCCAAAACTAGCAATATTGCACAGATCAGTTACTAATCAAAACAAAGAAGCACAATTGTTTCCAAGGAAAGAAAAGATCAACATCGAGCAAGCATGAGCAGCACATGACTAACAAGAATAGAGTTGCAAAGATTGAACAGGAAAATGTTGAATCTCATCACAATAGCACGCTGGATACAATGTCGATAATCAGCAAAGGCAACCAAAACATTTTATAGACGGAGACTGCAAGCAATCGAATAACTTAGCAATACCACTAATGGTGTACACAGTTATCAGCATGCTGAACCTGAACAAACAAAGAAGAAACTCCATAGTGAAACAAACTACAACTGCTGAATCATGACCAAAACTGTTCGCTGTAAGGAACATGAAGGATCTATATCTATCTATAACAAAGTGAAGACAGGCACAAGCTGGAACCAAAAGCACTAGCTGAATCGCAGCATCTTGTTGAACAAACTGACATCAAACTGAATGATCCAAAAACATATCCAGTGAAAGATCTGTATAGCAAAACAAAAACAACATTGTACTGTTGATACAATATACAATCAGCAATGTGCATTGATAGAGTAGCATGTTCCATATTTATAAATCATATGACACGATGATCTAAGAGCATATAGATAATGGATATTAATAAGCAGCAACAATTTGTACTCAATCTGTGAAACATGAATGTAAAACATTATAGTAAGAAGCATTAAGCAATAAAGGATTGGGAGACGGACCTGGTTCTTAGCGACACGGACATCAGGCTTGAGCTCCTGTACATTGTGCTTCGATTCAAGATCCCAGATCTTGATGGAGTCCTGTGTGGCTGCACAGAGCCAGTAGCGGTTGGGCGAGAAACAGAGTGAGTGGATGATGGAGCCCCCATTGAGCGAGTACAGCCTCTTGCCCTCACCCAAGTCCCAGAGCAGAGTGTAGCCGTCCTTGCCACCAGATACGCACAGCGAACCGTCCGGGCTCACTGCAACGTGTTGATGTAGCCTCCGTGGCCACTGAGAGTGGAGCGGAGCTTGCAGTTAGTGAGGTTCCACACCTTGACGTTGCAGTCCCAGGAGCCGGAGACAATCATCGGTTGGAAGATGTTGGGCGAGAAGCAAACGCAGGAGACCCATTCCGTGTGGCCCTCGCTGGCGCCGAGGTCACCGCCGATGGTGTACTTGCACTCACCGAGTGTGTTCCAGAGCTTGATGGTGCGGTCACGGGAGGCGGACACGATCTAGCCGTTGTCAACGGAGAATGCGACAGAGCGGACGTCTTTCTCGACATCCTTCTCGTAGCCCACGAAGCGGCGGGTGGTGATACCAGTGGAGAGGTCCCACAGGCGGAGTTCGCCGTCCCAGGATCCGAACAGCGCGAACTGGTTGTCGGAGCTGAGGACGACGTCCTGGACAAAGTGGGAGCGGCCAGTGAGACGGCGGAACGGGACGCCGTAGTCTGTGGCGGTGTTGTCCTGGTTGGCTTGGACGGGGTTGGTGAGGTCCAAGACCAGCAGCGACTTGTCGCGGGAGGAGGAGACGATGACGGGCGAGTTGTCGATGGGCGCCACGATTGCCGTGACCACGTCGTTGTGGCCGCGCATCACGCCGGCGAGCACCAGGGACTCCTGACCGGCCATGGTGGCTGGAGCGTTAGGGTTTCGGGGGCACGGGGAGACTGGTAGCGGCGGCGGAGCGAGATGGGAGGAAGACGATAGCTGGAGTACTTGGGCGGCGCAGCGTTAGGGTTTTCTGTGGTTACCAGGACTACGACAGTGGTTCTGGGCCGTTGGATGATGCAAGGAATGTGTTTTTTTAACGGGCTTGGTTGTGTAAAGCCCATAACATCTTGCCAGGATCAAGATGCATGGGCCTACGTCCCAGGAAGAAAACACCCGCCTGCCGCTTACACCCGTCACCCCTCAGGCCGCAGCAAGGAATGCTTTGCTTGAATACTCAGGCTATGTTTTCTTCAGGAAAAAAAAATGCATCTTGGTAAAGTATTGCACAAGCAAGTGAAGCTCATCTGCATTCAAGAAAAGCATGAAATATAATTTTCTTTGCAACTATCATGTTAATGCTTAAAACCTCGATATATTAGTGTTGTTTGTTTCCGTCTATAAGCTGTTTATCGGTGAAAATAAACGATAATTCCACCCAAACACCTTTTTTATTTTTATGAGAATTTGATTTTCTGGTAAACGACTTCACATATTTGAATAAGAAGAATTGAAAAGCGAGAATCAACAAAAATTTCGTGGTGGGAATAATTGGATTCTCTGGTAAGCGCTTCTAAGGGAAAACAAACATGATCGTATTAGATGGTACAAATATGTTACTAGTATGTTACTCAGACCCTTGTGGAACACTAAAAGGACGTCACCTAGCCCGCGCAAGAATCGCTAACCCGGACCCAATTCGCCAAGCGGCAAAACGGGAGGCAAATCCAAGGGCTGCCGAGTCCGCGTGCTTAGGTTATTGTTGCGTCGTGTCGGTCGAGCTTGGGGACCCGTCCATTGAGAACCACATGCTCCGACGCCGTCTGCATCAGGGGGTTGCGAAGGTGTGCGGTGCAGCAGGGACGAGAGATGGGCAGATGGCTGCAAGAGAGCGATCAGGGTGTTACAGTGAGCACGTCGCTGGGGACTTCCCAGGCCCGAATCCGCAACCCAACCCTCGCTCTGCTGCTCAGGTCACCATCGGATGCCTCGGTGACGGGCGGTACGAGAGCTGGGTGCAACAGGAAGACCGAAGGCCAATGGACAGCAGCTTGGCACGAGACGAGAAACACCGAATCGGTTTCCAGCAGCTGTGCCAAGCCAACTGCCACCACGTAGATTCATGCACGCACGGTCATCACACTTGCGTCTTTGACATAAACATCTCTAATTACTCTGGTTGTTTCTAGACAAGACGCTAACCCGCCGTCAAGTCTGGCAATCCAGTCCCCATCAAACAGTTACTGTCAGTTATCCATCCATTGCCTAGCACGAATCGCGACACAGGTCAGAATTAGACTAGAAATCATGCGCGGCCTTGCCGCGCCCAATTGTGTACTCCCAGATGACTTCCGGGCCTCCCATGATCCCATCCCTTCTGATCAACATAGAGATTATAACCTCGCTTTAGACAGTGCTTTTTTTTTATCCACACTGTTGTAATTTGCCATGGTAGGTAATACACAATTGTAATTATATACTTTTAGTGTGCTAATAAGTATTACAGTCTTAAGCGCCAAGCTACTTACTCTGCACTTTGACCATTCACCTTATTCAAAAATGGATCATTCACCTTATTCAAAATTTTGTTCTAATAAGTAAAATTATAAGTTGTATTTAAAGTACCACTAATAGTAAAGTAATTATAACAAAATAAATAATATTTATCATACTTTTTAAATAAGACAGAACAGTGTCAATATTTAAAAATCCGAGGGAGTAATAAAATACAAAGAAGAATGTGACAAAAAATTACATCGTGGTTTTCTTTTTATATTTCTTTCCTTCTTTGTTTCGAGGATCATCTGAAAATGAAAAAAGATGACCTAATTAAGCAGCATGTACTGGATGATGCATTTGCTCTATGACAAACAATGTGAAGTACAAAACTTAAATCTACAGTGTTGGCCCAAAAAGGAAATATTGTATTTAACAGGTTGCATAGAGTCAACTTCATAATGGATTGAGTTAAGCTTGCTATATCAGCCTTTTCTACAGGGATACGTGACTATCAACGTGAAGGCTTACCTGTCTAATGTGCTATATATATCACAATTTGTGATTCATTTACGCTTCATATGGTTTTGCACTGGCACCACAAGCTCGTTGCCAAGATGCTCCACTTCAGCCAAGAAAACTGTTTAAGGACCAAGATTGCAAAATACTGATAAACAAATATGAGTAACTAAGCAAACATGGAACAATAATGTGATGAGTTATAGACCAAAACATTTTTTTACACTTGATTTTTCTAATTTTGTGTCAGCGCAACATTCCAGCTAGCGATATTAGGTATGCCTATGCGATGATCAGGTATGCTCCTCCGCTGCAAAGACAAACCAAATATGCATATTAGTATCCCTTCGAAAACAGCAACCACACTGTAATTTTCTTCTATAATGCTGTTAATTAATAGCAGTACTATAAAAACTAACTGAAATGCTTGTATTGGCATTTTATCGAACAAATAGGGGTAGTAAAAAAGCAGAAGTGCTGCAATACATGGTTCTTGGACACAGCAAGAGGCAGAGCAAGCTCAAATTTACAAATGGCTATGAAAACGGGATCAAGGCAGCAAGGCCATGAACTACGACATGCATCTAACTTGCCTACTGAATCAAGGCCATGACATTGCACTGATTTCTTCTCCATCCATGGCTTCATGGCATGAGGAGTACGTATGCATATCATCGTACAAATTCAAAAAACTGACGATTAATCATCACCTGCTTCAGGAAGAGATAGGGCACAGGGGGGAGTTGCTACAGAATCACGGTGTCCAGCGGCGACAACGGCGCCGGCTGCGGCCCAGCGATGGCATCCGCTGAGCTCGAGCCCCTGCATGCCCATCTTTCTCTGTCTCTTACTCCTATCCCGTGGCAGCGGATGCCAGCGCGGCGGCGACCAGCGGCTACGACAGCGATGGCCGTGGGCAGTAGGCGGCGCGGCATCGGCGGTCGCATCGCGGCAGGGCGCCATGGCGGAGGAAGCAGTAGCGGCTGCATCGTGATTCGTGAATGGCACGGAGAGGAGCAAGTCGAAGCTTCTAGTGCAAGCTCACCGGAGAAATCAGAATCGTTGATTGCTTAATGAACGGCCGTTACGGCCGGGAGAAATGCAAGCTCACCGGAGAAATCAGAATCGTTGATTGCTTAATGAACGGCCGGGAGAAACGGACCAATCACAGCTCAAGAAACCGCACGCGGGAAAAGATTGTTGGTTTTCAGAGGCCAGGAAAGACCAAAATGCCGAGGGGGAGGGACCGGCTGGATGCTGCCACGCCTAGTCCATTACATCGCTTTCCTTCTCTCTCGATGCCCTATTCTTAGTCCCGCCTCGCAAGCCTCCTCCTGCTCAGCGCAGCTCCCTTGCCTTCGCCGTGGCCTTCGCATCGCATCGCATCTTTTGCCTTCCGTGGAGGAAGCCACCGAGATCCTTGCGGCGGCCGGAGGCATACGTGATGCACGCTATATCTCGCCTCATGGCGTGAAAAGCTCTGGGCTTTTTTGCTGCCTCGTTTGGCTCCTCTGCGCATCAGGTGAAAAACTAGTAAGAACCTTTTTCATCTCATCGACATGCCTCTTTTGTTCTTGCTTCCAATCACAACGGGTTTTCAGAGTAAAAGATGCACGGTCAAAGGAGGACAGGACTCCTTTCACCTGTCTCGTTCTCTTGTGATGGTCGTGCTCCGTGCTTCCGTAGAAAACATTTCGCAAAACGTGTCAGCGATGGTGATCGGAGGACGAACGCCGTCGTCTCACCTTGTTCGCTGTTTCAAACATGTACTACGGGGCTTGGCCGTACTTGCTCTGAACTCTGAATTAAGAAATTCTCTGTGTGTTTCAGTTCCAACGCGCTAGCGCAGCGGCATGCTGTCCGCAGCTCCGTGTTGATTCGTCTCCAGCGCATGGAGTCCCAAAGCGGTTCGAGAATGGCGGACCACTTTGCTCTGATGACCGGCCGGCTGCTCACGGAGGCGACGCTGCGGTCGGCCATGGAGGAGGCTGTCGCCGTCCCTTCCACGACGGCTGGTTACGACCAGCCCGAGTCCGACCCCTCCTCCGTTCCTGAAGGTGTTTTTCTGGACATGGGCAAGGTGAAGAGCGGCGTCATGGTGGAGTGCCGAATCTGCCGGGAGGAAGGTGACGAGGCCTACATGGAAACCCCCTGCTCCTGCAAGGGCAGCTTGAAGGCAAGTTTTCTCTCTGTTTTCCCTTTTTTTTCTTTCCAGTTTCGTATGGCTGCCGTTTGAGTTTTTGCATCGATGCGGCGTTATGGTTCATGCGCTATATCTTCATGACTTGCCGTGTGCGAGATGTTGCGGAAAGGATTGGTGGTCCGAGAGAAAAGAAACAAAGGCTTGATCGATGCTGTACAGAATAATCAGTCAAGTTGTTGCCAGCCCGAGTATTCATGTCACTGAATGTTAAGACAAGGAATATTGTCAGCTTTGATATAATTTTTCTTTTCATTCCTAATAAGATACTTCTAAAAAACTCTGCTTTCTCCTTAATGCACTCAATGATTTCTTATGCTGTGAGATGTTCAATTATAGTAGATGAATCAGGATCTCCAGGAGCTGACACCATAGCCAAGTCTACAAATTCAGACTGCATACATCATATACAACAGATACTCGCACTGTCCCATCATATACAACAGATATTTACTTGAATCTGTTTGCTGCTGGCTGCAGTACGCTCACCATGTATGCGTCCAGCGGTGGTGTAACGAGAAAGGAGACACCAATTGTGAGATTTGCTTGCAGGTGACACTTTCTGAAACTTCCTTATCATTTGACGCCATTAGCACCAGAACTGCACGAAATGAAGCAGTTGAATGCATTTAGCTCTTATCTGTATAGCAATTCAAATTTCTTTCTAAATCCGAAGCTGTCCATTTCGGTTTTAATACTCGTACGAAGACGAGAAGAAAACACCATCTGCTGACACTGCTGAATGACAGCACATGACTTGTGACTGATCTCTTGTTTTCTGCTCTTGATCGATGCCACAGCAATTCACACCAAACTACACTGCTCCGTTGAAGTTGTTTCGGCACGGAAGGAACCCAATTAACTCCGGGTACCATTTGATGCTCTATTTTTCTTGCTAGAATACCATTACGTAAAACTGATCTAGTTGCAATCGCTTCTCGTTGCAGGGGAGCTGGTGAAAGACAAGAAAATCGCAGTACTAGTTACGCTCAAACAGCTGATCAAGCTGATGATGGGCCAAGCTTTGACTCCCAAAATTCTAACCCAAAAGGCGTCATTTACTGCCGTATAGCTGCCATTGTTGTAAGTTCTAAAGAGAAAAGAACCTGAACCTTTCAGTTGGACATGAACGCAGCCTGACGTTTTCATTCTGTTGGACAAATCTTCAGTTGATGGCTCTGTTGATGTTACGTGACGCTGTCTCTTTAATCTTCAGTAGTACTCGAGTGTACTCGACAGAGTTAATCACTGTAATGGACTTGAACTTTGAACTCATTGTCTTGTTTGTCCCGATTTATCTGCAAACTGAACACCTGATTTGTGCAAATTTCCCTTCTGAAGCAGCTGCTAATGTTCAGAACGGCCGGAATTGTCATACCAGTCTACATCATTCTGATAACAGCTACCGCATTGCTTCATAGCTGTAATCAACAACAGTTATACAGAATTCAGGTATATTTTTACATTTAAAGATCAGGAAAAAAAAAAAGAGGATCAGCTTCGCTTACTGTTAACTTTCGTGAAAATGCAGGCTGTGCATACCACACCGGTTTCAGAAAATGGAGGAGCAGGGGGTTTGCCGGCCACGCCACCTCAACAGCACCAGCATATCATCAACATCCAGTAGAAAACTGCATAGGCGATTCGTAGTTAGGCGCTGTAAATATTTGAGAAATGTTCTTTGACTTTCGGTTACCAAGGAGCTCAAATGAAGTCTCCGGGCGCTGTAAATATTTGAAAAATGATCTCCGAACTATGTTATCAGGTGTCTCAAACGAAGTTTGAGCTTCAGGTTTGTCATCGTATTGGGGAAGATACAAAATTACGGATCTTCCAAAAAATTATCACGCAAGTGGTTTACGGTTGAATACATTATATCCTTCACCAGATGACAGAATCATCATCTCATATATATTTTATTTGAGTTGGGAAAAGAAACGAGCCGATTGTTTTTCAAATGTTTCAAGCTTCAATTGCTCAAGTAACAGATTATATCAGCTTGTTCCTTGTTGCAAGTTGAAACAAGAGACATCTTTAACCTTTAACCTCTGGCCAAAAACGTCATGAATTCCTGTCCGACGGAGTAAAGAATTAAATTACAATGGGCAAACATTCATGGTAAATGACAATACAGAAATGACACATCTGGTTCACTTAAAGTTACAAAAAAAAATGTTCGGACAGTTCTGTTTCTATTCTCGTAATACCAAAGAAACAGTTCCATCTAGTCTAGACCAACGAAAACTGTGGATAAGTGAATGAACCATATAAGAACCCCCCCCCCCCCCCAATAATACAGCCTGACAGGTGAAGTAGAGAACTTCTACCCAATTCTTTCGGAGGCAATGTGGTAAAAGGGCCAAAATTACACGCACACTCAATTCTCAATCAAACTCGTTGAAAAGCCACAGTGCACACTTGAGAGCCCTCAACTCCTCCAAACATTATTGTGGGATATGTTCGGACATGATCTATGTACCGGAAGATCTGAGACACATTTCCTTCACCTTGCTCCATGTCCTCCATGCCAAATTTTCTCTTACTAAAGTCTTCTACTTCTTGCAGAAGCTCATCCTTTGTGTTATTACATGACGTTATGACCTGAAGATATATTTTACAGAAAATTTTATGTCAATTCATAAATAATGAGGGTTCAAATATTAGGGAATATTGGTTCCTATAGGACAGAGTTGTAACAGACTGTCTAAAATGTTACTAAGAAAAAGAACTTACCACAATCCCACCAGGCTCAACCAAATTTGATACAGATTCCCAATACGTTATCCTGAATAAAGAACACATAAAGAAAACTGCTAAACTATTCTCTTCAAAAATAAAATAATTTTTATATTAATAATTAAAAGAACCAACAAGGTAAACGTGGTCTATCTACTTTACCATGTAATTCTGCAGTTGCCAGTTAAGAAACCACAGTGCCTACTGTGAGTCAGAAAAGTAGTACTGTACAACCAAATGGAAATGGCTATTCACTATCAAAAGTTTGCTAATTAAGGCCTACAAGCTGAAGTGTCATCAGAAATAACAATTCTAGTTATTCCAGTATTAGCAACACTGACAACTAAATATGCTTGAAATTGTCTCTTTGTCTTTCCAATCAAATTATGGGAACAGTTATGACAGGTCACAGTTGTACCTTTTTGCACGACCATCTGGATGCAGTCCAATGGCATCCAATGTCCCTTTGTCTGTGATAATTTTAAATTTCCTATCTAACTTCGAATCAAGTATATCGTCAACCTGATAAAAAAAAACAAATGAGGAATCATAGAAGGCACCACAGCCTGTATTGCTAAAAGCGAAATCATTTGAATTTTGAAGTGACAATTTCTCTTGTCCATAAACCCCAAAGTATGTGAGGTAACATAAAAATCAATATAAGATAAAACTATGGAATCAGCAGTTGTTCTGATTCACTAGTACTTTATTAGTACGTAGTACTCAGCTGAAACTGGTGCAACTCCATTTACGGGAACAACAGCCATTCTATATTAATAGAGTATTCAGAGTCAAGAGCCACCTTATTAATATATAAACTTTTCAAGGTGATGTTTCAATCAACATATAAGTGGTTAAACTAGACTGTCGATTTCTGGAATATATTCACCCCCTCCGTTAACACTTGGATAATGACTTTTGAGGTGAAGTATTAACTTTTGCAGTGCGAAACTGTGCTTTTATGCAGATATTATGCTACAGTAGTTAATTAGCCACAGATCAAAGCAAGATATCCTAAATTTTGCAAGAGTAGAATGATCATCAAGAATCTACCTGATTAACTTTCACTCATTAGAAAAGTAAGTAATAAATCCAATTTTTGATAATGCAATTACATATTTTCTCATTAACATCATTAATACGATTCTCAACAGAGATGAAAAAAAACTTTCTTTTACAATTACACTGGTTATGAATATCTACATTGTCCTTATATAATTTAATGGTGTGGGTCATCATGTAAGTCCGACCACCCATAACAACAAAGCATGGAATTTCTATAGAATAATGCAATTGGATAAATACAGTTACTATATTTTCAGAATGCATAGAAAAGGGTTAGTTTTGAACGTAGCATACTGACCAATAAGTTTATTGTAGGAAATCCATCACGAGCAGCAAGTTGTCTTGCAAGTTCAATGGCTCCTTCACTGTAATCTGTTCCAGTTAAGTCTGTAAACCTGTAAAAATTGCAAATACGATTTTGTTCACAATCATATGACTTTAAAGAAAGAATAGGGCACAACAACCCTAGTTGATGCGTAGTTGCACATGTTAGATCAAGTGCTGCCTCCAGTCAATAGAGTACTACTTTGTGTTGCCTGCAGTCAATATGTTTAGATTTTGATCATCAATACTGCAGGGAGCACTTAAGCCACCCCAATAGAACAGTGGGTATTATGTTTTGCATACACTATTAAAAATATATTAAATAAGTTATAGAAATTACATATGATCCCCACTTCATTTATGTACCTTGAATGATGTTCCCTTGCCCCTCAACATTTGCGTATTATTTATACTCCAGTGAGTGCCAATGGAAAGTACTTTTAGCTAAAAGTATGGTCATGTCATGAAACCATGCATATAGTTTAAAAAAAAAGGGGATGTAGAAGTGTGTTTCAATAAATTTTCTTTCATAAGCCTGCACATATTTTCATTAACATCCTCATTTTCATTTTGAAGGTGTCTGAGCAAAGTGCCACTAACATAATTGATACATGATGTTTAATTTTCTATTTGTGTTCTTCTCGTGACCGTCATTTAAGATGTGAAATGAGATGACAAAAATGCGGCATTAAAAACATTACTAGAGTGAAGTACTAGATGATATCATCTTATCTGAACATGGAGAATTTATACTGATTACAGATGAATTGGCAAAATTAGTGGAACCTGCACCAGATTGCAGGCATGTGCTAAACATGATTATCTGTATTACTTCAAATTATATTATTTCAACAATATATGAAGATATATGATATATGAGGTAGTAGTACCCCAGCTTTGCAAGCGCTTGCAAAAGAAGACCATTGCCAGTTCCAATATCAAGCACAGGATAGTTGAAGAGAACTTTTTCATCAGCTTCTGATTTGATGGTGTCATTGCCAGGTGGAATCGCACCAGGGATAATGTTACACAAATTTTTCGTCCAAAGAGCAACAGTATCCATTACATCTGTACCAAACCTGCAAAACGAGACTCTAATCACAATCCAAAAAAGAATAACCTATAGCAGTCACAGTACTATGGGGTTTCGTCTCCACAAGAATGGCTAAATTTGTTGCTAGCTCGCCAAGCATATCAGAACCTCTCCTCCTTTATCCGGCTTGGGACAAGCTATGTTAGGATAACATAGGCGGAGTTCTATAACATCCACAGTAATCCAGGGAAAGCTGCAAGGTGAAGCTTAAAGAAATAATGACAAATTATAATTAACAAAGAACCCCACTTTATAACTAGTGGGCAATATAACTAGATAAATGGTCTATTTTGTGATCTTCATTCTGAGTTAAAGGTGCAGACAATGTGAGTGCAAGTATCTGCTCAGGGACTTGTTTTTATCTGAGCTAAATGTATAGCTGCACCTGACAAAATTTATTGAACAGACCTAACATGATGAGCATGACTAAAACGAAGAATGGAGTCATTAGGAGCATAACCAATAAATAAAAATGAAGTCGCATCTCCAAATATTTGCAGTTGTGCACCATCTCAAACGTGGACAGATCAATTGTAAAGTAATAGCACTAGTTACATGAAACCAGTTAGGTAAATTATGGCACTTATTATCGCAGCACATTTTTCCAGCGTACAAATGTTCCTTATTGCATCACAGAACGTGGAAAATATGAAGTATGTTATTTAACTAATGTAAAAAATATGACAGGGTAGTCACCATATTTCTCCAGCGTGGCCATGTTCCTGGAAATTTGCAAGATCTTCTGAATAAGAAGCATCCCAATAGGTTTGAAGACCCAGCATTGATCCTTCAACATCCCCAGGATCTTGATCATCCTTGTCAGAACTGCCTCAATGCAAAGTACATTTTTAGAACATATTGAAAAGGAAAACCACTTTGAGTGTTAATGTACGTGTACACATAGAGACAGTGAATAAGAAAACAAGCACATGCTGTGTTTCCCACTCCTGCCATGTATACACAATTACAGCAGGCCGTTCAAGATGTATGAGATTCATCTGATCTTGACAAAGAGCGATGATTTTCAAGGCCTGGAGGAACAGGTATTCTATCTGTACAGACAAATGCCACTAACAAACAAGGTGGAGTGACACAATTCTACCTTGAGGTCCCAATCTTCTTTTTATGTTTGGTCCATGGACGAGAACAACAGTGTTTTGACTTGGAGAATTTGACAGAATGGACAATTTCTTTCAGAAAAAGGCTAACCTCCAAAATTCTACATCACGGCATGCAATAAAGATGTTCCTTTTATTTCACACTTTCAGAGCTCAATAATCCGACAAACATGTAGTAACGACACAAAGTTGGATGTGCTCCAGAGTCCAGACATTCATTTTTTTTATTCATACTGTAGTTTGGAAAATGTCAAAGAAAGATTTCCTCTTTTAAATATATTCCAACTAAAACATGATCATCAAGCGCTGAATCGAAAGAGGTACAAAGTAACATGTACAGGGAGCAAGACGAAGGCAGAATGACCCCACGTTCCCTGGGGAAAAAAGCAGCATGACCCCGTACGGAAGCTAGAGGAACAGGCTCCTTCGAGATCCTATTAGCGTTTGGTACACAACTCACTAGATCCGTGTCTAGGTCGCCAGCCTCTATTTCGCTCTGGAACGAGACAATGCGCTCAAGTTTTGGCACCGTACCAGTAATCGGACGCTGCGGAGGGGAAGTTGGCCGACGCCGCGGCGGCGGCGAGCACCTCGGCGGCGTCAGCGTAGCGCTGGTCGTCGTCAAGGGTGCTCCCGTACTCGCTGCGCACGGACCACGAGTCCGCCGCCACGGACCGCTCGTCGTCCGACGCCATCTCCAGGCCGCCGCTGCCGCCGGCCCCGGCGACGGAGGGCGGGACCTGGGGACGGGGCGGGGTGCCGACCTGAAGATCGGGTTCCTCGGGAGTGAGCTTCGTTCCGGCCATGGTGGATCCGGTGTGGGAGATCGCGACAAGGACCTACTCCAGAGAGCAGGGCAGGAGAGGTCCGGGGACGGGGGGCAGCTTCGGATTTTTGGTCCGCCCGTGTGGGAGGTGTGAGCCTGACGGAGATGGCGTCTCCTTGTCCTTGCAGTTGTGCCTTTACGTGTCAGCTGGCTGTCAACCGGCGTTGCAAGCAAAGGCTGGATATTGTAATACTCCCTCTGCTGTCGTATTAGCGCAACGAAAGTTTGATCGTTCCGCACAAATTGTTCAGAATTCAAACATTTAAATTATGCAAAATTCACAACTGGTATCCTCGCGACAACCCTTTGACTTCTTCCTCCCCCAATCATCCGAAAAAAATCACAAGTGGTATAGAGCAATCATGTAATAATGTGCGTATAAATAATTCACGAAACAAACATGGTTAATATTTGACCGTGTGCCTCTATGAGGACTTTAGGTGCGTCAGGGCAACTCTACAAACATCAAAATATGTAACTTTTTTATTTAAAATAATATGTTTTGTAAATAAACTTAAAAATACTTATATTTTTAAACTTGTCGATTGTATAAATATATATAAAGCACAATATCATGCGTACAGTTTCATTTCCTTGCAGCTAGTTCCAAGTTCTATATAGGAGTAGGCCGAACAGAATCGACAGTAACATTTTGGGCCAAAATCCAGGGTAGTCTCACGGGCCTCCCGTAGGTCCGGGGTAAGAGTAGATGGGAATCGAGGTTGGGCTGGGCTGAACTAGTAAGTGCTGGACCGATCTAATCCTCAGGTTAATAATTTCGTTGTTGATGTTGGTTTAGGTAGCACAGCACTGAATTCGAAATATGCTATATATTATTGCATATGAACTAGAAATTAAATTGGTAAAGCATAAAGCTATTTTAACACCATCATGCGTTATTAAATACTCTCATAATTTGCAATGCCATGGTGATTTTAAATTGAATCATTAAATACTCTCATCATGCGTTACACTATTTTCACAAAAACTATGAGAAAAATTAGGTGCTGCATTTGGGTGACTTTATAACACTTGAGCCTCCTTATTCCAGGGGGAAAATTGATGAGACACATGGTCACATGGTGTCATTCATCACAGGCCTGCACAGATGTGCTTTTGCAACCCTGCTGCATACGGAGTACTGTAGTACTCCTCCTTTGGTTTCGATTTATAAATTGTTTTGAAGTTAGACATAAAAATAAAAATTAAAGAGAGTGAAAAATATGAAATGAAAGAAAAAGATAGAGATAGAGAAATATTAAAAAGAGGAAAGTGTATGAGAAGTAAAAATAATTTATAATTTTAAAAAAAATTGTTGAGTCAATAATAAATTATAATTTGAAACGGAGGGAGCAGGAAGTTTTTCCCCACGCTGAGGTTGCCGCACGGAGCGGCTTCTGAAATTTTGATCCTAATATTTTTTCTGTTTTGGTGTTTGATTTGTTTTGGAGGTTAATTTTATGGAGCTATTTCTAACCCTGCAATTTGATCTTTTTGTACCTATTCACACTTTTCTTCAGTATATGGAGTATCTCTTTGAGAAGGAAGTTTGTTGTGGCTTCACTTTTATTCATCTTTATTAACAATCACTTGATAAAAAATTTTCTGATCCAACTCATTTTCTCCTTTTCTCTCTCAAAAAATACATGGAAAAAAAGCCATCACTAGAAACCAGTACTTTACGTAAGGTTCAAAGCCGGGGGGGGGGGGGGGGGGGGGGGGGGGGGGGGGGGGGGGGGGGGGGGGGGGGAGAAGCCCCTAATGGATCAGAGAAAGCCTTTGCCATCTCTGTTTCGCTGGCCTAGACGTCAATGAACATCAGGCTCCCGCATGTGCGTAGCTCTCCTCCTGTATGGTCTCCAGCGTCGGGTGCCTCGATCGCCGGCCGCCGCAGCTGAGCCGTTGCTTGAGCTCCTCGATCTCGGCGGCGGCCGCGGCACCATCGACGTCCATCTCGTCCAGCCTCGGCGCCCTCGGCTTCATCGCATCCTCCTCAACAGAAACAGCGGCCACCTTGGCCGTGGCGGCGGCGGACGACGACGCGGACCTCCTCCCCCTCCTCCTCGTCCGCGCTTTCTCCCCGCAGACCACCACGGCGGCGGCGAGGCGCGCCACATCGGCGGGCGCCACGGTCGCGCCGAGGCGCTTCATGGGGAGCGCGGCGTACAGCGCCCCGCGCTGGAGCGCCTCGTCCGCCGCGAGCACCTCGATCCGCCGGCCCGGGCGCAGCGCGTGTGCGTCGGCTAGAAAGTGGCCCGGCGCTTCGAGCATCAGCTCGGCGCACGTCGCCGGGAGAGACAACTGCCGCACCCGGCCGTCCGGGAGCACGACGCTGGCGCCACTGGTCCTCCCCGCCGCCGTCGCTCGGGCCAGCGTGCACGACCCGAAGTTGCCCATGATTGAAAACTCCCTCCCCGCGACGGACGGCGATGGAGCGAGCGAGCCAAGGGCCCAAGGGCGTGATCGAGCTGAAGAGAGGTGTGTGCGTGCCTTGGCGTTCTGCTTGCTTGGGCTGCGGTTGCGAGGCTGCGCGGTTTATATAGGTGGGTCGCGTCGCCGTCGCGTGAGTGGGAGTTGCGGTGGCGGTGGGGCATATGGTGGTGGTGACCCGATGCCGAGGGAACGCGTGTGATGGACGTGAGCAGAGGACTGGAGCTTTTTTTTCTTTTCTTTTTTTTTTTTGAGTCGGAGCAGAGGACTGGAGCTGGAGGAGAGAGTGAGACGGCGGTGAGATGGTTGAGCCGAGAGTGAGGAGTGACTATCTCGCGAACTGATTGGTGGTGGCCTGCCTGGTGGGGTTGGGTTCCTTCGTCGTCGGGGTACACGGAATTGCGCGTGGGTCCCGACCGACCGACCCCAAAGCTTTGGGTTTGGGACGGAGCTGGCCGTGGAAAGAAAAAACGAAGAGGGGACTGGATGCCTCCTGCCGTTGCCGGTGGCACGAGCACAAGTTGCGAGCGGAGCGGGTACTCATTTATACGCGAGTCGTCATAAATTAAATATATATGATTTGCAATAATCTGCGAACCGTAAAAAAATATGCGATTATTGTAGAAATTCAATAACTTATCCACTCAACATACAATTTACAACTCTATTATTACATATACAATTAATTTAAAATATTAGTTACTTTGAAATCATATTTTTTGTTTGTTCTATTGAGTTTAAATTTGGACTTAAAATTAAAAACCTCGCGTTCACACTATAAAATTTCAATAAATTTGACTAAAATTTGTTAGAGAATATTCTAAATAATAGCAAGCAACTTCATATAAATTAATATAAATATAACAAATATAATAAAGTTGCGAGCTTTTGCGAGTTGTTGCGCACGTACTCGCTTGTCCGATGAGTTTTGCGAGCGAATAATTGTTAAACCGCGAATAAAATATCATTAATCCGTAATAGCCATTAACATAAATTTTGCGAAGTAAATATACGAGTTCACAGTAATACCTGCCGCACTTAACTTGAGCACGAGCGCGACAACGGAGAACGGGGGAAGACACAAAAGGCACGGCGCGTTCCATCGGCTGGTTTGTGCCCTCCCTTTTCGTGGCGGCCAACCGGACCCGGCACCTGAAAGCTGAGACCTGCTGCCGCGCTACCAGCTGGCTTGCTGTCGAGTGTGCTGTGCAGCTACGCAAATCATCGCTACTTCGTTCGTTGATCAGCTCCGGTACGGTGTTTCCATCCGAACCACGGATCTGTTGAGTGTTTGGAGCTCCTGCCACATTGTCGTTTCCCGCATGTGATCTCGCGGAAATTCTCCGTGCGCGATGGAGTCTGGACGACCCGGTGTTTGCTTCCACGGTTCAGTCAGCTTTGAGTAGGCAGCACGCACGACCTAGCCATTCACCACGGTCGTGTCTCCTTTTCATTTTAGTAACTTTCTATTTTTGGTGGGAGCTTTCATCTCGCTCGCCTTTCCAACTCAGACAGTACTACCCGCCTTTCCTCTCTGAAAGACTGAATCCGTTGCTTCTCTTCTCGGAAACCCGCCGCCGCTCCGGGGGGCTAGCCTGCATGTAAATGGAAGTGGAACCGTGGATCCAACAGCTTCAAAAGTAGCACAGACACCCCCGTGCGAAATCAAACCCCAGCCCGACTCGACTGGAACCGGGAATCCATCTCGGGAGGAGGAGGAGCATCTTCTTGACTCGAGTCGTGCGGCGTGAACCGTCAAGAGCACCTAAACTAACACGACGTGACGTGATCCAACCGCAAGGCAACGGCCGGGGAATGTCACGGGCGAAGCTGCCCGGAAGCTGCGCCTCGCCAGGCCACGGACCACGGTTGGGGCGGCCGGCGGCAAGTTGCGCGGGGAGCTAGCGCATGACACCGAGCCACATGAATCGCTGCATTATGCTTGGACGCGCGCGTGGACTTGATCACGGGGCGAGGGGCCCCTCGCGGCGTGGCTGAGTTGTTCCGCTTGTGGATTGGCGGACGGTGTCTGGAGCGCGCACGGGAGCCGGGAGGTGCGCACCTGCGCGTGACTGCCACGGCGCAGCAGGGGGCGCCTGGTTCGCTCGCTTCATCATGCGGCTCTAGTTAAGCCACGATCAGCACGGCGGTGTATTAATGGTCGCCCACCGTCTCGCATGATGCTGGGTCCTGGCTCTCGCATGACCCGCCACCGTCTCACATCTCCGATCCACACGTTGCTGGAAGAAAAATGGAGTGGCCTGTCGAGGTTTGGTTTCCGAAAGATACAGCGCACTCGTGACTGATTACCGGCCGTGCATCATTCATTCACCACCGCTAGTGTTTGTGAATTGATATCAGCAGCGTTACGTTATTAACAAGTCTCCAGTGGCCTGCGCACCCGAGTAACGTCCAATGAAACACGGTGAGTTTGGTACTTCCACAAATGCAGCATGCCCCGCTGTCAAAATCAGGGCGACTAATTTGTGGCAGATAGAAAGATTTGGTCGTGGCCTCATGGGGTTTATTCGAAGAAAGCATTAGTCAATGTTTTCTAATCCTAGTTGAACCACTGGACACTCGCACATGTGCATTTCTATATGATAATTTGTTATTTTGCTAGTATTAATTACAACCTTACAGGGCAGCTGATTGAGTTCAGTCAGACGGCCACGCTATGATACCTTCCAGGACGATGACTTTGGTGATAAAGCCATATTACTATGAAGATTTTAGGATCAGAGACATACCAGTGAACCAAGATCACACGATAGATACAGATACCGATGGTGCAACTTGATAAAAAGCTATACAACTTAATTAAGCAATAGCAGTATGGAGCACAAGCTCGAGCTGTGAATCAGAATAATGGTATAGCAAACTGAGAAATAGGCCGACTACTGTCGACCAACATTTGCAGTCAGTTCAACTTTCAGCTAAGAATTTGAAGCCAGTAGCCTGCACCTAAGCCACTACACTGGTCTGGTAAGCAGCAAGCCGCCTCTCCTCGAACGAGTACTCAATCTCCTTATGCAGTGTCGATGTCGCTGGCTTCTCGGGGAAGAGGGAGACAGGAGTAGCAATGACCTTGCTAACCGAAGCCGGTGTCATTGCCATATGCATCGGAGCCGTCACCGTCATTGGAGTTTTAGGATCCAATGTTGCAAATGTCTTGGGTGTTCTGTTCTCTTCTTCGGCAGTGTCATTAGAGATGGACCGCACAGGTGTCGATGGAACATCATTTGCTGGTGTGATCTGGGCAAAAGGCTTGCGAGGTATTTCTGTCTCACGCACAGTACTTGCGTTGAAAGATAACTTCTTGATTGGAAGACCAGCAATGTCTAAACCTCTACTGCCTGGAAGTGCAATGTAAGCATCAGAATTTGTGTGAAAATCAGAGGGGAGAGGAAAGAAAGGAAGAAGCATAGCAGGAGCTGAATGGAAAAAGAGCTTACTAGGAGATAAACCCAAATCTTCAGTCTTTTTGGCAGCGCGAGCAGTCTTGGAATGAAGTATGTCTGTTTTTGGAGGTTGCATTGTGGCTCCACCAAGGGACAGCCTTCGGTTTGCACCACCCATGGAGTTTCTAGGCGCCTTCTTTGTACTTTGAGGTTTGGATGGACTTGGTTTTGATCCGTAGAGTGCTTCCTGTTCAGCTTTAAGCTGATCCTGAACCTTCTTCTGATCCTGCAGTTTAATTCAGGTATTACAAGGCAAGGCAAAACAGATGGTTTCTGCAATGTAGCAATGTTAAGCATGGGCACAATACCCTTTGCCTCTTCTTCTCGAGCTCCTTTTCCTGGCGTACAATCATGTACTCATCAAGCATAGACTGAAGGCGGACCTGAAAAGATTGCATGAAATATTTTAGCTATGAAACACATTCAGTAAGAAAGAAAGAAAATAATTATCCATCAAAAAAGGAAATGAGGGGATAAGAAAACTTACACCATCATATGTGAACTCTTTTCCCCTTTCTTTCTCCCAGGCTACAATTTTCGTGGTCAAAACATCTACCATTCCTGCTCAAGAAGCAGCATTAATAAATTGCTTGCCATGGGAATAAAACAACATCATTTGATTAGAACATAATTATTTGAAATGATAAATCAATCCAGTAACATTACCTGGGATCTTGTTAACCAAAATACGAGCCTTTTCTGCTCTTTTGAGCGTAAGATGAGCCCCCCTCCCAGCATTATAACGGTTGTCATCCTGAACATGACATGTAAAAGGAATCATCAATATCTGAATATACAAAACAACGAGGAGACTTGCATATGAAGTTGAAAGTAATTCTTACTTTGTTGTAATCTTCCAGCCACGCTTCCTCCTCACATGCATTCAGCCATCTTTCAACCTTCTCAAGAATATCCTTCCTGCTAAAAGCTTCATCTTTCACTGTGGCAATATGAGCCTCAATTTGTTCTAGCACCAACGCAGGGTCAACGGTTCCTGTAATTAGACAAAGGCGGTAAGGTAGTTCTCTTGTAATCATGCGATATTCTCAGGGCTGTAACACATGTTACTGGATACTAGACAGATAATAATGCCAGGGGATGTTTTTTACCTGCTTCGATAGCCTCTGTGCTAAATTCAGCAGCATAACCTTCCTCACCAATGAGATGAGCACGTCTCTTATGTTCTTCCAGTTCTGTCTTCTTTTTAAGAACCAGGTCCTTCATCTTGCTCGCTTTTAGTTGTTCAAGCCTTAAAACCTCAGATTCCACCTGCATTTCAAGTCAACAAATAATTTCAGAACATTCATAGCTCAAAGAGAAAACAATAATGACAATTACATAAGAAGAATATCTGCAAAATATTGTACTCACATATCTGAGGAAGTCAATAGAGAGGGTATTAGGCTCAGTTATTTCATCCTCAGAAGCAGCAATGTTGCTTGTTACATTCTGGAACATCTGCTGCTCTTCAAGAGGTGTATCCATCAGCTCCCAAAGTTGAAGCATGGTAGATACCAGATCTTGAAGCTGTTATGTAAGATCAATGATGGTGAGGGTTTCAATATGCTGACTATGTAAACATTGAAGATGCGAGGAAATCCTGACCTTTTGCATCCTCTGGACTTTCACTTCACGAAATCTATTTACAGCTGATGCAAGTCCCTCGATTGTACTGCTGCTCAGGTTCTTTGACCCCTCAGCCTCACCCAGGCTAGGATGCACCTCATATACTGTTTGTTTGAAGTCTATGCCAAGCACCTCGCATAAGGAATGCAAGGTACTCAAATGTTCCATCACCTGTTTCAGTCGATCATTCTGTCGAAAATAGATAAAAACAATGTAATGAGATTTATTGACTGACATGAGCAACAGAGGTGGTCCAAATAAGATGGTGTGGAATATGCATTGATCAAGATGAATCAGATTAGGATGAGTGATGCTGACCTTCTCCTTCTGAAGGGACTGTAGCTCCTTAGTTAACTCCTCAAGCTTTCTTAGTGACAGATCTGACTGATCCACAGGAACTTTAAAATATACAAAATCCGCAGGCCTGATTTCAGATACAACCTTCTTAATTTGCTCAATGACATCAACAAACTGATCCCATCTTTCAACTTTCTTTTTCCTCATCTCCTCCAAATACGGGAGAATTGCGTTCAATTCTTCCCTCAAACCCGTCAACTTCTGATTTGACTTCAGTTGTTTTTCGTACAGAGAAGAGGCGTACCAGTTACTAATTTTGAATATACACAAAATTTCCAGTGTTCAATGAGAAACTTTATGAGTAGCTTTGCATATACAGTCAACAGCTATCACCTTATCGTGCCAGTAAAGTTACAGTGGCCGTGGCAGTGTGTCAGATCTATTGTTCTCAGCAGCAGTGTGGGAGTTGGATAGAAATTGAAGCCTGATTGACAATTTTAGTGATTTTGTGGTGTAACATTGCAAGAATGAGAAAAATGCACTGACAAGATAATTAATTGGCCTTACTAATTCAATATAATTAGATCACATATTTAATGTATAAGAAAATAGAGGATAAAATAACTTTAAATTTAGATTTTTATCACACCGTCAAAAATTGACAGTTGGCTATTACATAAGCAAGGGGCATAGCCAAATTTATATTCTCCATTATAATAGAACATTTATATTGAACTATTATCATTTTTGGTGCCTCAAATTTGATATGTTATGATGTCTAATCTGACCCAAATAACATGATTAACTGCTTATGTGAACCATAATCATTCATCATGTTCAATGTTAGAATGTAGTGCAATGTGATAATTGTAGCCCAAAAACCTAGTGCAAAGTGAAATATATGCTAAAATCTAGTGCATCATGACAATATGCCTCCAAAACATAGTGTTTCATGCAATTCACTCAAATAAATTACAGGTGGAATTGCTGCCGAACATATCGACAATTAACACTAAAAAAAACTATTCAACATTCATTTCTTTTGATTTGATCCTGTCACGTGACGGGCACTTGAAGGCACATATGAACGCGGATACTAACCTGCCTGACGTGAATTGGCGCTTCGCCCATAGCCGAGCAGATGCCAGCAAGCTCTGCCTCCGCCTCAGCAATGGCTTGCCGCAGCTGGGCCCTGCACCGGTTCGCATGGTCGACCTTCCGCCTGTAGACCTCGAGGCACTCCTGCTCGAGCTCCAGCAGCATCCTGTCCCTGGCGGCGTCAGGTTCCCCGACCTCATCCCATATCACCTGAGCCAACAGAAAAGGCACACCTCAGACCATCGCATCAAGGGTAATAATTATAAAAAACAGTGGAATCAGAGTGGCGCGACTTACATTGAGCTCGAGGAGGAGGGAGTCACACGTCGTCGACATCTGTTGGAGCTGGTCCTTCACGGCGCTACTCATCGCGACAAGCAAGCGACAGCGGCAGCCTGCAAAAGCGATCACCGATCAACATTTCCGCGGCCGCAAATCAAAACCCAACGCGACGCCCGCGCCCTAGCTACCCCCACGCATCCACCGCGCGGAACAGGGAAGCGATTCGAACCTAGGGTTTCATCTCGCGGGGCGACATATGCGCAACTCAAAAGAGATCCAATCCCGGGAATTTGGCAATTAGATCGAACTAACCTCTTCACCGCTCGGCGCGGCCTGGTGGAGCCGGCGTAGCGGCGCGGGCGTCAGGTCTGTCGCCGGGGAAGAGATCGCGTGGTTCGACGCTCGGATGCGAGAGTGACGAGGTGAGGACAGAGAGTGGAGTGGGGCGTACCGTTTGAAATGTTTTGAAATAGAGTAGGGGGGGAGAAGATTTGCTATTTGGAAATTGGTTCGTTCAGAAGGCGAAGAGCTGCAGAGCCAGAGAGCCGTTAGCGTCATTCTTCATTGGCCCGGATCCGGGGGGATGCCATCTTGATGGCTGATTTTTGAAATGGACGGTCTGGATGTCAATTGACCCGCTTTGATCGGGTTGAGTTTGCCAAGTCAGATGAGCGACAGGGAAATACGGAGTACTATGAATCAAACACGTCGAGCACGAGGCTCTGACGGGTGGGGTTAGCTTGTCGAATGCCGACCTGATACATTCTGTTGACTTTTTCTAAAAAAAAATGTTTACTGTTCCCACAAAAGAATGGATGGGCCAAGTGGAGGCCCAAGGATGATGTTCACAAAAGCATTGAAAATCTCTCGGTAGTGCACTTTGCTCTTTCATAGATTTCACGTAAGATCTTGAACACAGTAACATGCTCTGCCTATGCGCTTCACGCTTCCCAAAATTCAGGTTGGGCCGTTTCTTTTGATTTTTTTTTAAATCATGTAAAAGAAAAAAGTGGATTTACAGGTGGGCCAACATGTTCAATAAAAAACTTGCAGGAACCGCCTTCTAGCACTTCATGGATAAAGAAACATGATGAAAGAGAAACCTATAGACCAATGCAAAATTCAGAACAAGACAAATTTGACGAGCACGTCAAGCAATTGCCATATTAAGACATTGTGGGACGACTGGCCTCATAATTCCAAATATGAATAGGGCAATGCTAGTATAATTGATAATCCATTGTTTCATTGAGAATGAACAAGTTCCCTGTCTTCGCCGCTCATCACAAAAAGATAATTCTTTCTCGAAGGGCAGAATGCCAAATAAACATGTCACTGTAAATCCTTATTAGAAAAAGGGTGGGAGGGGTAATACATCCATTGGCAGGGCCGGACCTGCTGCCTGTAAGTACATGCCCTGGCTTACACACAAAAACACAACATGCCAACATCAGAAAGTTACAAAAACTGCATTGACTGGGCTAGGAAATTGCTTATGATGCAGACTCCTTGGCGATCTTCTCAGCCTTGGCAATGACTTCCTCAATTCCTCCAACCATGTAGAATGATTGCTCTGGAAGGTCGTCATACTTGCCATCCAAAACACCCTATGATACATCCAGAAGGTTAACAGCAGTAATAGAAACAAACCACAATGGGTGCAGCCAAATGACAATTTTGATAACACAGTAACATACTAATAATTAACTGGTAATAACATTGCAAGATTACATAAAAGAAACTAGCAATGCAATGCTAAATAAGGGTAACACGAAAAGAAGTTTGAGGCACAGAAGGACCATTTTATTGCGTCATGATGTGAGGCCAAGCTTATGTGACCAACTTAGAAAAAAAAATCATTCAACAATAACAGATCAAATAATTTATTTAGTTCAAATGGACCTCAACTATTGATAGAATAACAAAGTGCAAGGCAAAGAACTTCAAATCCAAGCATGTCAAGAGAACATTACTTTACTAATGCCTTCTCCGGAAGGAGGAACAAATTCATTACCTGGAAGCTTGTAACACTCTCCTTAAGCTCGACATACTTTCCAGGTGCGCCCGTGAAAACTTCAGCAACATGGAAAGGCTGGCTAAGGAACCTCTGAATCTTCCTAGCACGAGCGACTGTCAACTTGTCGTCTTCACTGAGCTCATCCATTCCCAAAATGGCAATAATATCTTGAAGATTCTTGTAGTTCTGAAGAACCTTCTGAACACCACGAGCGGTGTTGTAGTGATCCTCACCCAGCACATGTGGGGACAGCATTCTGGATGTAGAATCCAGAGGATCGACAGCAGGATAAATACCAAGCTCAGAAATCTACAGGAAGCAGAGCCGTATCACAATCATTGAGCAGCAACCGTGTCAATCCATAGATTTCAAATAAATATGTTAACCAGGCATACCTGTCGTGACAACACAGTGGTAGCGTCAAGATGGGCGAAGGTCGTTGCAGGGGCAGGATCTGTCAAGTCATCAGCAGGCACATAGATAGCTTGAACCGATGTAATAGAACCCTTCTTTGTGGTGGTAATCCGCTCTTGCAGTCCTCCAAGATCGGTAGCAAGGGTGGGTTGGTATCCCACAGCAGATGGAATACGTCCAAGCAGAGCAGACACCTCAGAGTTGGCCTGACAAATGACGAACAGATTTACTTGTTTTTCAGTCATAACATACAGAGAACCAATCAAAAGATAAATGGAAACATGAAAATGTAGCAATACTCTACCAATCAACAAGAATTCCATTGAGTACTATTCATGCCTGAGACTGAAGGGGAACCCACAAAAACAGAACATACCTGAGTGAAACGGAAAATGTTATCAATGAAGAGAAGCACGTCCTGTCCTTCAGCATCTCGGAAATGTTCAGCAACAGTCAAACCAGTCAGCCCAACACGGGCACGAGCACCAGGGGGCTCATTCATCTGACCGTAGACAAGAGCACACTTGCTCTCACTCTGTATCAGAGTACAACCATGTTATGAATTTCACCAATAGATATGAATACTGATAATAAACAAATAAGTATTCTTTACCTGCTTGTCACCAAGCTTAATGACACCGCTCTCAATCATTTCCCTATACAAGTCATTACCCTCACGAGTACGTTCACCAACACCAGCAAATACAGAAAAACCTCCTGCAGAAACAAACCATACATATCAGCCAATATAAAACACAAAACAAACAATGCTGCAAGGTGGCCATCTAGCTCTAGGGAAACTAACCGTGGGCCTTGGCGACATTATTGATCAACTCCATAATAAGGACAGTTTTGCCCACCCCTGCACCACCGAAGAGACCAATTTTACCTCCTCTTTGATAAGGTGCCAGAAGATCCACGACCTGATAGAAGTAAAAGCTTTTGAGTAAAACCAAATGTGGCACACAAATGTTGAGTCTTGCAGCATGAAAAGAAGCTAACTCAAAAGGTCACAAGTACAAGGCAGGTTACTAAAAACAAAATAGTATTTATACCTTGATTCCAGTAACAAGAATTTGCTGCTCTGTGGCTTGCTCAACAAAAGCAGGGGCTTCACGATGGATAGGGAGGAAGTGGTTTGTCGCTGAAACAAAGAGAAGCAATCAGCAAAGAACAATTGGTATGAATGACATATATAAAATGCATATGCCTGTCAGTTGCCAAACAAACTTACTTATATCTCCCCTCTCATCAATAGGCTCACCAATAACATTCATGATGCGCCCAAGTGTTGCCCTACCAACAGGAACCTAGAAACAATAATGCAAGTCATAAAACACATAATACATATACATTGCCTAAAAAGGTAGTTTTATGAACTTGTTAGCAAGTGTAATGGAATTAGATGATCACCTAACATGAAAGTTGCATGCATAGCTGTTCTGACATGAAAGTGAGGGAAGAGGAAGATAAAGAAAGAAAATTTCCGACATAAAAATTTTGTACCTATTTTGGTATTACCGCAGAACCTACAGCCAGGCATTTTATTGACAGAATCACATCACTGTCACTCTGGCTCATATACACAGAAACAATACAAACACTTCTATTTAGGCTAGCTGACTCTGGGACCACAGCATCAACAGGCATGCAGCACATTTATCAAATTACCAGAATGTCGCATATTTGCAGCATCAAGAGACAATTGGCTGGAAGTATGAATCTACATGTCAACAACTGTGAATAGCACCAAAACATGATGAGCCATAATACTATCCATCGGTGTCAGAATTTGCAGCTGATAACCATACATTTTGACGCATAGCAACTAAACATGGCAAACATACTCTTCATTGGTGTCAATTTGTGCAGTCAACACATTGATGTACGGGTATGTTACAAATCAAGAAGGCCTTAGCCAACTACACCAGTGGATCTATAAAGCAAGCATTCGTTAGTCAATATACATGGATCCCTACAATTGGATTAAATATGACACGTCCTATTTTGCCATTTAGTAGAATTAGATTCGAACAAATCACCTCAAAGCACACGAGGGTAAGAAGAACGAGTTGATTTAGACTTACGGTGATTGGAGAGCCGGTGTTGAGCACGCGCTGGCCGCGGACGAGCCCCTCGGTCCCGTCCATGGCGATGGTGCGCACCATGTTCTCCCCGAGATGCTGCGCCACCTCGAGCACGAGGCGGATGTTGTTGTCGAGCACCTCGAGCGCCGTCAGGATAGGGGGGAGCCCCTCATCGAACCGCACGTCCACGACGGCACCTATGACCTGGCACACCTGCCCAATGGCGCCGGCGCCGGTGAATTCATCGGTGATCTTGCCGCCGCCGGAGGTCTTGCCGGTGGACGGCGGCGATGCGACGGGCTTCTCCGCCTGCGCCGCGGCGGAGGCGGCGTAGCCAGCGGCGCGGTTGAGGAGGAATCCCGCCGGCGACGGGTGGTGTGGGAGCGGCGCGCGGGGGCACGGGGACGGGGAGGCGGAGCGGAGGCGGGAGGCGGAACGGAGGATGGAGGAGAGGGCCCGGCGCGTCGCCATGGCCGGCGGCGAGGCGCCCGGATCTAGGTTTTCCTCGGAATGGTGAGCGGTGGGAGTGGCGGCTCCGTGCTACGGGAAAGGGTGGTCGGGGTTTGGGGATCGGGGTAGGGGTGGCGAATACGGAGGAGGGTGGGGAGCGGAGCTCGCGGGAGTGATTCGCGGGTGGACCTCGTCCTCGATGGGCTGATATCAGTGGCCCGTGCTTCGAGCAATTTATCTACTGGTGAAATATATCAACTAGTGACAAAACTGAGAAACATGTACATAACTGATTAGATAAGAATAACAATGGTTGTTTTCTTTTTGATAAAGAATAACAATGGATGTGGGAAAATTAAGATAAGGAGTACTCTCCCCGTTCCAAAATATAACCATTTATAGATTTAGTTAAAGTTAAATTATTATAAATTTACTAATAATATCTAAAAATACATAATTAATAATATAAAAAGATAATTTTATAAATGCTTATTTCATGATGAATTAAAAAAACATTTTTATATGATAACACATTATTAATTCTTTATTATTAATAGTTAAAGTGATACAGTCTTGACTTTAACTACATCTAAAAATCCTTATATTTTCGAATGGTCGGAGTATATGTGCTAGAAATACAAGAAAACAGGCATTCTTCAAGGTAATTGGTTCCATTCTAAAAAAACCCATGTTTTATGCACAGGGACAGGTTTCAGCAATCTAGCTATCTGGTTACTTGATCCATCAGGATCAAGTCGTGTTGGTATCCTAACAATGAGTAAGTCATATTCCAATTAACTACCTTGTGTTTTAGAGCAATGTTTGGGTTTTTTTCAAATAATGTCACTTTGAAGTGGCGAATGTTGAACTCCTCTAGGTATGTCGAGTAGATATTTCTTTGATGAAATGTGCAGTATATGAAACCTGTAACCGCGGTACATGTAGGGACAACACATTCACCTCTAAGAGCACCTTAACTTTGTTTAATTTCTTCAAGGGATCTTAAGTGTTTTTTTATTTTATTTTTGCAAGGGAATTAGGGGAGACTGGTTCGACCACCAAGGAACAATCGGGAGATATAAACAATTTTGCTTCTCAGAAGATACAAATAATTTCAAAAAAAAAACAATCAGGCCTCTGCTGCAATAGCCCACAAACTAGCATGCAGGCTGCAATCTGCAAACCGAATGCGGCCCAGTTCCAAGAAACAGAATAGCCTGAAGCCTGAAACTGAAATTTCTTTTCAAGTGTAAATACCCCTCGTTTTGTCTCAAAACTAACCGCTTCCGTGTAGAGTAGTTATTTGAATTCGTTTGTTTTTTTCTAGATCTATCTCAAAAAGATTGGGTGGAATCACGGTGGTTTCTTCCGACAGCGCCAGGACCTCGCTGCGCATGTCACTGATGACGTATGCTCGTGTTCCTTTCCTGTACGCGCACAACCACAGGACGCCACTGCTGTCTTTAGTTACTTGTGTAACGATGATAATTAGCACTTGTATAACGAAAGTGCCTGCGCAAGCAGTACTGAATCGCGTGCTCCAAGCAAAGCGGCCCATGACAACGACGCGTTAGGCTGGTTTCGCAAACCGCTAGGACGTGAATTTTTCCAACTCGCATGCGAGCAGACTTGACTGCAACCTCGGCCTCAAAGCTACTAGGTCAGCTGCAACAGGGAAAGACTATTGTTTTATTTTCTTTCGTAGATCTGGGAAAAGACTGGTGTCGATATACTAGTGTTTACAAAGCCATCACCATGTCCAACTTGTCAATCCGGTCCTGGTTAAAAAAAAAAAACCGGTCGGGAAAAGTCAAGACGACGAGGCCTCTCCAATCGCAGACGCCTAGTGTGATCCATACGAGTGCTTCGTTTCTCCGTTTGCCTGCGTTTTTCAAATGGTAGACTACGTACTAGGGTAGTACGTACATCAGTTTCCATGGTATTTATATGTTGACACCCACGTTTAACATAGTCAAATGCCATTTCATGAAACAAAGCGTGAAGGCATAAGCTTGTTAAAAGTCATTACCAGGTGACCAGCTTTTGTTTACACATCTTTTCGTCTTTCCGCCGTAGAGTAGGAGTATATTATAACGTACTCCTACTAGCAAGTCATGAGCTTATCATGGCGAACGGTGGTCCGATTGACTAGGTAGTCGGTGCTAGGAATTCAACCAAAGCCGATATGCCGGCCAGTCTCCTTTCGAGTAGATCGGGTGCTGACGTGCCGGCGATTCTACGATGCAACAAAGTACAAACGCACGAGTCCTTCCCAGGACTCGACACGACGAGCCAATAGCCTCCCCTGTTTTCAGCAAATAGTTTGAGGACCATCCGGTGCGCGCAGAGTCAAAAAGGCCGTAAACATAATAGACCATCGCTCGCTTATCTCCTCAAGCTCCAGTTTGATACTCCTACTACTGAAGATCAGAGGAAGAAAGCTTTCCTTCCATCAAGCTCTGAAACTCTGACGGCTTGGGAAAGTTGACATGAGAGGCAATGGGGACCTCGATATCCTTCCTCGCGACGCCTCTCCCTCTTCCGGCAACGCACCGAACCTTGCTTCAGTCAGGGGATGGCATGATCGCAGCCGCGGAATTGTGGATCCTCGCTTTAGCTCGAAACCTTTTAGATTTTTCCAGTTAAGCATGTTGCACAGGTACAGTGAGATCGCGCGCCCGAGCGCAAAGGTGACAGCCCTCCAGATCAGGCGGACGACGACGGTGTCGGGGTCTATCTCACCGCCGGCCCGCAGACACTAGCAGATGTCGCGAAGCCGTGGCCCCGTCTTCCCATCGCGTTCCGCTCCCTCCCTCGCTCCGATCGTTTCGCTCCGCCTCCCCTTTCTCACAATCACGGAGGCCCTTTTTCACCCCCGCGCGGTGCCACCGCGCTAAAGCGAGGAGAGGAGGCCACAGCCTTTTATCATTTTCACCTTTCCTGCTTGCCCCGGCTTGCCGGCGAGGCGAGGTAGTGAGCGATGAATGAGCTGTCGCGGTTTCGGGCAGGTGCATCCGTCCGTCCCGGCTAGCAGCTGGATGACGGACGCACGACGGGACACGGCGGGCGAGGTGACAGGGATGGACGAGCTTTCCCTCCCGAAAGCACGACGACCCTGTCGACCGGTCGTATGGAGTACTCCGTACATGTTGCCGTATTACAAAAAGGGACTCCAGGATGTGTACGGTTGGTGAAGGACCAGAACCGGGTACTCCGTACGTGTTGAGATATAGTACGTGCTAGGTGCGTGACCTGTGCAAAGTGTTGCAAGATTTTGACCGTGCTGTGCTTCGAATGCTGGTACTAGGCTACTAGCCAAAAGCTGTTTTAGACTCTGTTCACGGGACGACCAGTTCAGGCAATGCGAGCGATCCTTTTATCGTCCCCTGGGCGGGATGAGGTAGTCGCGCAGTAAGGTGCTCGATCCGATTGGCTATGACCGGGGGGGTGTTTGGGTCGCGGAAATGCACGCACGGGCGCAGCAGGTCAGCATGGCGTCCTTGCGCTGCAGAATCAGGACGGATATCAGATCACGCGAGTGCACGAGCGGCAAAGTACGTACTGTGCTGATTTTACAACAGGGAAGGAGAAAGAAAGACGAATCGCTGACACTGTGTGCCAGGTTGCCGAAGCGGCCATGCCGTCCCAGCCAGTCGTGGCCGAAGATTGATGTGCGTGTGCGAGCAGAAACGTTGACCTTGCCCTGCGACCATCCATGTTAGGTGATGTCGATCATCAAGCTCCAGAATAATGCACAACATGGCGGCCGCCGAGAAACTGACAAACGCTTAGGTCGCGTGCTCCAAGCCTCCAACTGATCGGAGAGAAGATCACCTCTGCTTTGCTTTACCACCCACCCTCTCACTGCAACTCTGACTGTGGATGGAAATGGTTCGTTCATAGGGCTCCAGTAGGGTGAGAGTCCAAGCCAAAGGAGAACAGATCATTACCTGGTACGGTAAGAACCTCCTGACGGCGACGCTGTCGAGCCTTTGCTTGGCCGCAGGCAGTTTTCGTTCAGGATTAGATAAAGAGGATATAGAAAAGCCTCTCTTCTCTCCCTTTCCCACTCGCCAGATGCTCCAAAAGCGGCCGGGAATATTCAAGCCCTGCTAGGCGACAGGCGGAAGCGGCGTCCGGAGACTTATTTTTTCGCGCGGCAAGGGAGATCAACCGGTTGACGCCCGAAGCCCTGAGGGCGACGCCGCAGCGGAAGGATGATCGCGCCGAGGCCGCCACCACCACTTTCCGCTCGTCTCTGTTCAGATGGCGCGACGAGTGAGCAATTTTGGTTTGTTTCAGTCCCAAGTCAGAGCCGTAGTCCCCGGCATTGGGATCTCATTCACTCGAGCTTTCCTGGCTACAGATTTCCTTCTCATCGTTTTTATTCAAAGTGAACCGGACAATTTCTGTTAAAAAAACTCGCAGTGCGTTCGATAAATGGCCAAAACTGACTCGCTAATTTTGCAGCGAAACAACACCTGTGCTGTGCGGGTGTATGGCTTAGTTGTACATATAGAGTACATGCTTCAGATGGAGAACTACAGCTCGCAGGTGTTCGTTCCTGTGCTTTGTTGGGTTCATACTACTACGCGCCTTTTCAGAAAGTGCGTGTCCTTTTCTGACAGCTTCGTAACACTCGGGGTGTAGCCTTTTGCTCCTTTTACTACGGAGTATCCCTTTAACAGGTTGGTAGCGAAAGAGATGGGAGCGGCAGCGCAAACGTTTGCGGATGATCTGCATCTGGGGGGGTCTCCCACCAATGTTAGCTCGTGTCGTGCATGCGCTTTGCTTGAAACCGCCGGCACGGATGCAGTTTTAGCGCACGCTAGCAGCTTGGCAACCAAGCACTGACGCGCGCGTAGCCGTGTCATGCGTTCCACCGTGCGTTTGTTACCTGTGGAGTGGAAAGCACAAGCGGTAAAAGCTGATGAAAAAAGCGAAAAAGCTGTATGTGGCGTACTGACAATAACGGTGATCTGACGAGGCAGTAACAGGTGTGCCTGGCGAGCTTTGGAAGTAGAGTAACTCTGAAGCTGTTCTAGGAGTACATTTCTTCTAAAGTGAACAGTTGTGACGGATGCACTTGTCTCCTTTATAACCTTTTGGTATTGCATAAGGCAAACCGTGAGGTTTACGCAAGAGGGTTACACTTCCAACCTTTGACCATGTTAAGCCACGGTTAGCGGACGATGAAACTGTTCTTGTTCAGTCAACATTTGGAAACTTCACGGCATATCAATTCACAAGTTTGTCCCACAAAGTTAGGCTCCTGACTACACAAAGTTATCGACCTAAGCTGTTTAGCTTCGCGCGAGCCTCCAAGCCTACGTATCGTTCGCACAGTAGTACCCCAACTTTGACAAAGCCGCCCACTGTTTCTACAAGTACGGCAAAAAGGCTTACACACTGCACACAGCCATTCCCAATCCCAAAAGTCTATTAGCGATGGCACCGACCTTCACTTGTTTACTCGTCACTCGACGACTAAACAGTCACGTCATTTGGGGCCGGGGACGACGATGACGCCAATCAGAGAGAACGCTTTAGGACTTTCTTTAACCCAGTCTACCAGATAAGGATCACACCCCTATACAATCTCCTACTCCTATGTAAGCTTGTGTTGATTTACTTGATTGCCTTGTGCAGCATCGCCGTACGACGCGCTTCGTCCGTCTGGCCCGTATCTGACGCACGACGTGACGCGGCCGAATGCCAATGCGTTCCACGCCGAGGCTGGCTTGGAGCTTGGACCGTGCTCGCGCGCGCGCGCGTGCGTGCCTGGTGTGACTGATGCGATGACCTTGGGCGCGCGCGGCAGCGCATGGCGCGCGGGTGCGGCCACTGGTGCGTGCGTCACCGACGTCGGACTCGGCGGAGACCGGGGGAGCCAGAGAGAGATCGTTCGAACCTTCGCTTCAGCTGGTCGCAAGCGGTGTCAGCAGACACCTGACATGCTGACCGCCCGGTGACGCCTCGCTTTGACACCGGAGGGACGCGCGCCGCAGAGTCCATCCAAAAAGAAAGCAAGAATACTCTACTCCGTCCATATCTCGTCTGGCGTACGAGTATTTCCGAGTCCCGATGCAGGACGAAGAGATAGCGTGCAGTACGCAGGAGTGGTCGTGGTATTTTATTTGGCACGATGATTGGTGTGCGTCACTGGATCATGGATGTCTCTCGGCTGGTGATTGTTTATCATCCGGAGATTTAGCATACGCGCGTCGTCGCCACTGTTTGTGTTGGCGTGAAAGGCGTGTCTGGTTTCCCTGCGGAGCATCCGTGAACATAAGAAAACGAGAGGGATGCTTTGTGTACGGTGCAGATGGATCTTTTGACCATCGAGTTGAGAGTGAGATGGGAGTAGCATATATGTTGGCGATGGTGCTGCGTCACCAAGGAACCTTCTTGGAACGTGCCGCTTGTTAATTAGCAGGACGACATTAGTCGTCAACCTAAGCTAAGCTACACGGTCATCACTTTTCTCTCGCAGTTAAACATGGTCGTCAGTCCAGTTCCCACAAGTGTCGAAACATCCCTGACATAAAACAACGCGAGCATACGCCTAAATGTGGCTAGCTAGTTTATCCGACGCTAGCCCCAACGCCCATGTGCTCCAAAGCGGGACAACGCATCAATGTGACAAAACATAAAAAAGCAAATGTTTAAGACCGCTGAAAGTACCATTAATCAAACGGCAAGCGTGGTTTGGTGCGCACAGGGAATCCAATCATCGTCGCTCCGCGCGCTCGCCGGTCGCTTGCGTCCGTCCGCACGGCTCCGTTGTTCTTCGGGTCGGTGGCTGCTGATCATCAGGCGGCGCCGATCGCCAGTTGAAACGGCGGTGATCGCGAGCGGACCGGGTCCGCGCGCGGGAGCGCAGCGTTGTGGTCGGGACCCGTGCATGCACGCGAGCCTCATGCGCGCCGAGAGCTGGTCCACGCGACCGCGCGCTCGGCACCGCACCTAACCCTGTGTCCGTCGTCGCCGCCTCGATCGAAGAGAATAAAAAAAACGGACGTCCGTTCCGCAGGCTGTGCCCGCACGTTCCGCTGGTATTGGGACCCACACGCAAAGGGCCCCCCGTGCAAAAATACGGGGAGCGCGCCGGCCGTCCGTGCGGCTAATCGAGCGGAGCAGAAGCGCGTTCTGCCGGCAGGAAAAGCCGCTTGCACGACGCCCCGTCGTAAGTCGTAACTCGAACGTATGCCACTAGCAGCTTCTCTCGCTGTCCGTCCTCACAGAGACCGAGAAGTGATTTGACAGTCTCGTAAGTGACAACTCGAGCTTAGAGTAGTACAATTCTACGTAAATTAATTGAGTGCTTAGACTTGATGCGACGGGTTTGGTTGCTTGACAAACTGCTGCGTACGACTTCATCGTTACGCTAGGGGCAAGCAGAGCTGTCTACTAGACCTACCAGTCGTGAGCCGCCCTACCATATCATTATCACATCGAGGAACGAACAAATCCACTGCAGAGAACAGTTTTGAACAGTAACTGACAACTGGTTGGTAGCCAGGCACGCAAGTGCAAATTGGCAATCCACATCGCTCTAATTTCTCTCTGACATGGCACAGAGAAGGTAATGTACATGTAATAATATCATGGAGAATGGAGATAAGAACAAGCTGGTCAGGGATTAGCCATGAATCCTTGCGAAAGCATGCACACGCGCGGCGGAGGAACGAGCGTGACTGTAGTCTCTCATGTTAAGCTGTGGCACAGGCCGGCGGGCGCCTTGGCGTCCGCCCACATCTCCGCCTGCGCGTTGGGGAAGTAGTACGCCGCGAGCTCCTGCAGCGACGACGGGGCCCGGTCCTGCAGCAGCATCGAGCCGAACCCGCCGCCGAAGAGGTCGCCGTGTGGGAACTCCCCAGAGCCGAGTAGCTCGGGCAGGAACATATCTTCGAGACCAGTCATACCCCCGGTGGTCGCCCAGCTGTTGGCGACACCGCCGGTGGGCTGCGGTGGCGGTGGCGGCGGCGCGGCGGGGGAGTACTCGGTGAGCGACGGAGCGTGCAGCTGCTGTGGCGCTGGCACGGCGCCGTCGACGTAGCGCGGCGCCAGCGCCGGTGGCTGCAGCGCCGACGGGGAGGAGTACATGGCCCCGAAGCTGCACGCCTCGCCCCCGCTCACGGTGGAGACCGCGGACGAGGCTGACGCGGGCGACGGCAGCATGGATGCGCATGGGCCCTGTTGCGTCGGCGGTGGCGTTGTCACAGCGAAGGCCTGGCGGTCATGAGCGCGCACGACTGCGCCGGTTTGGTGGTGGTGGCCGTAATACTCCTGATGCTGCTGCTGCTGCTGCTGCTGGATGGAGAGCGCCTTCTTCTTGAGCTTGGTGTTCCAGTAGTTCTTGACGTCGTTGTCCGTCCTGCCGGGCAGCTTGGAGGCGATGATGGACCACCTGCTGCCGATGGAGCTGTAGAAGGAGCAGATGATCCGGTCCTCCTGCTCCGTGTAGCCGCCGTGCTTGATGTCCGGGCGCAGGTAGTTGAGCCACCTCAGCCGGCAGCTCTTGCCGCACCGGTTCAGCCCTGCACGCGCGCACCGCCATGTACTACTATGTCAGGAAAAAAGAAGCAGCAGAAGCAAACCGACTCGATCGATCGCATGCCGAGCGCGCGGAGCGATCCGAAACGACTCGCTTGCATGATGCGCAAAGGCGCGCAAGATCACACAAGGATAATATGCACACAGACGCACCTGCTTTGTGAGGGAGCGCGATCCAGTTGCCGCCGGTGCCGTGGTTCTGGACGTAGCTCCGCAGAACCTCGTCCTCCTCCGGCGACCACGGCCCCCGCTTCACGCTCGCCTTGTCGCAGCATGGCGCCCGCCCCATCGCTCGCTTCTCCGCTGGTGGCCGCGGCCGCGTGAGTTTCTGTGCGCCCGCGCGTGTGTGTTTGCAGAAGATGGCAGCAGCAGGCAACCACAAGCAGGCTAGCGAAGCTGCTGCCGCTTGCAGGAGGGCCAGGCTTTATAGCGGCGAGTTTGGAACCTGGGGCGTGCTTGCTTGTTCGAGCCGGGCGGTGTGGGGCTGGGCCAGGTGCGACCACGAGTCCGCGACCGCGGCCGCCCCCCGTCTCCACCCGTATTGTTGCTCCTCCTTCGTTTAAAAATGATTTCCGACGGTTATTTTCTCCGCAGGTAGCTTAGCTGCTGCGTTTGACCCAAGACAAGAAGGCGACGTTGCTTATGTTTTACTTCCGGCCACGGTCAGTTCGACTCATTGTACTTTCTGCGTACGAGTGCGGTTGTTTTACTAAATTTGTTTCCCGTGTGGAGGTGGAGCCGCCACGCGGAGAAGAGCGTCCCTTTTTGTTTGTTGTCCCTTAGAAAATAGGCCAGGGAAGGTGCAGCGTATGCCAAAGTTACGTCCAATTCGAGTGTGCATTTCGTGCCAAATGTGCTCCCGGGTCTTTGGTAATCGTGCTCGTATGTGTGGGTCGATGCAAACCGTGTGGCCATTGCTTCTTCACCTTTTCCGTTACGCGCGACTTCATCGTGCTCTGGCGGATTTCTGAAATTCTAGAGCCCATGCGATGCGTGCTCGACATCAAACCCGTACGCATGCGGATAGGCAAGGGGATAAAGAACGAACGCGACCGCGGCCGGAGCCAGGGTCATGGCGATGCGAATTGTTTTATCGGCAGGGCGTCCAGAAATTTCAAGCGTCGTAACTCACGAGTTTGGGCGCGACCCGGACCGGTCTCTGTTTCGCCGTCACAGCGCGTACCGAACGCGTTTGACATCACACAGATGTGCTCCGAGTAAACAGTGGTAAAGGGGAATGCACCTTGAACTCGGCGCTGCGTTGGTGAAGACCGAAGCGAGGGCGACGGAAGAAAATGGAGGAGCGGGCAAAGCCGTACGGTTCACACAGCGGCGGCATGGAGGCGGCCGAATTTTTTTTTTAAAGATTAATTTGATATATATCATTATAATTTTGCGTGATTTGAAATATGTAATTTGAACTTTCACATGTCATTCACTTATAAAATCTCATCTATATATTTTAAAGTCTATAAAAATTGACAAACACATATTCGCTCTTATTTTTTAAACGTGCCGTCATGAGACACGTACACAGCCAGCGCGCACCATGGAGCCTGTAGCTTTGACCCTTTCCGACAGCCTTCAAAGGCTCCCTTCGTCGTTGAAGAGTAACGGAGCTGTTTGTTGCTTAAAATAAGGAAGCATGCGTAGCAAGAGGGTTCACACATTTGTGGGAGTTGTTTGGGATGGTTGAAATTTTTGCGATGCTATTTGTGGTGCGCAATGACGGGAATATGATATTTGTGTTTGAAGAGTTTAAAAGTTTCGCTTCTCTAAAGTACACTTCAGTCTTTACCTCTGATTTTAATTTGTTGATGATGTTAGTGTAAAATCACGCTAAGAGACATCAAAATTTAAAACTATATCTCTTCAATCTACTATAGTTTATGTGTAAATAAGTTTTTTTTTTAAAAAAAAAGTACACTCTCTCTGTTTTTTAATTATTGTCGCAGTTGAGTTTTAACTTCAACTTTGACTTCGTTTTATTCAATTTTTTTAAAATAAATATCATATATTTTGTTACAATTAAATTTATCATTAGAACTATTTAAATTACAACTTAAAATTTTTTATGTTTGAACTAATTTTTTAAATAAGACAAATGATCAAAAATAAAATTAAAAATCAATGACGTCATAAATTTAATAATGTATGAAGTATTCTTTTAAATTCAGAACTACGGGGGGCTGCCAGTACAAGAAAAACAAAAGGAACACCTCGGGTCACTAAACAGTCAGCAGAAACTTGCTTCCTATCGACAATAGCCCACTTCGCAGGAGTCCGGTCCACTTAGAAGGACTGCATGCGCGCGAGCCCAGCAAACTGCAAACCAGGCCATGATAGAGTGTTATTGGTCCAAAACGTGACCGGCTGTAGGTCGGCCTATGCGATATGCCTCTTTTATCATTTTTTTTCCGTTGTAATTTTATAGTACAACAAGAAGCAGCATACTTCAAAATTTTTACGATATTTTCGTAATAGGAAGTGCCCAACAAATGAGAATCTAAAAAAATATATATTTTTCAGCTCTTGTAGGCTGTAGCTTCGCACACAGTGGATCCGAGCACGATGGCTCGTGGGCTGGGGCTGCTTCTCTGCTAGTGGCTGCACGTGTGGCGCGTGCCGCCAAATATTGTACTCGTAGGTAGCATCTCTCGCGGCATCCGTCACGTTCCGCTGAGGCTGCTCCGGATCAACTGGATAATAATCAGTTTGGCTGGTCCTGGCGCAGGCCACGTTTTTATTCAAAGCGGGTAGCGGTTGCAATCGTTCGATGCAGTAGCTGCGTACTCCTACATGAAGGGGAGTACATGATGGCGCACCATATATACCCGTCCATCCTTGCTCGAGGGTGACGTGCGACCTGTGTTGCCGCACATACGTCTTTAAACAGGTTTAAAATATTTTCATATTTTTACTTAAGTTTTCTTTTTTTTCGATAAATTTTTTTAAAATAAACATATTAATAAAAAATGTTTTGTAAATAACAGTTAAACATAGCTAACTTTAGAAAATTTCCTTCTTTCCTATTGAAATCAAACTGATTATTGTAAAATTTTTATGTTCTAAATGAAACCTTAAAAATTTAGTCCTGTTAAGTTGCGCCATGCAACCGTTTAGGCATTGCTATTCAGGAAAGGAAATGATAGTCGATTGATCATCCCCATGGTGAGCGTCGCACCACGCTGTCTCCCACGGAGGAGTTGATTAAAAAATGGCATGTTTTAACGAAGCGAGATGGAATCATGGAGGGCAGCTCTGCCACGCACGGAGTACAACGCTCCCTCGTTTTCCACGGAAGTCCCCGCGTGATGGATTGACATCCCCTCTCCAGCAGAGACAAAACTGCGGAAGTTCACTGTAGCATGGCATTGATATGTAATTTGAACTGTTGAATTAAAATTAGATGGCACAAATTAATTACTACAATAGAAGTAAATAATACAACATTTATATACAGTAAATTATATCACTGTTGATATTGTACTTTGCTGCAGTGTCACAGCAATTCATTCTCTCATTTTTTACTGTAACATTAACTACATCTATCTATATTTTACATTTAACAGCACAGAATTCGCACCCCCTCCCCCCCGCGTCACGCATGCCATCTTCGATCACGACGACTCGGCAACACCGTGCCCAGACTGCATCTCGCTCTCTGAACTCCGTGCTCGCGGTCTTTAATTTCGCACGCACTTGCAGCTGAGCAACCAGGCGCCGCTGCGACGCGGAATCACGCCTGCGCGGGCGTGCAGGAGGGAGTGAGGCCTAGCAGCCATGAGCAGATCGATGGCGGCTGCCGGCGCGAGGGAGGAAGAGGAGGCCGCGCTGCCGCTGCTACTGCCACGGTCGTTGCAGCAGGCGCGGGAGAAAGAGGAGGAGGCACCGGCGGCGCCGTCTTCGCTGTGGAGGCAATGGGTGCGCGAGGCCGGGAGGCTGGGGTACCTGGCGCTGCCCATGGTGGGGGTGGCCCTGTCGCAGTACGCCGTGCAGGTGTCCTCGAACATGGTGGTCGGGCACCTCCCCGGCGTGCTCCTGCTCTCCTCCGCCGCCATCGCCACCTCCCTCGCAACCGTCTCCGGGTTCAGCCTCCTCGTCAGTAAACGCGCACTCTCCCCTTACTCCCCTCTCCCCTGCTTCCGCGTTAGTTCGGTGATGCCTTCCATTTCGCGTGCGTGTTGTTCCGTGCAAGTCCGCTTCTCGGGAAAGGATAGGCCGGGGATCTCGATCGCGTGCCATTTCCAGGGTAAGATTTTGCGTGCCGTGCGCTTATCGACTCCGAACGGTTTAGCTCGATCTGGGGCCTCTGGGCACGATGAGCTGTCATGTTCGTGAGGCTCGAACAAGGGAAAAACATGTTCACTTGTTCTTTTTATCAATAAAGGCTATTGTCGTTGCAGTTGGATTGTCATGGCTCTACGGTACACAATCTCCGTAGACCGTAGAGCTACGTACGAGTCGTTAGTCCTCTATGGACAGCGACCTTCAGGGAAAATGGAATGGGGGCGTATATTTTTAGTTCAGTTTAAATACAGCCGACCGTGAAACGTATGTGAAATTATAAGCAACTCCAATTTCAACAATTGTGTCACAATAAATCTGTTAGAAATACAACGGCAATATACTGCTACTGGACTAGTGTTTCACACGGTGACATTAAGCAGTATTTTTCTGAACCAGACTGGAATGGCGGGTGCACTGGAGACTCTGTGTGGTCAAGCTTATGGGGCAAAGGTATACCATAAGCTGGGAGTGCACACTTACAGCGCAATTGTCACCCTCCTAGTGGTCTGCATCCCTCTCTCAGTTCTCTGGATGTTCATGGGCAAGATCCTGGTTCTCCTAGGGCAGGACCCCTTGATTGCCTATGAAGCCGGGAGGTATATGGTCTGGCTGATCCCGGGGCTCTTTGCAAACACTGTCATTCAGCCAATCAACAAGTTCCTACAGACCCAGAGCCTCATATTTGCCCTGCTGTTATCATCAGCTGCAACGCTGGCGATCCACATCCCTTTGTGCTATGTGATGGTGTTCAAAATTGGGTTTGGGTATACTGGAGCTGCTATGTCAATAAGCATATCCTACTGGCTGAATGTGCTTATGCTTGTTGGGTATGTCATGTTGTCAAGTTCTTGCAAGGAGACGCGCACACCCCCGACGATGGAGGCCTTCAAGGGAGTCAATGCGTTCCTGCGTCTAGCTCTGCCCTCTGCATTGATGATCTGGTAATCAGCTAGCGTAGCCTACTAGATTATGATTATCCCTTTATCTGTGACTGATATATTTGTTAACTTATTTTTCAGTCTTGAATGGTGGTCATTTGAGCTACTTATCCTTCTTTCAGGGCTTCTTCCTAACCCAGAGCTTCAGATAGCGGCGCTTTCTATTTGGTAAAACATCATACTATGCAAATATAAATATGCCTCTACAGCATTGTTTACCTCATGTTGCTAAAAAACCTCCTTTCCTTGTACAGTCTGACAAGCATTGAGATGCTCTACACTATACCATACGGACTTGGAGCTGCTGGAAGGTATGATGGAGCGTAACTTTGAAACACTTGGCAGTTACATGTATAAAAAGCTTAAATACATTTTATCTTTTTTTTAATAAAATTAACAACTTTTGCTGATGACAGCACACGAGTAGCAAATGAACTGGGCGCTGGGAACCCGGAAGGAGCTCGATTCTCTGTACGTGTTGTGATGTCCATGTCAATAATGGTTGCGGTTATCATAAGTGGAACTCTTTTTGCGTCGCGACATCTTGTGGGTCATGCATACAGCAGTGACGAGGAGGTGATAGCATTCGTCGCAACCATGGTTCCTCTGGTATGCATCACTGTGGTCACTGATGGTCTATCAGGAGTTCTCTCAGGTTAGTCTTTCCAAGCACTCCAAGAAAAACGCCTCACAAACTTATAGTAGCACTCAGAGCAAATCGCTACGTCTCTCCAACTTTTTTATGAGCGAAACTCTTCTGAAATATTTTTTATACATTTTATTAACTTTACCGACATGAGATTTGTACTTTTAAATTTATCATAATAAATATTTCTATAATACTACATTGTTAAAGTTGATTAAATTTATAAAAATCATTAGTCAAAGATATATTTGATCAACCTAGATATAAACTTCCTGTGCGACAGAGGTACCAGTAGTTTTGAGTGCGTTCACTAAATGTTCTCTTATCAGGCATTGCTCGTGGATGCGGATGGCAGCACCTGGGCGCCTACGTGAACCTCGGCTCATTCTACCTGCTCGGGATGCCAATGGCGATCCTCCTCGGCTTCGTGCTGAACATGGAAGGGCGAGGTCTCTGGATGGGGGTCGTGTGCGGGTCTCTGTTACAGACCACGCTTCTGTCCATCGTCACCGTCTTCACCAACTGGCACAAGATGGTTTGGTCTTCGTCTTGCAAAGCTAAAATTGATTTTGCAAATCATGTGAAGAACTGCCGTGTTTTTAGGAAGTCAGTGTTTGTTGTTTTTGCAGGGTGAGAAGGCCAGGGAGAGGGTGTTCAATGAGAAATCATGGGAGTCGGGGTCGAGACACCTTCTGGAGTAGTATGGCTGCAGATTTCCACTCCCAATTTATGCAGGGATTGGTGGAAGGGGGTTGAATTCTTGTGACTTCCTGGCAAGCTTTGCTCATCAAAAAATGGTTTTCGCGTTGAGGTTCAACATTTTCCATAGTTGATGTTTGTACTGGACCGAAACATGAACAATCATATATGGCAAAAAATGTAAGCACTACTATCATGCCTCTAGCATAGAGGAGCATAGGCCCTGCTCGCCCCTGGTTGTGCAGAAAGAAAATTAGTTTTCCACCCTTTACTAAATAGTATATTCTATACCTTGTGCGCACAACAATAAGCAGCATACTCCAAGTTTCTGAAGGTTCTTTCATGGTTGGAAGGGTCCAATAATTTAAAATCAAAAGATTTGAGATGAGTTTTGAGTACCATGTTGTGACATTCCCAGAACAATCTATTTTTAATTTGAAATCGGCCAGTGCAACAGTGTTTGTTAAGGAATCACTGCCCAACTCTGGTGTGATCCAGTGCTAATTTGAAATCGGCCAGTGCAAGAGTGTTTGTTAAGGAATCACAGGCCAACTCTGGTTTGATCCAGTGCTACGTCCAAGTACAAGAGAGAGGAACAAGTCAAATCAGACGGCGCCATCCCTTTTGTTGACTCCCCCGTGGCTTATTACACATAGCTCTCGCTGGGGAGTGGTGAAGCACCGCCATCGCTTATGGACGTATCGTGATTAGAAGTGAAAGCAAGTCACATGTTAATCACCACAGTGCTAGTATGGCATCGAGGCCTGTTAATTTGCGCCGTGTAACAGTTTAGCTGGATTCAGCAAAGGGAATGATAGATTCAACGCCCCCCATGGTGAACGCACCTCGCACTCTGCCACGGACGAGTTGAAAAAATGGCATGTTTTACCGAGGCGAGATGATGGGATCACAGAGTGCGGGCTAAGTTAAAAGATGCAAGTGGGGTGGTTATTTTTTGTAAACTCATATTTCTGTTTCGTAAAATATATGTTAGTGGCTCTTGTGAATCAGTAGCTCTTGTGAATCAATGCCATTCTTTTCGCGGTTTAACAATGATTTGTCCACTAAACCTACACTAAACCTACAGAACAAGCAGGTATGTCTACAACAAACCACAAAAGTTCGTAACATTATTATATTTTTTTTACTTTTAATAATTTGTACAAAAGAACTCACTATTGTTTAAAATATTCTCCATCAAATTTAAGAAAAATTTGTTGAAATTTTATAATGTGAACGCGAATTTTTAATTTTAAGGTCCAACTTTAAATTCACGCATACGGTAGAACAAGTTAAAGCCCCTGTTTGACACAGCTTATTTCCAGCTTATTCACAGAAATAAGCAGAAGCTGTGCCAAACAGCAAACTTATTTTACAGCTTATTAGTTCAGCAGCTTATCAGAATGAACTAAACTGCAGCTTATTTTTCAGCTGCTTTTCACCGGCTAGAAAAATAAGCTGTTTTTTTATTAAGTTCCAGCTGTACCAAACAGAGCCAATGACTTTAAAATTATTAATATTTAAAATTAAATATATAAATAATAATAGAATTGTAAATTATGAGTTGAGTGGATAAATTATTAAATTTTCGCAATGTTTGCATATTTTTTTCTATTAATGATACGGCTCACGGATCACTGTAAAATTCACATACTAAACTCGTAACTAAATGCGACTTGCGGGCGTAACCATAACTGCCTCGCCCAACTTGAGGGCTAAGCAGCTTTCAGCTCTGCGCCTCTGCCGCGCGCGGACGCCGCGGAGTACCTCGCTCGCTGCTCGCAGCCTCTGTGCCTCGTTTCCCACAGAAGAAGTAGCCGCGTGAACGATCACGATGTCTCCGCAGCAGGACCGAGCCCAGACCGCTAGCGACCGAGACGAGCCCACTCCCTGTCTCGCTATCTCACCCCCATGCGAGCGGTCTTTAAAGTTTGGGTCCGTTTAATTTCCGCCAGCGAAGGCCGGCACTCACTTGCAGCTGCAAGCGCAACCGGGCGCGGGTGTGCAGGAGGGAGGGAGGCCTAGCACTAGGCCACTAGCCGCAGCAGGTCGATGGCTGCCGCCGGCGCGAGGGAGGAGGAGGCCGCGCCGGCGCTGCCGCCGCTGCTGCCGCGGTCGTTGCAGCAGCAGGTGCGGGAGAAAGAGGAGGAGGCGCCACCGTCTTCGCTGTGGAGGCAATGGGCGCGCGAGGCCGGGAGGCTGGGCTACCTGGCGCTGCCCATGGTGGGGGTGGTCCTGTCGCAGTACGCCGTGCAGGTGTCCTCCAACATGGTGGTCGGGCACCTCCCCGGCGTGCTCCCGCTCTCATCCGCCGCCATCGCCACCTCCCTCGCCACCGTCTCCGGGTTCAGCCTCCTCGTCAGTAAACGCTCCCCTCTCCTTGTTTTCGCGTTCGTTCTTTGCTGCGTTCCATTTCGCGCGCGTCGTTCCGTGCTGCGAGGCTCGGCCGGCGATCTCGATGGCGCGCCGTGCGCATCTCGACTCCGAAGACCGAACAGTCGAGCTCGATCTGGGCACGATGAATAGCCGTGCTGTTACGTTCGTTCTGGTTAACCCGTTAGGTAAGTTCCAGGGAATCTTGAGGCTCAACAGCTCAAAGGGGAAAGACATGTTTACTTGTTCTTTACCCAGGCTATTGTCGTTGCCGTTGGTTTGTAGTGTGTGTTTTTTTTTTAAAAAAAAAATCTTGTTCTTTATTCACCTTTTTACTTTGGCACGTAAATCAGCTGACCTCGTGGACGACTTCTGAGGCCTGCTAGAAATTTTACAGAAATCAATTTAATTTTAAAAAAAAACGTAAAAACAAAAAAAATTCCCGAGAGGCCTGAATGTACTAGTATCTCCGTAGAGCCATGAGTCGTTCGTCCCCTACGGACACGGTACAGCGACGCATTCCAGGGAAAATACAGTCGATCATTAGCCGTAGGATGAAGATCGAATGGTTTAGATATCGTCTTCAGCCCCCGGTCGTCATCGGTCGGGCTAAAAAACGAGCGCTGTCTCCTACACGCTCGCCTGACTATGTACCACCCACCCACTCCGGTCGTCCCCGGGGGCGTCCCCGCCGCCGGGCCCACATTTGCTTCCCCAACTGCCATACCCCGCCGCCTCTGACATCTCTTCCGTCACCACCGACGGGCTACCACCCTCAATCATTTTTATAGGTCCAGCAGTAGCCAATCCTCTATTCCTCCCCCGCCAAACTGGCAACCCTAATCCGGCATCCCAATTGTCGTCAACTGAACGATTCGCCGTTTTCAGTTGATTGACAAGAAGACAAAATGAAATGGAATAGTATCCAACACATGGAGAACTGATAGTAGCTGAGTTTTTATTGGACCTTTCATCAGCACAAAGTTGTCCGCCCAACTCTTTAAGTGTATTTTATTTTGTATTTATATATTGATACAATCCTTTTTTAGTTACATGCGCTGTTTCCATTGTATAAGAGTGATTTTAAAATAGACCCAAATGAATATGAACCGTTCATTTGCGTTGATTTCAAAGGTTAAATTATTCTTTTACCTTCTATGAGATAAAATATTTTTAATAATTATTAATTGCTGAATAATTCAATTTGGAAAGTTATCAGTGAGTTTTCGTAGGTGACGGTAATCAGGAACATATTCCTTATATAATCAACGGTTGAGATCGAATTCGTATTTTATCTCCTAGAAGGTAAAACAGCATCACTTGGTCTATTTTAAAAGGACTTTTTGTATAATATATGCGAAGTTATAAGTTCAATGTCAAGAAGTATGTCACAATATATCTGTTAGACATTTTAGTGCTACTGGATTAATGTTCACCTATGTTTTCTGAACCAGGCTGGAATGGCGGGTGCACTAGAGACTCTGTGTGGTCAAGCTTATGGCGCAAAGCTGTACCGTAATCTGGGAGTGCACACATATAGCGCAATTGTCACCCTCCTAGTGGTCTGCATCCCTCTCTCTGTTCTCTGGGTGTTCATGGGCAAAATCCTGGTTCTCCTAGGACAAGACCCCTTGATAGCCCATGGAGCTGGGAGGTATATGGCATGGCTGATACCGGGGCTCTTTGCAAACGCCGTGATCCAGCCAATCAACAAGTTCCTGCAGACCCAGAGCCTCATATTTGCCCTGCTGCTATCATCAGCTGCAACGCTGGCGATCCACATCCCTTT
>BCLF01000029.1:1038628-1102573 GCA_001602275.1 Zoysia japonica | reverse complement strand
CGATGCCACCCGAAGCATGCACGTTTTCTCGCTCACGTAGTCACGTCAAGTCAAACAGCCAAGGGTATATATGTCTTCGATGAGTACATTGTCTTTTGTTGGCACAATTCAGACAGATAATTTGGGATGCTACTCCTACAGATCGATGCATGCAGCTTGGGCCTCGGATAGCATCGTGCGTGCAGCCCCAAACGGTTCCAGAGTCCAGAATAGTGGCACCGGCGCGGCCCTGTATTTACCCCACAGCAGAGAGGCCGCAGCCGCAGCCGCAGCCGCAGCCAGCAGCGGCCCTGTTCTGAGTTCGCAGCGTGCATTTCTACTCTGCCTTCTCGAGGGGCTCGGTTTATCTCTCTGCCTCTCTCAGCCCCGTTTGGAGCGGAGAATTTCTTTTTTATTATTTTTTTTCTTGTAAAATTGTATTAATTTCTGTAAAACTTCTATAATTTTTTTAAAATTTCTGTATTCTAAACAGAGCCTCAGCTCTTATCCTGCGGAACACTGTTTGTGCATCTTTTTGTTGTTGTACAGCAAATTATATGCCAGCCTGCTTTGATTCTCTACATCTTTATTTTGCCACGGTGCGTGGGGCGAAGGCTTTTTGGTGTGCAGTCGACACCTTTGTGTGGAACGATTTAAGATTTTAAAAACTAAAGTATGGATGATTTGTAATTTAGGCCGGAATGATTAGTAACATGTGATACAATACGTACGGCACCAGCATGCGCACATTTTGGACCTTTGTACGTGCGACTACGCATTTCCATTTTGACTGTACAAAGGGAAAAAATTAACTATGGTAATTTAAAAAGAAAAATCAACCAAGTCGTTGTAGTATAGTGGTGAGTATTCCCGCCTGTCACGCGGGCGACCCGGGTTCGATCCCCGGCAACGGCGTTTCAAATTTTTTTCTTCAGTTTGCGAGTAACCCCGTACTGTGTGTGACAGGCTTTTTGCTACTCCGACTACAGTGTGATGTTACAGGCTAATAAGGTCGTCCTTCCATTTGTGCTGTAGCCTTTCGTCTTCCTTTTTGTCCCCAACAATTTTCGTACCGGTATATTCAACCAAGTTTCACATATGAAGCCTGTTTCAGGATTCAGGCATGTGCCATGTCTGGTTGCAACAGCGCCTTATCGACGCGTACAGTATATGTAGCATGAGAAGTCACATGAAAGGTCAGTCAGTCGAAGAAATGACTCCAGCTCTCGCTGCAGGCTTCCCGTGCTCCAGCAGCAGCAGACGACCAGCGAGCGGCTGCCACGCCAGACGGCCGGTGCTCACGACTGCTCCGAGGCATCTGCGTGAGCAGAAAAGCGAAGAGGATGGAAGACATATCACTGTTCAAGAGCAGAATTTATCGTGGACCACGACGAGAAAGCGGTTGTGAACGGGCACCAAACTGCAGTGATTGTCAATCCAAATCTGACAGGAGTTGATACCGCTACGTTAAGCTTCATCTCACTGCCAGAACACGTAATTCATGGAAATCGAAATTTTGAATGCTAATGCCACTGAAAGAATGGGCCTGCTATGAAACATCAACAGATTACACCCGATCCATCCTTGTATTTTGTCGGAAGAACACAACTGCATAGCAACTGCTGCAATAGGATCGGAATACCGCTAAACACACAAAACTCAAAGATCTACGAAGCACTGGATGGGAACCAATGCTTCAAGCAGATCCAAACTCAGCCATCCATTTCTCATGCTTTTCTATGCCGGCTGGTGAGACACTCTTCTGGACCTTTGCCTAGAGCTTCCGCAAAGTCACACATGGCCACCGGGTCCTTCGCAATATCATCCTTTGACATGTTCTTGATTTCATCACGGGTCTTGCCTGCAATCTTTCGCCTCATACCCTTCATCGAAGCATCACGGCAAACATTTATAAGGTCATCTCCACTCTAACCTTCTGTCTTTCGAGCAACTTCATCTATGTCAACATCCGCAGCTATCTGTCGATATAATAAAGAGGTATGACACACTAGTTCAACATCCGAATCTCTATTTTCTTTGGAGTTCATGGGATGGCCCATCTGCCATCACCACAAACCTAACCCTATTCTTTCCTTTTATTCAACCATTAAAACAATACACAATTCTAAAAATTAACTAGCTTGGGAGCAGCTAGAGTCAGCACTCAGCAGCGGCTTTCCAGCCAGTGACCGGCAACACAGCCGTCCTGGTGAGTCGCTAGTCATGTGAAGTTTGCTCCACCAAATGCACCTTGCTTAGTTTATTTTTTCTTACTAGTATTGTTTTCCTGTAAGCTGTATCTATTCTAGGACCTCTCCGCCTCTCTGTCATGTGCCATAATTAGGGCTGTTAAAAGGGCTTAACCCACAGATCTTTTCACAAATTATTTTGGTATTTACTAAATTTTAGTTAAGCATGAATAGAATTTCAACTCAGATCGCTAATTGAATCCGATCTTTATAATTTTTAGTTCATTTTCTTCGGCCCATTTGCACCCTTAGCCATATAAGTGGCATGCCCTGTTCAGTATAATTGTCCTTGTTTTATAATCATTGTCTTGCAGCTACATTCTGTTTACTTGTTCAGCTGTCTTTGGAAAATAGTTAGGGCCCCAAATATCAAGGGCGGTTGGATGTAATCAGTAATAGACGAAGCATAAAAAATGGGCCTAACTCTGAAGTGCAGGTGGGGTTTTCAGGATAAAAAAACAAAGGGCCAATTGCGAAATTGATCCTGTTTGTGAAGCTAATTGCATGTTTGACTCTGTTTTTTAGTTTGCAAATTTGACTCTAGTTTTTTGAAACGAATACTGTGATTGACTCTACTCTGTTAGAACTACTTGACGGTGTTAAATACTATGTAAACGGACGTATTTGCCTTTACATGATTGATCTTTTTTGTTGATTCATTTACAGAAATGATCTTGTTTTGTAATTGAATATATTTTGAACTTAATTTTAATTAAAGTTTGGACTTTTTGAAATAGTTTGAATATATTTTAAATTTTCTTCGAATTTTGACAGCATCTACCATATAATTTAGACATTTTGCAAACAATTTACAAACAATATCCAGCGGGCCGGCACGTGTCCAGCCGCGTCGCCCGCCAGCCCAGGTCACGAGTGGCAAAAACAAACTGGTATTTTAGTCCGTTTTATTATCTATCAATTTTTTTTATTTTTTAAAATCACTAAAAATATTTTATGCTAACTGTGTTACAGTTTAGAGTCAAATAGCATTTTCATTTTGAAAAACTAAGATCAAATCTACAAACTTAAAAAATATTGCCAAATGTATAATTAGCTTCACAAGCAATATCAGTGATACAATTGTCACTAAAACAAAACATTCCGTTGCCGGGACTCGAACCCGGGTCTCTCGGGTGAGAGCCGAGTATCCTCATCACGATGAAATAGTAATATATCTTATTCCGTTACCCATATGTACTCCTACAGAAATTAACTCATTGATGAAAAGTCCAATTTTCCCATGCTTTTTGCCAGAGAATTCCTTCAATGGCATTGAAAAATATAGCAGTTTGTAATGGCAAAGGAGGAACAACTAGCAATGTCAAATATGGAATTCTCGCTAATGTGCTGACCACCCACCAGTATACGTTAAATTATCTGAGTTAACGCATCGGGATTCCATAGGAGCATACTCACCCGAACCTGGCAAAAAAAGTGCGCGAGCACATGATTAAATCACCAAGAGATCAGGTAGCTATTTGCGCTAGCTAGATTAGAGAGCGGAGTGAAATGGCTGGAAATTGGAGTATTGTTGGGGGAGGCGAATTAAGCTTCTCCTTTCCTTACACAGGACAACAAAAATCTTATATACACATTACATGTTTGGGGTATATTTGAACTAGAGTGTGGAAAACAAGTGGCATGTGTGTTTTGGATTGACATAAGATGTCTCATAAAGATCAGAGATCCGAACTAAGGTTACCACAGGATATAAAAAAAGTTGCTACATGTCAGCTGTAAAGCAGCACTATTCAACTGCCCCAAAGAGGATTCCTTTCTTCGTCTATGTCAATGACCAGCAGGTGGTCTGGATCTGAACCGTTTGGTCCCTCTTTGTACAACGTGGGCAAATATGCGTGGTATGCTGGTAGGTAGCGCGATACAAAATCCATAACCTGCATGATTTGGAAGCTCTTATATTTCTGTGGATAACTAACAGCACTAGGAAAACATTCAAGATCTTTTAAGGACATAAATACATGCAGTTTCGGAATAATATCAAATCAATGGAAGAAAATGTCTTATTAATAACCTATATATTCAAATTTAATCTTTCAATCCAGTAGGATGGAATAACATATAAAATTTCTAGTAGCAGGTTCAAACTTCAAGTCTCAACCACTCAGGTGACGGTGATAACAAGTATTTTGAATATTGTAAATTATGCTGATTATCAAGTATCCTGTCTGATCACAACGAATATAATCATATCTGGTGGCAACCATAACGCTAAAGCTATTTAGTTTCCCTGATCATCAGTAATGTTACTAGGATGACATGCATGCTATTTTAAATTATGGGTCACTTTGCCATAGAACACACCTCTTCGTCGGACATTCCAGGTTTTCCTTTGGCTCTCATTGATATCTCTGCCTGCAAATTCAAACAATAACATCAGAGATTGCAATTCATTGTTTGCTATAACAGAGAAGAAAACCACTTGTCAGATAAATTTAGTAATGACCTGCAGCCTCCACTGATATACACAATTGGGTTCCCTGATTTTTATAACAATCCAAGAGTCGATGAACCTATCCCAAGCATCATAGTACGCTTGAAGATTTTTGTTAACTACCTCGAGCTGAAGATAACACCATTAGTGGCATATTAGCATTTTAGATAACGTTCAAATAACTAATCATATAAGAATAATACTGTGAACTAGCCTGGGGATCGACTGCTTTCACAACTTCATTCGGAAGAGGTTTAAATCCAAGCATCCATCCTTCAAATAGAACAACCTAGAACAGGACAGCACAAACATGTTAAGTTGAGAATAGTGTACTTTTCAACTCAGATTGCTCTGCATCTGAATCCGAAATTACCTCTAGGGGCCCTTCAACCTCCGGCCATGCTGATGGATCAGCCCGATCACCTCTTCCACCAAAGGCAGACTACATGGACAAGTGACATGTCTCATGCACCGGCTCAACTATAAAATACAGCTAGATGAATATTTACTACAAAAATTTACCTTGTCATAACGTGGAACTTTAATCTTTGTATCTGTATGTTGTCAAAACAGCTGTCAGTTCATTAACGATCTATTTTACATACAAAAATGGGATTTAACATCTTTTGAAAATTATCCGAAAAAGTAAAGGGTTGACCTATGCGCAAATTATTGTCAAGAGGGAAAATAAACGTAGTTTGGAGATGGTCCAAGTATTTATCTTGAACTGGTACCTTTCTTTGTTAGTTTAATCAGTGACTCGAGCGTATCAACTGAGAATTGGAGATCGTGGCTTCCCGCATTTCCGCGGAGCTGAAAAATTTGGCAAGTTATTTTCTTTTTACAATGTTTAATGTACAACAGGGCCCAGCATCCTACTGGAGTCAGGGGAGTTCTCTACCTCCAAAAGAGCATTTCCAGGATTATTCTCCCTCAATTGGGTCTGAAAATAAAAACAATTGTGTCAACCATATCACTATTATCAATAAAACAGGGAGCAATAAAAAAAAATTGTGCACATCGTAATAATAAACACAGGGAGCAAGAAAGGACTTCCTTTTTAACACAGAATTGTTATAATTGAAGTTTTCGCCGTACCTGTTCTTTTGCTGTCAAGTAGAAGTCATCAATAGACAATGTGGCAGAATTCCTGCGGCATACGAAGTTTGGCTCTTATATTTCACCCATACAGACGACCAGCCACATATTATCAGTCTTGATAAGACGAACTCACCTACCAGCAACTCGTAAAAGAGAATCAAGCGCGAAAACAAGGGTTGTCTTTCCACAACCTTGGGGAGCGCTGACCCCAATCTGCGACAAGAGAAATGCCGCATTTATGAAACCTGAACTGAAACAGCTACATTGTTCATTCTTGATTTCTTGTATTTTCGTAATCAGATACGGACTCTATATTGGATTTTGAATAAGATATCTTCTGTGAACTAATGATCCTCTTGATTCATTCATCGAAAATTTAGATGTGTTTTTAGTATTTATCATGGTTATTGTATATTTTTTATAAGACAAGTGCAGGAGCACATCATGCATGAGTAGCAGACGCATAATTCAGAAGAATATATTCTCTTGTGTTCCCTAGCTCGTGCAAGATGCCATGAGAACTTTGGATTCTATCCACATAGGCCAAACTATTGAGGACAAATTTCTATGACAGGTCACTAATTTTTCATGTTAGACGATGAACTAGTAATGGATTTGATTTCCTACTTCCACCTGACAGGAAGTAGCATCAGTAAGCAAATGTCAAAGCTTGATTGCGTACCACTAATGGCGGGATGTCGTCACCCTCGTTGTACTTGGCCCTGTGCTCGATGATCTGGTCCTCGCACCAGAGGAAGACGGGGATGTAGAAGTGGTATATCCTGGTCTTCTCGGCCTCCGAGAGCTGGAGCTCGTTGAGGCGGAACAGGCGGGCCACATGCCCGCCGGCGACCAGCCACCGGTCGATGGACTCGGTGATCCTCTCCTTGGTGTAGCCGATCCTGTCCACCAGCGGACCGCTGCAGATGAACTCGTACAGGTCCTGAACCGACGAGACGAGCGCTGGAGACGACGACGGGAGCGCCGGCGACCGCCGCTCCGAACGCGGTGGGGGCGTCGTCGGGCTGTGATCCGGGCATGACAAGAAAGCTGCCGCAATGGAACAAGAAATGAATCAAGGAATTTCTCAGAGATTGTTGTTTCCTTAGTATTATCGAGATGAAAGGTTACCATCCATGGGGATCGTGGAGCAAGAAAACAGGAAGAAAAGAACAAGTTTGAGAATAAAAACATGAAGGAAAAAAACAAGAATTGAGAATAAAACAAAATAAAGATCATCCGTCGCGCAAGCGTGCATATCCCGTTCGTTGCTTCGTGCACGCTGTTGCGCTTGCGTAACCAAAGAAAAGGCCAGACGCATCAGCGAGAAGTATTATTCGGCACCTAGGAGCGGCGGAACCAGCAAGCAGGCATGGCGAGATCCTAACCTTTTCTCGATGGACCGGTGGCGGTCACGGTTAGGGAGCAGGACACCGCCGCCGCCGACCTGCGGTGGCTGCACGGCCTGTTGACAGATAGAGGGGGCGCCACGGAAGAGGAGGAGGAAGCGACCGCGGCCGAAACCGACGGCGGCAGCGGGGTGGCGTGGAGCGGCGCCATTATGGCCTGGCTTACCCGAGCGACGTGCGCTCGAGCGCGGACAAAGAGAAGGGAACAAGCGAGCGAGGGGCTGGAGGGAGCGGAGGGGATTATTCAGGATTGGGCGCGGGGTGCAGGCAGCCTCTCGATGCACGGCCTGCCGTCGCCGCCGGTCGCTCTCGCCGCTTCACGTCCCTCGATCCGAGGAGGGGCCATGGGTGGAGTGGACTGGCGCTGGCGCACGGGGACACGTAGGCGACGTGAGCGAGGCTGGTTGCCGCCGGTCCAAGAAGCGCCTGGCTCCGTGCCACCATAGAAACGCCGAAACGCCACAGCGCAGCTCCAGCTCCCGCGCTGAGTTCCCGCGTCGTGCCAATATGCCATTGTCAGTGACAGGGCATCGGATCAGGGATCAGCGCAAGGCGCGTGCAGGTGTCCAGCGTTTGTCGTCTGCGTTCTCGATCGTTTCATATGGGCCAGGCCGAAACAGCCCAACACCACCCGGCTCGTTTGCGGGGGGTGGTTAACGAAGGACTTGCTACGGCCCAGTTCGCGTCACGGCCCTCTCTCGCGCTCGCTCGTCTGGTTCTTAGCAAAATGGGCTGTTCTTTAGGCCCATGTACGGGGTTGTGTATAGCAGCACCTCCGCACACCGACGGCTGCAGCACGACGCGGCGAAGAGCTCGGACCACGGCGCCGGCGGCAAGAGCCGGGTTGCCGGGCGCGCCACGAACGGGAAGGGGGAGGCCAGCGGAGCACCCCTCTAGCTCGCCACCGGGAGCGACCAGGTTCGTCCTAGTCTCACCCCCCCGCCGGGTGATCTACCGCGTGCTTCGCTGGAGAGCTCGCGGTCTTGCGGTCCTGGATTTGAGATGCGGGACGCGTGTTATAATTTTTCTTGGCGAATCGTGCTCGGGGGCTGTTTGGTAGCGCTTGTGGTGAATGCGGGAATCAGGATGTAGCTTAATGCCGAGGATAACTTGTTCTGTTAAATTGAATCTCAGTCTGTGCTTGTTAAGTGTTGAATTCTGAATCCCGCCATAGCAGCGATTAAATTATACAGGTTTTCAAACCGGAAAACATAGTTGGCTTCATAGTGTTTGAGAAATGAGAATAGACTTCACAACCTCTTCTCCGATTGCTGATTGTTTTACGATCATTATTTCATCATGGAGGCAAATGAATAATTGATTTCACTTCAAGATAGTCCTGAAGACCTAACTTACAGCCATGGAGTCAACAGCCAAGCAAGAGAAGCAACCAAAACCACGTCTCATTGTGCGCCTTGGCTTGTTCCTTGCATCTCACCACATTCTCTTCAGGTTCACCATCAAATTTCCCCTTCTTTTTACAGTCTTTAAGCCTTCCTTTCTTGTTCCACTAACCCATTCTTCCCATTTGGGATCAGTGTTATTTGCTGTTGTGCAGGCATTATCGCACTCTTTCTGCTTCCTTCACTTGCCAAAAACACGTACCTCTCTGAGAATGCTCTTATACCTGGTAAGTAATTCCTCTAGGGTCAAGTGTGTGCTTATCTGGTGAATTCCACTGTTATATTCAAATTAAATATAGTAGACATTGTAAAATAATGTGCACTGTAATTGTCTCGGAATGATGTCCAGTTCTTTGTCTGAAGCAACATGTCAACATTGCTAAACTTGTAGTTTTGAGCCCATTATTTTTTTTCATGTACCAGGAAATATCTGAGAAATAAAATGGGTATGATATAACATAATGTGTTTTGAACTTTTGATATTTGTGATCAAATAGTGAAGGCAGACTATTCACATCCTACATGCTTGCAAAAAAATTCTTCACTGTACTGATATTTCTCATATAACTCTTTTTGGAACTTTTTGCTTGCATGATAAGGACTAAAAGAAATCCTTTTGATATAGGCTCTGCCAATCCATTATATTCTTCTGGACATGTCACCGAAGCAAACAGATTTATGAAAGAAATGGAAACTGCAGTTGGGAACTCTGGAGGCAGAATGTATAATTAACTATCTAGAGTTTTCTTGTTTCACATGCAAATTCCTCTATATATTTTTTCATATCCCTACAATGAATGGTTTCGCTGATTTGGCTTAATCATATATTTTTCTTCTGTGCCATGTTACAGGGATATGGCGAAATTCATAGCGCAACAAATAGAAGATCTGGGTGCAGAATTCTGTTACCATAACTTCCTTCCTAGTAACAAGCATTTTCATGCTATGAAGTTTTTCACCTCCATGACAGATGATATGGCAACTCATCCGAATCGCACTTACACCAACTTTGGTATAAATACTATTGGTATTATACGGGCTCCTCGAGGTGATGGAAAGGAAGCAATAGTTCTGGTTACTCCTTATAATTCTCAGAGAGTTCAATCAAATGAACTATTATCATTGGCACTTGGTTTCTCTGTCTTCTCTCTCTTAAGTAGAGCTCCATGGCTATCCAAGGATATTGTGTGGCTATCTGCAGACTCACAGTTTGGAGAGTACTCTGCAGTATCTGCTTGGTTAAACCAGTATCACAATCCTGCGTTTTTTAGCCAGATATCAGATACCAAGATGTATGGTGCAAACCATAGGTACCATGCCAACACAGAACATGCAGAATTTAAGACTTTCAGACGTGCTGGAACAATGGCTGCTGCTCTCATATTTAAAGTTGGGGAGACCAAGAAATATGGTGACAGAGATAGTGTTATGATGTATGCAGAGGCATCTAATGGACAAATGCCAAATTTGGACCTTCTGAATGTTGTACACTATTTAGCTGTTCATAGGCAAGGTTTTCGTGTGAATATTGCAACATTTAGTTCTTTGTTGAGCTCTGCATGTCTCAGGGCTGTTGCTGAATTTTTTCAAACTCTTGGGAGCTTGTTGAGAAAAATAAATCCTGACTGGAAGCTTGATATTGCAGCCCCTGATTATGTGGAGGGGGCTGCGAACCTCGCCAGCTCCATGTACAACCAGGTAACTGACACTTGTCATTCCCTCTGCACTACCTTCATAATTCTACATTCTCTTATTATTGGGTTTCTCTCATATAGGCCCTTGGAGTGCCCACCGGATCCCATGGTGCCTTTCGTGATTATCAAGTTGATGCTGTTTCTTTAGAATTTTCACCAACATTTCATGTCATGAATGAGAATGCTAAATCATCATTTCTTCTAAGAGGCGGAAGGTATGTTCCTACTCTGCTTTACTCTTGTTGGTTAATGCAGCACTGTTGGAACATGAGAGTTGTCTTGTACTATTGTGATTCTTTGCTTCCGATGTATTGTTAACTAGATGACTCTGCATAAAGCCATTGAATAAATTTGGTAGTCAGATACCACATTACAAACATGCTGTGACGGTTGTACTTCTCTAGACCGTGTCGTTCTCATTACTGTATTGTTCTTCCCTGATATTTGAAGCTTTTTAGCATTGCCATTCATTGAGGTGTGCAGCTTTTTATAACTCCATAGGCAAAACTTTACATCAATAAATATTATCTGTATAAGTTTGATTTTAGTTCATCCACTTCTGAAGTTGTATCATCTCAAGGGACAAAAAAATAGCTTTTAAATTAGTTTTTTATCGGCCACAGCCTCGCAATTTTTTGTCACCCATTGAAATAATAGGCAAAGTTTTACTTGATTTGGATCTTATATGCACCTAAGGACCATGCCATAGTTACAACATCTGTTAGAATAACAGGCAAAGGTTTACTTGATTTTGGTCTTATATGCACCTATGGACCATGTCATAGGTGCAAGATTTATTAACCATTTTAGCATATTGATACTGGTAACAAGATGTACAAGTTATCTGTCCTTAATAAGTGGGAAAGTATAAATGTGCATGAACTATTGGTCTTGTTTACAGATTTTGCACAAGTGCACAACTAAATGAACCAATGAACAACTTGTGCATTGAGTCTTGCCTGCAGTTTTTGCATGACTGTATTAGCCAATGGAAATTGTGTTTATGGATGGAGGTGTTTATCATGGTTGGGCTGAAGTGAGCAAAAATGGCAGATCTGAAACTCTTACACCGCCACCGGGCAAAATAGAGCATGTTAACATGCCTTTCTTTCTTTTTTTTCTTTTGCAAAGTTACATGCTTTAGATATCATAGATTATCACAATACATTTTTGAACATGTTCGAGAATGCTTTTGATTCAGGTTAATTGAAGGAGTTGTGCGTTCTGTGAATAACCTTCTCGAAAAGTTCCATCAGTCCTTTTTCCTGTACTTCCTTACAGCTCCAAGCAAGTTTGTTTCAGTTGGTGTGTATATGATACCATTTGCTCTGCTTGTGGCACCCCTCCCAATAGTTGCTGCTGCTCTTACTGGTGGCAGTAAAATCATGAAAAAATCAGCTGAGAAGTCAATAGATGTTAGTAAATCAAGTGCAAGTGCTGATATTCTGCAGAGCAAGGGTGGATCATGGAAATGGCTTGAAGCTGCAAAAGTATTGCTTGTCATCCAACTTTGGGCAGTAATTGTTTCACTGCTTCCGTATTGCATCACTCAGATTCCTGATGCCACACCATTACAAAGTGCTATGATTTGGGCTGTGCTCGCCGTCTTTATATTGATTGCCCTTTATGTTATGTTTGGTTCCCCATACTCAGCTGGTGTCGATTGGAAACTTCTGAAGGCTACAATGATAACTTCAGTCTCCATTGGGCTTGGGCTTATGTCGATCATAAATTTTGCTACCGCGCAGCTTGGAGCTCTGATAGTGATCCCAATGTGTTTGTTTCCTAGGCCACTGAAGGCTCGATCTGAGATGAATTTCCTTACCCATGCAGTACTGGTGGCCTCCAACATATGTCTTGTCGTCTTAGGTTTTCCTCCAGCTGTATTGCTGATTATGAACGGGCTATCCAAGGGATCGTGGACTTCAGGCATTGGAGATTTCTGGGTGTGGATGGAGTTCTTGTGGGAATGGAGTAGCGCTACTTATCTGTATCTATTTCTTGTCCATCTCCCCTGCTGGCTTCTATGCGTTCATGTACTCCTGCACCCATGCCGCCAATCAGAATCGAAGATGAAGCTGGAGTAGGCTGTTTGGTCTTTTTATTTTCCTTTTTCAATGTCTAGAACAGTTGTATATTTCCTACTTATATATTTTTGGCCTGCTGACCGTGTTTTGGTAGCACTAAATTTATTTCCCGAGGCGGGAAAGACCTGTAGCATAGACAAGATCACGATGCGTCCAACTTGGTGAGAACAATTGGCTGCGATCAGGGTTCACAGAACCGCTCAAAACCGATTGGTTTTTGCAGTTTTCGGTGAAACCGGTTCGGACTGGTTTTACAAACCGGCTGGTTTTTGTTTTAAAAATTTAAAAAAATTTGAAAAATTGAAAAAATTTGGAATACCGAAAACCGGTGAGTTTCAAATTTTAAAATCTGTTATTGTAGCAAACCGGTGAAACCAGCCGGCTTACCGGTGAAACCGACTGGTTTATTGTAGCAAATCATTTAAATTTTGAATTTTTGATTTAGAGCGGTTTTTGACCGATTTTTTATGTTTTTGTGGTTTTCGTTAAATCGGTTTCGATCGGTTTTAACAGTTTAAACGAAATATTAAACCTGGCTGGGACAATGAATCTGATTTGATCATGTAGTGTACCCCTCATAAGAGCCTGATTCTTGCTGTGGATGATATTTATGGTCGTAAATTCGAAGTTAAGTCAAGATGTGGATAACGAAGAAAGCTGAGGTTTACACAACAAAGAGAAAAAAAAGGACCCCCCCCCCCAAAGGCACAACTGAGTCTCGGGACTTGATTTGCTGAGATGCATGAAAGTGAAACAGCACGGTGCCCAAACGCGGCTCCAGTGATCCCCAGGAGCAGAGACCACGCTTGTAGACATAAGACACCAGGCTCAATCAGGTTCCAAGCGGACCCGCCAAGAACCCTGAATCATCCGAATCTGTTAACACGTCGCACAGGATGTGATCCATTGTCCCCAACACCTTTTAGCTCTATTGTTATTCACCCGCAACCTCCCACAATACACGATGGTTCAATCTATTGGAGCCTTGGAGGTCCAGAGCGTGAGACTTCAACAGCAGTACGTCATCGTGGCAAAAAAATCGAACAGTGCGATAAAGAACAATTTACCATGTAAACACGACACTTCACCTCTAAAACACCACGTAAATAGAATGTATGCCAAGTGCCCTGATACAACCAAGAGTTACAACAGCTATCCTGGTAAATTTTTTGATAAAAACCCAAACATTTGATACGAAGATCAGTGTAGAGAATTTAAATAAGCCCCTGCCGCTGCAGATCAGTGTAGGTCTTCTTGTTGTAGATGTTGCCCTCCTGATCTTCATACTCTTCTTCCAGTTCTGGCCTCCACTTGACCACCCCTTGACGTGCTTGTATTTTCTCCCAGAGAGCTTTTGCTTCCTAATAAAAATATATCAGAGTTGTTATGTCCATTCGTGACAAAAGGAAATGCTTGATCAACACTGCAACAGAAGATAATAGGGATCCCAAGATAATAACATACATCGATGGATGTGATTTCATTGAAGTTCTTTGTGTTTGGGATGCCAAGGCATCGCATCCCATGCTGATGACGCCACTCCTTGAAATGGCGCTCGTAAGCCCTTCGTCCCCAGTAGCTTTGATTTCCACATATTTCACACTTGAATTCCTGATTAAGTATAGCAATTAAAGCATGTCAGTGGCACAGTACAAGATCTAATGCAGATAATTTGGTGCGCAAGTTCAGAGTATCTAGGGGTGTAAAATAGTGACAGGTTAGTTACCCTCAAACCTCTTTAGTTTAGAAAATGAACTAAGGTTTAGAATTCTTCCCTGCTTTTGAAAAACTAGTTCATTTTGTTGAACTAAAGAGGTTCAGAGGTTAAACTTAGGTGCACCTTTTTACACCCATAAGAGTATCTTGAAAGAGAAGAGGCTGCAGTAACAAAAATGATCATGCAAATAAAATTCCAGATGCATCCCCCTCCCCACTCTTCCAAATGAGCACAATTTGTGTGACAGCAGAACATCTTTGCACCTCTTATTAGCTGGACAATAATTTCAATTTGTGCTCCTGGTTTTAAATTAATGTCATTAAGACAACCTTTTTAGCTCAGAAATGAACTGAAAGTGTTGTCCCAACAACATCATTCAAAATCCGTAAGGAGTAAAATATAGATCATTGACAAATAAATGGGCAAGGCTGACTATGAGATTTGATTTAGTGACCCCACAACACAGTGTTCCTTCCTAACACAAAAGAGTTGAGTTCAGTAAACTAGTAAAGACTAGAATTTGTTGGTTCATCAGGGAAGGCCTTCCATGAAATATGAGATTTGTTAGAATGCTTGAAGTTAACCACAACCATCCATCTGATCAGATCTGAGTGTTAAAAATAGGGAAGTACCTAGTCAAAGGTACTTTAAGTTGTGGACCGCTACCAAAAATGGTGGGCCCAGTACCAATTTTTAAAAATCAATTGCTGAGATTAATTGAGGAGGGGGAGGTACCTCTAGTACCACTCAAGCACTGTAACAGATCTCATGAAATATACCAACTAATAAATGTTTCAGATATGTACTGATAAGACTAGTTACCTGCCCAAGACCATGTAGCTTGTACAACCAATAGGGAATAGGCTTCCCATCCCAACCCATTGGTAACTTCAGAGGGTTGTAAATTTGCTGCTCTTCATCATCACTTTCAGTATCAGGTTGTACTTCCTCCTATGGAAAGATACAGAAGCCAGTGGTTAAAATCTGCTAATTTATGTCCAAAAAAGGCAAAGGAAAATAAAGAAAAGTTTGGCCAATTCGTAAGCTCCAAAAAGAAAATTCGAATTTACAAAGGGAAAAAAGCTACATTCTAAAACAAAATATCAACTCACGATTCCCACATGCTCCCTCTGTTCTCAAATCGGTCTCATTAGGACAATAAATATAGTTCAAAATTAAAATAAAATTGTCCTAACAACAACAATTTAAAAACAGAGTGAGTGCTATTAGTACGGCTCACTACAGTTTTAACCTTTTCAATCTTTTAGTGATACAGTTTAATCAAAGCATGAAATGTGATAACATTACATCAAGGAATGTTTATAGAACAATTTGCCATACCCTAAAGCAGAAAACTAGTTATGATTTCCAAAATTATGATCTTACAGAAGAATTCAGAGAAAATGAAAAGGTGTTCCAAGAATGGAGTAGGAATATTGACAGCAAGCATGTGTCTGCTCGAAAAGCCCACAAAAGTGTATTTGACTGGATTTGAAAACCAGGCAAAGAGCCAAAGACCATGCTAGAAGAAACACCACTGTATACACAGTTGCCTGCCATAAACATATCAATAATTACACTTTTAACGAGGATGTGATGACATAATATCAAGGTTAGTTAATCAAACTTTGCGAAGTTGAGGCATGACAAGTTCTGGTATCTGGACTCAGGAAATATAGCAAAATAAAAAATATGAATCCATGTAGGGCACACAACCATAAAAGACAATTCAAAACAGTAACATAATAAAATATTTTCATGAGATAGAACTAAGTACCTCTTCTCGTTCTGCTTCCATTTCTTCATATGTCAAGGTGAGCTTCTTCTCCGCGTTTTCCTTTGTTCGTACAATGACCTACATGAAGAAGATAACAGGTCAAGAATAATGAAGGTTTAACTTTGAAGACAAAAAAATATTACTCCCTGTCCCAAATTACTTGTCATTCTACACTTAAGTTTTTTTTTTCAAGGAACACTTCAAGTTTTCCCAAATTAATTGTCATTCTCACTTCCAAATGCACCTTTATCTCTTTCCAATACATCTCTATCTATCTCCTCGTTTTATGTACATTCACCTTTTTCACCTTTCCTTAATTCCCGCACCCAAAGCCAAAGTGACAAGTAAATTGCAAATGCAGGTGATCTGACTGCTGCAGGATATGTAAACAGCCAAAATACCCTGCATACCAGCAATTGTAACTCGAGGAAAAGGGTAATGCTAGAATGACACCCAGAGACAAAAGAAGATAAGAGGATACCACACTCATAAACAAGACTATATCTTTCTTCCAGCCAAACGAGATGGTCTAGTCAAGCAAATATAAATTGCATCCAAAAAAACTAGCCTAACATTAAAAACAGCCCATTCATCTAAGTAATAGGATTGATCAGCATTGGTCTAACTTATAAAAGAAAATGCATGGGATCACAAAAGAATTAGCGAACATACTAGAGTTTACAATTGATAATTATCAAATATGCCAAGTATCTACAGTCACAAGTACATGTAAACCAAGAGCAAGGGGAGAGCTAACCTCATCTAACAGCTCGCAGAGACGCTTCATCTTGACTTCCAGCAATGCAGTTTCCTTCTTTAAATCATCCTTGAAACTGATGTCGTTGGAAGATTCACTCGAGACATTTGGAGTGCGTGGAACTTTAGCAAAATGCTTCCTGTCCAGTTGTTCCAGAGGTGTAGTCTGCAAAATATAATAATAAACAACAATAAGTTTAAATGAAATGTTGAATGGCCAAAAACTCTGCTGAATCTCTCGTAACATTAGTATCATTTTAAACCACCTTCAACAAAAAAAGCCGCTCTGCACGCTGTTGAACAGTGCCGCCAGTTTTCAAACCACGAGCAGCTAAAGCCTGACAAAAGCGTAAACAAATTGATAGGAATTGGTAGAGGATGTAATCACAATCAAACCTAAAAACAAAATACTGCTAGGTACTCCCTCCGTCCCAAATTATAAGTCATTCTGTGCTCCTCAAGTTCTCCCAAATTACAAGTCATTCTCACTTCCCAAGACACCTTTTTCTCTTCCAAATATATCTCCACTCTATCTCTCTCCTTCTCGTTTTCAGAACATCCCACCTTTTTCATTTTTTTAATTCCCGTGCCCATCTCCAAAACGACTTATAAAACGGGACGGAGGGAGTAGCAGTACTAGCATACAAGGCCAAACCTCTTTTAACTTTTGTAGCCCAAGCTCAACAAGTTCTTCAACTGTGTTGTAGTCATCAAGGTTAATTTCATACCCTTGTGACACAGATTCTTTCTCCCATCCAGGTACTTCTCCATTGGCCCACCTTTCCTCAAACTCACTTTCTACCTGCAAATACCATTAGCATGTATGCATCAAATGTTGCCATGTATTCCATAAAAAGGCACTATGGTATTAAACAAAGCATCAGCAAACCCAGAAGTGGCAACATAAAACATAAAGACAACTTAAAAGAGATTGTTGCGATAAACAGCAAGGAATCAGATAAAACATTGTGACTGACCTTTGCAAAAATCTTCTCAATATCTTGCAGTGGCTCAGTGCGATAGATAAATGATGTCAGGTACTCCAAAATATGCTCCAAATATTCTCTGTACTGCCTATCAAATTAAAGAAACCAAAATATTAACAGTATTCATTGCCCCACTAGTTAAAAGAAGGTTAAAAAGCTGAGTATATTTTGATTCATCCACTATGAACACACTATTCTAGTAATGAACACACTATTCTAGTGCATAATTAACCTGCAAGTGCCCTTACATATTGGAAATAAATAAAGGTGCTTATGGCATAAAAATAAAACAGAAACATGTCCCAGAAGATGATTTATTTTGCTTAATAGATTAAATGCTTGACATACCTGGTTGCTTTTTGATTTCGTGGGATCTTTTCTGTCTGCGCAAAAGTGCCAACGTATGCTGAGTATTCTGTCAGTGTTCCAAACTTGGAATTTATGAATTCATTATACAGTTCATGCAAGTCCAGGTACCGACCAAAAGCTTCCTATCAAAAACGAAGAATGGGGCAATTAGCAAACTCAAAATAAGTGTCTTGAAAACAGTAGAACATGACAATATGTCGAACATGCACCAAGACTATCAGGTCTAATGACAAAAGTGCAGATCAGAACATGAATAGAATAACAAATGATTGCCTTTCATCGTTCATGATTTGTTGCAGTACAAATCATTGTCTAAATCTTACCATCCACACCACCATGATCCTACAAGAGGGATCAAACAATCCTGCAGAAAATTAAAGTACACATATCACAACGAAGATACCCTCAACTTCAAGACTACAGCAGTGTAAATGAAAAAGAAGGGCACTGACAGACTGTGTAAAGAACTTCAACAGAACTCTACTGGTGATTGACATAGACTGTATACACTTAAAATCAAAAGATCATACATTGCATTACCACAATTTCAAGTTATCTAGATATTCTGCAACAATTTTAGGGACAGAATAGCAGAGCTCCTTATTGAAGGTATACAAAGCATAACTATCATCAGAAGATTAATGAAAGACACGAGTACCACACTGACCACAGATTGTATGGTTCATGATAAAAAGGTCCATAAAATTTCACACAAGAAGCAATAACAATGTCAACAAGGAAACTTCGTCCCAGAGACTAGAGAGGAAACCCAGAAGAAATAGCACAAGTTGACAAAAAAAAAAGAATAGGAGAATACCTCGCCGGTGAATTCAATAACTGGTTCCTCCTTCAGAAGATCTTCATAATCATCAGTTGTGCTAATAAAACGGGCAGAAGGGTTCTTCCTGTGATAATCACGGATCTGCAAACACCAGAATAAATATATTTAAGGGTAACCACAAATAAAAACTATACATTCCCTAATAGAGTAACTGTGCTATCAGACTAACAAGCTCTTCAACAAAAGATTTATTTTGTTTTACATGGAATGCTTATCACTGAAGGCCTACGGGCCATCAAATGGCAACATAACAGAAGGCCTACGGGACAGCAAACACTACCTCCAACGAACGTTTACTCTACAAGGGTTCAGATACAGGAACAAAAAGATATGTGAAATAATTCAGTTTCAAGAAGTCTCTATGGGTCTGCAAGACTCAATTGAATATTATAACATGATGTTTTATTAGTACAAATTAACTCCATACCATGTGCTTTGTTAGCGTCAAAAATCATTTTACTTCCATATAGCGCATCGCTACTAGCATTTACTCCGTATTTGATTTTTTGAGAAAAAATAAGGCAAGCTTTAAAGACTAACCTCTTTAAGCCTTTCATAGTACTTGCTAAATATTCCATTTTGTGTGGGCGCGGTAAGATGAATGGATATCTCGTCCTTCCGAGCGTTGTCCTTGTCCTCATATATTTCCACCTAAACAAGAAAATACAATATTTTCAAAATGAGATCATCAGCATATAGCAAAAGCTCAGCTTCTCTTAGAGCAGTTTTTTTAATTAATTTTTATAAGGAAGATCACTGGGCACTTCATCACTCGTAAAAGAGAAAAATGGGTCAAATGTGCACATATAAAGTCTCCAACACAACAGCACAAGTGTGAAGTGAGTTGTGTGTGTGTTATGTGTGTTCAGATACTACAGCTGTAACGTAAGATGTTCATACTAAAAACACACACACACACGCGCGCGCACACATAACAGCACAAAATAAGGTATAAAATCCACCTAACAAAATCGAATTCTGAATCAATGAGAAATGACAACAACCAAGATATAAAATGGCGAAAGCCATAACTAGTCTCACGACACTGAAAAGCGTCTCGATACAGTAGGATCCAGGAAGCGCTAACCAAAGCCAAATCTAGCCTACCTAAGGTTCTCGGTGAAGTGGAAAAACTATAACAGCACAGATCGCGCACGACAAATACAATGAGAGCAAAAGAGACAGCCGGAGGGTGGGGAGGGGGCTTACGAGCTTGTCGGAGGTGGAGATAATTAGGTCCAGCATGTGGCGGACGCGGTGGGACTGGAATAGGCGGTCCCGCGCATTGGCGGGATCCCGCTGCAGCTCGCGCACCGCGAGACGCTCAAGCCTCTCCAGGTCCTCGTGCGCTGCCCGCGTCGCCTCCAGCACCGTGGACGCCATCCCCGCGAATGGGAACAGGCTACGCCTTTCCTCAGCTACTTATATAACTCGAAAATGCCGCCCGCCACGGAGAGAGGCGGGAAGAGGGCGCGGCGGAGGCGAGCTAGGGTTTTGGCGTGGCGACGAATTCGCGGGGCGAGACCGTGAGGACGACGACGAGTGGAAGCCGGGAAGGCAAGGGAAGGGAGGCGACGCAGCGGGCTCGACTGGGCTTTGTTTGGTTCTTTCGGATTGGCGGTGAGATGTGCCGGTTACTTGCTAGACCTGTGGGCCGTAAAATTGGTGGGCCGGTCCATTTGATGTTGATCCAAAAATCTGTCAACACTCACAGCAAAATCGTGGATTCGCTCCCCCCAAAAAAGGCAAAAATCATGTATGGATAATGCACTTGGCATTATCTCCTATATCCACCTTAAATACTCCTACACAACAAATCTAACAGTTTGTTTCTCGCTGAAAAAGTTTCTGGCCATTCGTCACTGCAGCCGCCAAGAATCCAGATAACCCATTGCTTTCAGGTGCTTCAGTGCGTTGCCTAATCGGCTAAAAGCGCGCCGTGCCAAGCAGGTGCCTCGAGCTTAGCCATACAAATACACATAGCTTTCCGTTTTCTAAAGTTGGGGGCGGCGATGCCGCGAGCGGACGGAGCGGCAGAGGGGTCAGCAGGAATTGGACACGAGCGCATCGGTCCCTTGGGCGTGGGAACGGGTCGCGGAGCCCTCCGGTCACCGCGCCGCGCATCCTATTCTTGTCTCCTCCTCCCCCTGCCTCGGCTTTGTTTACGCAAACGTCGGCGGTTGCTTACGGTCACATAGGCCGCCTCGTCAATCACGGGCTGATAGATAGATTACTCGCTCCAATGCACGGAAAGGTGATCGATCGTGCGAAGCAATGATCGATGCAACGGGACGGCGACGGTGATGAATCTGTTGATCTGGGTATCCCATGGGCGTGAGACGCGGAGAAAACAGGCGGCAGAAAGCGCCGGGCGCCGGCATTGCCAAGTTGCGACGTCCGTGGTCCAGAACCAGAACAAACCGATCGTGGCAAGCGGGGACGGACGTATAGCTAACACTAGCTGCTTGGGTAAACGCGAACAAAACTAGGGCGCGGCCGTCCAACCACGGGCTTTTGACTCGGGGTCCGGGCTAGATAAAGAAGCAAAAAAGTGAAGGTCACTTCTTCGCCCTAGTTAAATCGAGACGAGTGTCGTCCTCCGATCTCAATCACCTTTTTATCCAGGCAGGCTAGAATGCTTGTTAACGTCTTATCTGTATGTAGATCATGCCATCGCCATCAGTCGCCGTCACCAACTCACCATCGAATCCACAGAAGATGTGTCGTGAAAACCTGTATGGGATATTTTTGCTTCGATGGGGCCGGGCGAACTATGCTGACGGTGTGTGCAGTGTGAGCAATGGGGCATCAGGCTGTTGATAGCAGCCAGTGCTAACAGCCACGGCGAACGGTACAAGCCGTCTGCTTCAGATTGCTGACAGGTCGTTCTGTTTGGTCGCCTCACTGTTGGAGTACATGGTCGGATAATGGTTGGTCCTGTATGGAGTATACTTCGTCCTGTAGGTGCGGGCAGGGCACCGGCACATGGCTGTCGCCGCGGCCATCACTCTTGTGTTCAAGGACAGATCATCCGCCGATGCGAATATGGACCTCCGAATGATCAGAGCCGTCTTCGCGCGGACCACCGATTACATTTTTATAATATCTCGCGAAGAAAAAGTGTGGCTTCTCTTCGGATCCAAGTCAACGTGTTTCTAGAGAAATATATCCGGCGAAGCTTAGCTTTCTGCGGGAGGGTGCTTCCGGCGGCCACACTCCCTGGCACACTGTTTTCGGACCCGTACCCACCCCTTCGGGAAACAAGAATTCCGAACGAACAGGTCACGCGAGAATGTTTTCCCCCGGATGAAACCTGCATAAAACGCACAACGTTTCCACACTGGTGAATACGGAAGAGAAACCAGAAATGACATGCTCTTCGTGCGTCAGCGCGCGGAGGAACTTCGCAGCATACGGAAGCAGAGCAAGACGAATTCGGCGCAAGCAAGCTGCTCCGATTCGGCGGAGGAGCACACGGGAAAACGCCCTGTCCCGCGTGCGCGCTGCTCGGATTTGGAGCACCAGCAACCAACCCTCGGGCCTAACCCGACGACGGAAATGGCGTGTTCCAAAAGCAAAAGCCACGATCGCCCCGTCCTCTCCCAACACGACGGCTCCGTTCGGATCAAGGAGGAACTCGGTCCGCGCGCGCGCGGCCGAACCGACGCCGCGCCGGCGTAAAATATTCACGCGATCGACCTGTAGGCTATAGGAGGCCTAGGCGAGCCGACGTCGACGTGCGAAGCGGATGAAGCTGTCGCAAACACAAAAGCCAGTGCGGCGGGGACGACGTCGGATCTCGGATCTAACGCGCGCGCATGGCTCGATCGATGATGGTTCCTCGATCTGGCCAGTTTAGAAAACTTCAGTGGCCAATACGAAGTTGGGTTTCCAATGTGATGGGTCCAGTGGCATGTGAGGCGGCGTGCGTATGCATGCACAAGGAGCAGTTGACGTGCGGATCCATCCGAGGCCGCCGCGACCGCGAGCCTCGCCGGTTTTCCTTGGTGGTATCGACGCTTCCTTTCCAGCTGAAGACTTTGAAATGTCAGCCCTTCTGGTTCTTGACGGACGGGGCAAGCCGAAGCCGCGAATTTAAACGTCCGGAAGAGTTTTGCCGACAGCTTATTGGTCCGGCCGCATGATACGACTCTTACGACGACATCTGCGTCCTCTTTCAGCTCGTCTTGAAGCTGGATCAGCGGCAGCACGCCACTGCTGCTCCATGTGATCGCATCGAATTCGGAGTCCTTGTTCTTCGAAGTCATCGAGATCTTTGCTGCATACCAAGACATGGGAAACGAGGCACAAGAGTTGAACGGGAATTCTGGGCTGTCAGGCGAACGAAAACAACGAGCGCGCATTCCAGTACTGCATCTTTCAGCACCAAGTAAGCTGTTGGTCTGCAAGAAATGGTGCTTATATTTCTCATTCGCATAGCATCTAGGAAGCTGCAATTGATCACAATTCACAACTTGAGCAAAGAACAGCCAGGTCCTCTCCTTGGGAGCTGTCTTGCTGATTACTGCTGGGACACACACCATCAAACCTTTTCATGTTCTGTTAACCAAGGTTGCCACAAATTTGCTTCCTCCCACAGCAGTGATACAAGCAACGAGCTATCCTCAATTCTCAATATCCATGTCACTGTCGCTAGGTCCACTTATCACCACAGTAGTAACCTGTAGCAGGGCCCGGTTTTTCAACACAGTTTCCTTGCGTCTTCTAGCAACCGAGATAATCCTATCCTACCGAACTCATATTGACCAAAGGGACATTCTACCGAAACAAGCAACAGCTAAGCTCAGTTGCGGTATCCGTTTGGAATCTTGCCACTCCAATGCAAGCACAGATACTATACGAAAAGAAGACGTCTTCAGGGAGGAGCCAAAGGGTGCATTTGCTCTGGTTCTTTTTCAGAGAACAGTTCATGAATGGAGCAGGAAGAACAGATTCAGTTCTCCAATGCCAAGTGGGTCGTCGGTAAGGCATCAACATCAGAGCATATGGCTCGAAGACCATCGATCTATAAGTTGATGGAAGCATATTAAAATATCCCACAGGACTAAAAAGAATATCCAGACTTGCAAGCCAAGGACTGAATAAAGTGCCAGTTCTAAATCTCGGCTGCTGCTATCATGGAGATACCCTGGCCACAGCAATGATGCTAGACTTGTTTCTAGATTTTGCATCTGAGAAAATGCTCGCAGCTGGCAAGCTTTGCGCGACGTGATGGGTGTCGGGAATTGCTCGTGATCCATGCGTGAAAAAGACATGGCGATTAGTTCTTGAAGTGCTTGGGGGCATCAGTCATGACTGGGATGAGAGATCTCGCTATTTCACAAGGGATTCAAAGCAACGAAGCATATATGCGCTCATGCATCGCTTTTGGCTGCGTGTGGTGGGGGGCAGCGGGAGGCGGCATTTCCCCGGGGCGCTGCTTTCCATCCGCCTAACCCCTCGGTGTCCATCGGATAACATGGCAACAGCCACATGTGTGGCCAAAAGGCCTTGATATGATTTTTTTTTTCATTTTTCCTTAAATATTTCGAGAAAAACGTCCGGATTTTTTCATCAACTATAATGCATGTGTGGAGACATGTGGGTAAACATGACAATGGTCAAGATGATTTGACAGCCTATGATTTAATAATGTCTTCTTTTCTTAGAATGAAAAAGACAGTATGTTCAGTTTTTTCTTTTTACCATATATGTATGATAGGACTACCATCATTTAGTTAATTTATTTGTCCTTTGACATTGGTAGTTTCTTTTTCTCACATTACTTTAGCTTAATTACTTAATACTCCCTCGGGTTCATAAAAAAAGTAAATTTTGAACAATGACACGGGTCTTCAAAACACAACTTTGACTTCTATTTTTTTATAAAAAATATTTATTAAAAAGGTAATATATTTATACTTTTATGAAAGTACTTTCATATGATTTTTATATTCTCAAATTTAATAAGTTAAGACTTATTTGTAATTTATATTTCTAATGTTTGACCAAAACATTGTAAACTTTTTTTAACAGGAGGGAGTAAACGGGAGATCATTCTAGAGTGTAGAAAGAATATGATGGCTTGTTATCTCGCTTTGCTCGAGATTCCCACACCACATGACGACCTGTCCATCTAGTACAGATCATGGAAAGGCAGGTGGCGTTGATTTTCTCAAATAAGCGACAAATTAACAACCAAGTACAACCATTTCAAGATGTGGTTGGTGTAGTGTGGCACATTAATCGATGGTAACCAACCAAATTACATAAAAAATTATTCCTTTCTAGACATCTCAAAATTGGGATTATTTGTTTATGTCCAAATTGAACTCCCTATGCACAGTGTCGCATGCTGAAAGTTTTAGTACCACTTCTTTGTATTTAACTATCAAGAAAGTTTATGTAGCCAATGAAAACTTTGGAGTTCACAAAGATACTATGCCAGTGTGTTTAGATCAACAATAATAATTGTCTTTTTGGAGGAAACGGCCAGAGCTAGCTGTGGTGGCTTCTTGTTTTCCCAGCAGTTGGTGAGATACCTTAGGAAGCTCTTTTGAGTTCTCTCGATGAACCAATGGAGTGCATAGCTTGAGTTGGAACCACCTAACTTGTGATTGAGGCAGCTAGGTAGCAAGGTTGGCGCAAATGCCAAACTCATACCTACCTTAATCTACTTTTTAGGGCCACTCTATCGAAAAAGAGTTTGATTGTGCTAGAACTAAAGCATGTCACAATTAAAACTAATAATTTTCATTTTATTTTTTATGATGTACTCTAAAAGTATACTTTCCAAAATGAATATACGCATATGATCTTTATATTTTTATAATAAATTATGTAAAAATTATTAATTGTTAACATTTAAAAAACGCTTAATTGCATCATAAGACTAATACATCATATATTTAAACATGGAGGGAGCAGTTAAGGTAAAGTTATGCACCATGTGTATGAGTATTTATTTCGAGTGTTGCAAACTTACACATGTAGAATTCCAAAACAAGGTAAGGTAAAACTACTAGCCTACTAGGAGTATCTCAGTCCAATTATATTACTCTGTTCCAAAATATAAGTATTTTTAGATTTAGTCAAAGACAAACTTTTATCACTTTGACCACTAATAATGTATAATAAATAATATTTTATTATATAAAAATTATATTTTTTTATTCATCATGAAATTAGATTTTCATAAAAAGTGTATTTTTTATATTAGAAATTATGTAATTTTCTAGATATTATTAGTAAAAGTTAAAAGAACTTGATCTTATCCAAATCTAAAAAAGCTTATATTTTGGAACAGTGGTAGTATATAAATATTTTTGTGACAAAATAATATAAACATATCTAGACATGCACCGGTACAAATATATTTGCACATACGAGTAGGTCTTAGAAAAAAAACATGTTTGGTTACATCTTGTTTTCATTGGACACTTGTCACATGACCCCATTTTTTGAGCCTCTCAACGTATACCGGTACAGATGTAGTATCTGCTCGTATACAATGCACGCACACACTCACACCAACACTTTTACATACGATCAGACTTACACCTAGTAATGAAGATCGCGTCTTTTGTCGAGATCGCCGAAATCATCGAGACTTCATCGTGCGACAGGAGCGTTTGCACGCACACACTCACACCACAACTCACACCAACACCTTTACATACGATCAGACTTACACCTAGTAATGAAGATCGCGTCTTTTGTCGAGATCGCCGAAATCATCGAGACTTCAACATGCGACAGGAGCGTCGCCTCCCTTTGTGGCTCCACGCGCTGAGAGACATCACTGAAATTTATTAGGAGACGAACCCGATGAGAACACCCGGGTGCGATTCTGAAGAATCGAACCTGGCGGGCTGCGTGCGCACCGGCCATGCTAGCCACTCGAGCTCACGCTCGTTCTCGTCACATGACCCCATTTGGTGGTGTCCCTAGCGAAACAATGGTTACCAAGAGCACACATCACATGCACGCGTGGGACGTGACAGGTAATGAATCTCACACATCTATAGCAACAAGAGCATATATATATGGAGTGCTACAGGTAATGAATCTCTCACATCTATCACATTCCCAATAAAAATCTATTTCTAATTTTTTTAATATGGTTTCTTCTCTTTTACCAGTGATTTATATAAATTTAATTAATTCATAAATTAGATACTATGAAAATATTTTTATACTGAATCAAAAAATATAGTTAATCATATTGCTAGATTCTATTAAAATCACAGAAATTACGACTTAAAGATGAGAAGAAGGCACAATGAATGAATCCTAAAAATAATATTTTTATTGGATATAGAGGGAGTAGATAGAAATAGTTAATCTTTAATTTTTCCTCATCGTAGATGATAATATGCACTATACACTCATATTTTGTTAATTTTTTTTATATTTTTTGATACGTTTATTTTTGTGCGGGAGCATTGGAGCACCTACTGTATGCTATAGGAACCTGCATTTCCCACCCCAAATTTCTGTTCCGCTGCGCGTATGTAGTGTTGTGAAGAAAATAGTTTATGCATACCCGCGCTTCCACGAAGATACTGTGATAATCACGGTAGCTTATATATAAGCAGGTAAGGGCTCCGCTCCTGGACTGGTCTTCGATCCGCAGGGGCAAGGTTTTCTTTGCTGGCCCCCTTTCTTTTCAGATCCCTTTCCTCACCAACTGGCAGAAGACGGAATGATTGGCCTGTTGGTCCCCCAGGACCATGCATGGGCTTGGACAAGATTGGGAATTCAACGTTGGGCCCACCTGTCCGTCAAACTGCCGATGCGTTGCATTTTATCTTACGGCAAATTCGTTCTGCTAAGATTTTTTTTTTTGTGAACGTTCTGCTAAGAAAATTGAAATATTTGGCTGAGCACCAAGAGAAGAAAGATTACATCTGGAGCATATCAATGCATTTGCTTTGGAAAGGGTAATAAAGAAGTTCAGAAATACTCTCGGGATTTGTCTGGTGAGCCTGGGAATTGCCAGTCAGTCAGCAAGGGAAGTAAAATACTAGTCCTTGAATCTGCTAACCCATAGGGCTCCATATAGTACTCCACCAATAATGCTGTTGTTTAACTTTGCTCCATGTACCGAATTTCATTTCCTATGAAGAGCGAGCAACAACTTCATCTTCATGACTCCCATCTAACGTGCGTAGGTAGTCCCAAGCATGCTGCGGCTGAAGGTCAGAGCAGTCCGGGACAAGCGCTGGCGCAGAACTCGAGAGAGGAAACGGGGGCCAGACAGAGCAAGAGGGCGTCACGTGTGAGGGCACCGCGCACCTCCCGACTCCGCGATCAACGTCGCCGCGCTGACATTTTTCGTCCCCAAAAATGCTCACCAAGCGCAGCGCGTAGCTACGGGCAATGGCATGGCCACCGGGGGGGGGGACCACAGCCCGTATATGGGCATGGCCATGAGAGACCGGGGGACCACGACCGCTTGGAAAGCCTTGCTTGCAAGTGGAACAGTGCTGCCGCTGTTGGCCTGTCGCCATGTTACTCCACGGCGCACGGACCCAGGCCCGCACCATACCCGGGTGGGGACCACGCCAACACGTTCACTTGGTAGCTTGCTTATCAGACAGAGCGCTTCGTGAATCATGCATGAGTCGTGACCCCAAACTTTTGCCTCTAGTTGTAGCCCAAGGGCCAATGGACGATTGACGCGTTGGGTGAAAGAAAAGCATCGGCAGGACGACGATTAAACGTCAGGCAGGGATTTTGTTCTAAAATCAAATTAGCGGCAGCCACCGAAAGGCTTCACCAGGACCGGCTGTTTTAATGTGAAAGGTACTTTCTCCGTTCTAAAATATAATCATTTTTTATTAAGTCAAAGTCAAACTTTCATAATTTGATCATTAATAATGTATAATTAATAATATTTTATCATATAAAAATTATATTTTTTGAATCTATCATAAAATAAGCTTTCATAAAAAGTATATCTTTATATTAAAAATTATGTAATATTTTAGATATTATTAAGTAAAAGTTAAAATAGTTTAATTTTATCAAATCTAAAAATGCTAAAATAGAGGTAGTATACTAATTTGGTGGTACCTAGAAAAAGGAACGGATTTGAGATGATAAATAAACAAAATCCATAAATTTACGAGCACGAAGAGGTTTCGAAATTGATTTTATAAATTTGTTATGAACAGCATCTCGATACATATTTGCCAATTCGGTCACAAGGGGCAGATCCAACGCTTGGGCAACTCTGTCCGTTGCCCAAGTTTGGCCTCTGCATTCCTCTTGATTCTCCGGTAACCTCCATAAATCCGTAAGTTTTGACGATTATTTTTCTTTGCATGGCCCAAGTCGTGGTATCAACTCTGTATCCGTCCATGTCGGTAACAGTTTGGCCTGAAGCGCACATAGGAACATTTTGCAATTTTTTCTTGAGTATAATTGATATCATAAACATATTTGTTTGAGTAGACTTTTCTCCATGTTCCATGCCTTGACAGCTCCTTGATGGGAACTTTTTGCAACAGTCAAATCATATACTCCATCCGTTCTTTAATTGATATCGCTGTTGATTTGAAATTCAACTCTGATCATTCGTCTTATTCAAAAAAATTTGATAAATTTGATATAATTTGATTTATCATTTGAATTATTTGAATCACAACTTAAAATTTTACATATTCGAGCAAATTTTTTGAATAAAATGGTTAAAGTTAAATTTAAAAGTCAATGACGACATCAATTAAAAAACGGAGGGAGTACTCCAGGAGGTTAGATTTTCTTAAAAGAAAATCTGAATGGATAACTATGCCCTCACTTTGAGGTTTGAGTATGCATTGGAGTATCTTACTTTCTTGAAAGAAAAAACAGTGACACTGCCACAAACAAACTAGCGGGTGAATCTAATTGTTTATTTCTATCGAATGGTAGGTATTAGCTCTATATAATATTTACCATCAATTTCAATACAATATTTTTATACAAGATGGTTGAGTTGACTTCCCTACCAATTTTTCTATTAGGGAGGGAAATAAATCAAACTAGGGATTTGTGAGAAAGTGGTGTGCTACCACTTGAATCAAATGGATACATCAGTATCTCTGATGTACATACTCCCTCCGTTCTTAAACTGATATCACCGTTGATTTTTAATTTCAACTTTGAGCATTCGTCTTATTAAAAAAATTAGTCCAAATGTGAAAAACTTTAAGTTGTAATTGAAATAGCTCTAATGATAAATCAAATTATAACAAAATATATGGTATTTATTAAAAAAATTAAATAAGATGAATGGTTTAAAAATCAACGGTGACAACAATTAAAGAACGGAGGGAATCAAAGGAGTATAAAATAATTGTCATGAGAAGTGATATAAGTATTGCCTACTGAAGTTGTGTGCGGCATGGATAATAGATAAACACCATTTTGAATTCTTCATGGTGAATCATGGTGATTATTTTTTTCTCGAGATTGACCATTACTATGTCGAGTTTGATTATTAAGAGCACACAGTTACTTCACTTTCTGAATCGTCATCCAAAGAAAAATGAAGAAAGTAGTACAAACACAAGCCCTCAAAAACCGATGAAGAGGCAAGAAAATATTGTATGGTGGCGTTCAGTAAATAGGAAATGAGAAGTTGGATTATGATCGAAAAATAAATAAATGATTTAGATTTAATGAGACCAAGAAATAAAGAATCAAAATCTTCTACTATTTCGTATCCTAATCCATTTCCTGCTCCTTATATCCAATTATCCAAACGTCATCTATACGAAAAAGTACTACAACTCCGTACTCCATAAGAGAGTAAACGGGCAGGCTTGCACACTGAATAGCTTGAATTCCTGTGACATGGTTCGTACCCGTGTGCCGGTAGCATTTTTGTCAGGATTTTGCCATGGCGAGCAGCACGTGCAGACGAAGCTGTCCCCGGTCACCACCTACCTCCCCCGCCCCCCCCAGCCTGACACGTAGGCCCTGCATGTCTTCTTTTGCGTCCTGGTGCACGCGCCGTTTCCCGAAGCCGCCTAGCTCCCTCTACCGCCGAACGATAGGGACGTAGGATACGACCAGCCTAGCCGGCCAGGACACCAGCAACGGACAAATTCTTGCTCACAATTTAAAAAAAAAATGCAGGCACGTCCATTAGAGAGCTCACTCACCAGAAAAAGAGGATAAACAAGCGGCGTGGTGAACTCCGACGCGGCTGTGGCTCTCCGCATCGGCGGCCGCGGCGACCACGCGGAACCACGGCCGTCGGATCAGGAGGCGGCTGTGGGACCCACCCGACCCTGTGCAGGCGGAGGTGCGGTCGCTGGCTCCGTCGCCGTGGACAGCACACGTCCCCGTCGCGGCTGATCTGGATGTGGGCCCGACTGCTATTTGTCTGCGCTGGGGATCGGATGGGAACGGGATTAGGAAACTCCTAACGCGAACGGAACGTCGCAAAATTGTAACCGTCTTCTTGTTTTTTAGTGCGCGATATTGGGGGTCAAAAAGATTCTTTGGTTCTGATCCCGTTAGAGATAAATATTTGTACATATGGCCCCGTTGATATCCCCTCGTGTTTTTGTTTGTGTGTATGGTCTGTATATTTGTACATTATTACATGCGTAAATAATTATTTTCAGTAATTTATATTTGTACATATGATACAACTATAAATAATTATTTGCAGTGGTGCAAATTATCACAGTTATGCGATAAATTATTTGTATCACGCACTTTGCTCTAGCTAAAGATGATGATCATAACTCTTTCCTATGATTAGGTAGTATGAACCAGTAGGGAAATACATGAGGATTAAGGAGCGAATTAGGAAGTGGAAAAAGAAAGAAAACATAAGATAAGGCCTCATTTGAAATGCAAGAATTTCACGGAAATACGTCTAATTTCACAGAAAAAAACGTAGAAAAAAGAAAAAAATCATCGATTTCAAACGGGACCTAATTTTGAGCATTCAAACCATACAATATAAATCACTTTCTCTATCTCAGGCCTCCTTTGGAACGTAGGATTTTTTAAGAAATCTCACAAAATTTCACAAGAAAAATGCAGAAAACAAGAAAAAAAATCCTTTGTTCCAAAAGAGGCCTCAATTTATTTATCATTCTAGCTATCCATAAGATTCATTGCATCTTTGAGTATGTATCTAGACATACCCTGTATCCTATACATTAAAGATGTCTAAACATACTGTGTATCCTGTACATTGAAGATGCTAGCACTATGTATCTGTATATAAAAACTTAGCTAGGATGACAAATAAATCGGGACAGCTAGAGTAATATTAAAACTACTACTAGTAATCCATTTGAGACACATTTATTTGAAATATAAACAAAAAATGTTTACTCTCTACATTCAATTGCATACCAAAACATTAAAGTTCCAAAAATAGAAAATTCAAAAAAACTCAGTTCAATTTAACATAAAAAATGCATAAATTAAAAAAAATTCCTGTATTCCAAACTAGATCCATGTGAAAAGAACATAGATATAGTAATTCGACTCTTAACAAATCCCATTTTGTTTTCTTTTTACAAAAGAATCCCTATAAATGGATAAGCCACAATGTGTATGGTAGTACGAGTACTGTACAATGAACCGGGCCCGTATCAAGATTCTTGATTCCGACTTGGACGCCTACGATAATGCGGCAGGGATACTCACCTACCAACCCTCAATCATATCCATTAAAATAATATTCCACTAAAGAAAAACAAAAAGGGAAACGAATTGGTGAGGAAAACAGGGACGAAATAGGTGCGGCCGTGGGGACGCGACGCGCGACGACGGAGCGGAACGAGCCCCTCGGTCTATAAATGCGGGAGGCTCCGCGAGCTGCCACCCCACATACTGCCCCCCTACCCGGAGGAGAGGTCAAGGAAGGCGAGCGACGGGAGCGAGGGGCAGCGAAGCCACCCCAGCGAGAGAGGCGGCGCCCCGCTCCCGCGACCCGCACCGCCCGATTCCCGCTGCGCCGCCGCCGGGCACGCGCGGGGTCTGCGTTGGTGAATCTACGGCACTGAACCGCAGGCGTGAGTCGCGCAGAGGAGATCGGGATTCGGGACACGAGCCCCGCCCGCGCGCTCCGGTTCCGTCCCCAGGGGGAGGGAGGAGGCTAGCCGAGAGCGATAGGCATCCGCTCCTTGCTGTCTTCGCCAACCTCCAAGCTCCCGTAAGGACCCGCGAGACGCTAAAAAAACCGACGAGATTTCGCAACCTCGTTCGTTTCGGTTGGGCTGTCGCGTGCGTGTGGTTGGTGGCGTGCGTGTTTTTTGTTTATTAATCGATCCGTAGCTGTTCGATTCTGCGTCCGAGCGCGAGGGCGTTCATCTGTGAATCTGCTCTGGCGCGGCGGCGGAGGAATCTGCGCCGCCGGGCGGGGGCCGGAGGGTAGGTAGATCTGTTCATCCCCGCGTGCGTTTCTGCAGCTGCGTCGTTTGCCGAATATTTTTTTGGAGACTGCTCTGTTGGACTGCAGAGTGGCACGAGCCTTTCTCGATCCTTTTGGTTTTGGTGGTGACATGACATGTGCATGGACGAGACAGCCTTTGGCTTTCTGCTTGTTTTTCCAGAGCTTTTTTAATCTATTTTCCCCAAGGATTTTGGGCAATCTGTTCCTCCTATCGAGTTGTAGATCGGTTAATTGCTAAGAGAACACAATCTAATACCCGTCGCTATCTGGTTATTCCATGGCAGGTCACAAAGCAAGGACTGCGTTTCAACCATGTCGACGGCGCAAGGGGCAGCTTTGAAGTCTGCGCCGCTGGGCGCAGACCGTCGGGCCCGGCGTGCCCGCACCGTGGCAGCGCCGAGTCGCTCTGCGTGGCAGGCCTATGGCAGCGTGTCCCTCGAGAGCGGTGGATTTCTCGGCGGCCTGCAGCGCCAGCGCACCGAGGAGCGTGTGGCACCGAGAGCGCCCCGCGGGACGGCGCGAGACGCCGAAGTGATCAGGCCGCTCTCGAAGCTCCCGGAGAGCAACATTGGGCTCTACAACCCCGCGTTTGAGCGTGACTCTTGCGGCGTTGGTTTTGTCGCTGAGCTATCTGGCGATTACAAACGCGAGACCGTCAGTTTCATCGACTATTAATTACACTTCCTGTAGTTAATCTCAAAAGTTTGGGATGCCAATTTTGCTCCTTTTCTTAATTGCCCAGGTCAATGATGCTATTGAAATGCTTGAGAGGATGGCGCACCGTGGTGCCTGCGGCTGTGAAAAGAACACTGGAGATGGTGCTGGCATCCTGGTCGCTCTCCCACATGGCTTCTTCAGAGAAGTGAGCTTTCTGATTGACAGAAAAAAAAGGAAGCTTTTCTCTGTGATGGCTTGATTCAAGGTGTTCTTGTGCAGGTCTCGAAGGATGCTGGGTTTGAGCTACCACCACCAGGTGAGTATGCTGTTGGAATGTTTTTCATGCCAACCGATGAAAAACGACGTGAGAAGGGCAAATCTGAGTTCAAGAAGGTTGGTGTAGGACAATGTCGTCAAATATCGTTTAAGGAGAGCCAGTGAACAATGCAAGGCTTTCATGCTACATATTTTTATTAATTAATTTTTATTCTTGTAGGTTGCAGAATCACTGGGACATACAATACTAGGCTGGCGGGTGGTTCCAACTGACAATTCAGACTTGGGGGAATCTGCACTTGAGACCGAGCCAGCCATTGAGCAGGTTTTCCTTAGCAAGAGTTCAAGATCAGAAACTGAATTCGAGCAGCAGGTCATTCCATGAGCTTACATTTTGAAGTCATCTGTACATCTGGTATACTTGGTCTTAACTGCTTCCTCTTGAATTTTTCAGATGTATATCCTTAGGAGACTCTCAATCAGGTCTATCCGAGCTGCTCTGAATATTCAGTGTGGAGCAGAGAGGGATTTCTACATGTGCTCTCTGTCTTCAAGGTGCTTCCCTTTCTTAGATCGAAGTTGTTATTTATGCATTTAATTCACTATATATGTAAACTTGTGGGGCTCTCAACTTACCTCCGTTTTTTATGAAAATTTTGGTGAGACTTTTCGTATGTGGTAGGAATACTATTATACTTTAACATGTGTTTAACATGTGATTTATTTTTATTCTATTCTGCATTTGTTGTTATCTTTCCAGGACTATTGTTTACAAGGGCCAGCTTATGCCATCCCAACTTAAGGGGTACTACTATGCAGACCTGGATCACGAAAACTTCACAAGCTATATGGCTCTGGTAAATACGTAACCTTGACACTCTTACATTATTACATAAAAAAAATCATGATTTTAGTCTGTGTATCGGAACCAATAATAGCTAGACCTTCTAGAATGAATACACGCTCCTGTGCAGGCATCAATGTTTGAATTGTCTTACCGTCTACGCTCTATTCATATGCTATTTCAGTCCTGGTTCCTGATGCCTTAAAGTGAAGTATTAGAAATCTCTATTAGTTGATACCCGATAACCATGTTGCAGAGTCCAGCTGCAGTTTTGGTATGGCCGACTGCTATGCCCGACTCTTCAGGATGTGACCTCCAATTAGTTGGTGGGAAGAAAATGTGTTTGGTTTGAGGTAGATTAGGACTCCCAACTGTTTTGCATGACATTCTTTACAACTGGTTTGCTTGATTTTTTTTGCTTATTATTGGTGTTTCATTTTGATGTTCTATTCAACATCATAAAACTGCAAAACATGTGTAATTTGATATCTAAATGCCCATATAATATAATGAAACAGGTTCACTCAAGATTCTCCACGAACACGTTCCCAAGCTGGGATCGTGCACAACCAATGCGTGTTTTGGGCCACAACGGAGAGATCAATACCCTTAGAGGAAATAAGAATTGGTAATATTCTGTAAGGCCTCCTTTGGAACGCGGGAATTTTTCCCGTTTCCTGCGTTTTTCCTGTGAAATTGAACTGATTCCTGTGAAATTCCTGCGTTCCAAAGGAGGCCTAAACTTTCTCTCTCTGGCACTTTTATGATGATGTGAACAATCATCTTAATATACTGATCTTGTTTAGATTATTGACAGAAGCTGACTTTAAATTCTTTGGATTTATATGGCAGGATGACAGCACGTGAGGGCCTCATAAAGTGTGAAAAGCTTGGCCTATCTAAGGAAGAACTTTCAATAATTCTGCCAATTGTGGATGCTACCTCCTCAGATTCAGGTAGGAGCTCAGTGTCTGTCTGAGTGTGTCACTTTTTCCATTTTTTTGAAATTTACTGAGTGGAAAAATCCCTGAGCGTGTCTGACTTGTAGGTGCATTCGATAATGTTCTTGAGCTTCTTGTCCGAGGTGGGCGAAGCTTACCAGAAGCTGTTATGATGATGATCCCTGAGGCATGGCAAAACAATGCAAACATGGAACCTGAGAAGAGAGCTCTATATGAGTTCTTCTCAGCACTTATGGAGCCTTGGGATGGACCTGCTCTAATATCTTGTAAATATATTTAAACCACTTTCCTTGTCTGATTATGCTTCTGATGAATATGCTTATGCTGACTTGCCTTTTGCCTGCAGTTACTGATGGCCGTTACCTTGGAGCTACCCTGGACCGCAATGGTTTGAGGCCTGGTCGATTTTATGTAACCCACAGCGGACGTGTTATCATGGGTAGTGAAGTTGGTGTCGTCGATGTTCCTCCTGAAGATGTGGTGAGAAAGGGTAGGCTAAATCCTGGAATGATGCTATTAGTTGATTTTGAGAACCACACTATAGTGGATGATGAAGCTCTGAAGGCACAATACTCTAAAGCTCATCCATATGCGGAATGGCTCAAGAGACAGAAAATACAACTCAAAGATATCATAGAATCTGTGCCAGAAAAGGATAGAGCTGTTCCAACACTTACAGTATGCCCTTCTCCTTGCTTTAATATCGTGCATTGACTTTGTTACTGGTAAAAACCAGTTTCAATATATGTGATATATCATTTATGATTTCCTTGCATTTTGGCACAGCAAACGAATGAGAAAAGCGAACGTGTAGGTATCGATGGAATTTTGACCCCGTTGAAGGCCTTTGGGTAAGCAATGGTTCGACTCTGGTTCGTTGCAGCTTTCAAATTATTCCGGAATAATTATTCAACTGATTCAACTCCAGGTACACAGTAGAAGCCCTGGACATGTTGCTGCTGCCTATGGCTAAGGATGGAGTGGAAGCTCTTGGTTCCATGGGAAATGATACACCCCTTGCAGTGATGTCAAACAGGGAGAAGTTGACTTTTGAGTACTTCAAGCAGATGTTTGCCCAAGTTACCAACCCACCGATTGACCCTATTAGAGAGAAAATTGTCACATCTATGGAGTGTATGATTGGACCAGAAGGTGACTTGTTGGAAACAAATGAGAAACAATGCAACCGCCTCACACTTAAAGGTCCTTTGATTTCTGTTGATGAAATGGAGGCTATTAAAAAGATGGACTACCATGGTTGGCGAAGCAAGGTGCTCGATATTACCTATCCTAAGAAATCTGGAAGGAAGGGCTTGGAAAAGACTTTGAACAGAATTTGTGCTGAAGCTCGTGAAGCCGTACAAGAGGGTTACACTATTTTGGTTCTCTCAGATAGAGGTTAGTTGACTTAGTTCAATGGTTCACTCTCTCAAACCTGAATATCACTGTAAATGCACAAAATGCCCTTATATATGAAAGTTAAACTTATCATTTTTGCTTGAAAACTGCTTCTGGCTCTGTATCATTAAGCTTCAATGATGCTTTACCAATGTTTCGAGTTTTCGGGATCTGAAATTTATTGTTTGCTTAATTTTTTGTGCAGGAATTTCCTCCGATCGTGTTGCTGCCAGTTCTCTTTTAGCAGTTGGAGCAGTGCATCAGCACCTTGTTGCAAATCAAGAGAGGACACGTATGGGATTATTGGTTGAGTCAGGTGAACCCCGTGAGGTGCACCATTTTTGCACCCTGGTTGGATTTGGTGCTGATGCTATATGCCCTTATTTGGCAATAGAAGCGATTTGGTGCTTACAGAATGATGGTAAGATTCCTCCTAATGGTGATGGACAACCCTACTCAAAGGAAGAATTGGTCCAGAAATATTTCTATGCTTCTAATTATGGAATGATGAAAGTCCTTGCAAAGATGGGAATATCCACCCTTGCATCCTACAAAGGTGCTCAGATTTTTGAAGCTCTTGGTCTTTCTTCCGAAGTCATTGACAAGTGTTTTGAAGGTACGCCTAGCAGAATTGAGGGTGCGACATTTGAAATGCTTGCACGAGATGCTCTCCGTCTTCATGAGTTGGCTTTCCCATCAAGGACACTTCCACCTGGCAGTGCAGATGCAAAGGCCCTTCCTAACCCAGGGGACTACCACTGGAGGAAAAATGGTGAAGTCCACCTTAATGATCCTCTTGCAATGGCAAAATTACAAGAAGCAGCTAGAGTCAACAGTCGGGCAGCCTACAAAGAATATTCTAGGCGAATTCAAGAACTCAACAAGGCCTGTAATCTACGTGGTATGCTAAAATTTAAGGATATTAGTAACAAGATTTCTTTGGATGAGGTTGAACCTGCAAGTGAGATAGTGAAACGCTTTTGTACTGGCGCGATGAGTTATGGGTCTATTTCACTGGAAGCGCATACTGCCCTTGCAATGGCTATGAACAAACTTGGTGGAAAATCTAATACAGGTATGTTGTCACTCATAATTTTGATTTGGGGCCCATTTGTCTAGTATCATTCTTATGAAATCATGCTTCTTTTTTGCATTCTTGCTCAATAAATAAAAATAGAAAGTAAAATTTATTAGTTTTATTTCCTGAAACAATTTGACTGCATGCTACATATAACTGTCTTCTAATTCTTGTTACCAGTCATTTTGTTTCCCTGAACAATTTGTGGCACGCAGTCTACTATTGGGCCTGTTCTCTGCACCCCACATTTGAAATGCAGTTATATCTAAATCTGTATTATATTGCTGAGAGCTAATGAAGCTATATTTTGTCATGGTTCTTGGTGTTAATAATACTGATCATTTGATTAGATCTAACGGTTAGAAATAGGGAGGTACCTACTAAAAGGTTCTTTAATTTGTGGACCAGTACCAAAAAATAGTGAGCCCAATACTTATTTTTAAATATCAATGGCTGAGATTAATTGAGAGAGGATGTACCTCCGGTTCCTCCCAAGCACCATAACAAACCTCTTTATTTATTGCCTATCCACCTTTTTGTTGATAAACTTATCCCATACCTTCTGGTAGTTGACAATGAAAGTTATCTTCCGAAAACAAATTATTTCAACTTGTTTATATTTATTTTCCATTCTGTTATAATTTTAAAGGATAAAGTCCAAATTACTACCCTCAAGTATAGCCAAAGTCCAAATAACCCCCTGAACTAATTTTTGGTTCAGTTTATCCCCACATCTTTGCCATTTGGTTCATTTTACCTCTTACTAAAATTTGTCTTTTTTGGTTCTCCATACATAAATGTAATCTTAAATATAAAATTTGACAAGATGACAGAGCACATCATAACACATGTTAGAAAAATACATCATAAAATTTTATCATTATTTTCATATAGTTTTGTATCCTAAGGATTAATTTACTATTAAATGTCTTTCCCTATGGTTATAATTACAAAAAAAATATGTATTTTGTTAACATGTGTTATGATGTGCCTCTATCATCTCGTAAAATTTTAGCTTAAGCTTATGCTTATATATGGAGAAACAAAAAAGATAAATTGTACTAGGGGGTAATTTGAGCCAAATAGCAAAGTTGTGGGGATAAACTAAACCAAAAATTAATTTAGGGGGTTATATGGACTTTGGCTATACTTGAGGTAGTAAATAGGACTTTATCCAATTTTAAATGGTCCCTGATAAGAAAAACTGTTATAAAGGTTCGTGCTGGGGTTAGAAGTACCTGAATCTACCTTTTCCACAGCCTGCCTGAAGTATTCATTTCTGTTTGCAATCCTTTCAGTTTAATCTGTATTTTATATTATAACTATCAGGAATATGAACTGTAGTCATTTCAATTCAAATCTAGGAGTCAGCATTAAAATTGCCGATAGAAACAGCTCATTTTAGCCATGTGCTACTTTGTGCAATTCTGAAGTCTATGTGGCTAAATGTTCTAACTACTAATGCTAATATATCTATGCAGGTGAAGGAGGGGAACTGCCTTCTCGTATGGAACCACTTCCTGATGGTTCAATGAATCCAAAACGAAGTGCGATCAAGCAAGTTGCTAGCGGACGATTTGGAGTTTCAAGCTATTATCTGACTAATGCCGACGAGCTGCAGATTAAAATGGCTCAGGTAATTTGTCGACTTTATGCACTATAACATGACAAAATGATTACATCCTGTTAAAAGAATATGTCTCCCTAATTTCACGAGTTGCCGAAATTTACCTTTCAATATATCTTGAATTATATAGGGTGCCAAGCCTGGTGAAGGCGGTGAGCTTCCAGGTCACAAGGTTATTGGTGACATTGCTGTCACAAGACATTCTACAGCTGGTGTAGGTCTCATTAGCCCACCTCCCCACCACGACATATATTCCATCGAGGATCTTGCACAACTTATACATGACCTTAAGGTAATAAAAAATTGGTACCGCAATGCTATTTTCTATATTAAACCCAAGCAATCAATGCTTGTTTATGTGAATTTGTTTTATATACTGTTTTGAATTTCAACACGCTTATTCTCTTATAATCCTGTGACAGTTGTTTAAAAATCATGATAATTTGTTTTGCTTGTTATGAGGGCTGTTATTGCTACTTTGTACATGTAAAGTTTACTATGAGTAGAATCTACATGCCAATATTTCTCACTGATATTGTTCTTGATGCAGAATTCAAATCCTAGAGCTCGTGTTAGTGTCAAACTAGTCTCTGAGGCTGGTGTGGGAGTTGTTGCGAGTGGTGTTGTAAAGGGACACGCTGATCATGTGCTTATTTCTGGTCATGATGGAGGCACAGGAGCTTCAAGATGGACAGGTATTAAGAATGCTGGACTTCCTTGGGAACTTGGATTGGCCGAGACACACCAAACTCTAGTAGCAAATGGGCTTCGTGGTCGAGCAGTTCTGCAAACTGATGGACAGTTAAAGACTGGTAGGGATGTTGCTGTTGCTTGTTTGCTTGGAGCTGAGGAATTTGGTTTCAGCACTGCCCCACTGATCACACTTGGCTGTGTTATGATGCGGAAATGCCATACAAACACTTGTCCTGTTGGTATAGCTACTCAAGACCCAGTGCTTCGAGCAAAGTTTGCTGGAGAACCGGAGCATGTCATTAACTTCTTCTTCATGCTTGCTGAGGAGTTAAGAGAAATCATGGCCAATCTTGGCTTCCGCACCATTAATGAAATGGTGGGACGTTCTGATATGCTTGAGGTTGATCAAGAAGTGGTGAAGAGCAATGAGAAACTTGAGAATATTGATCTCTCGCTGATCCTGAAGCCAGCTGCAGAGATTCGTCCAGGAGCTGCTCAGTACTGTGTTGAGAAGCAAGATCACAGCCTTGACCTGGCATTAGATAACAAACTAATTGCTTTGTCAAGAACTGCAATTGAAAAGCAAATTCGTGTTTTCATTGAGAGTCCAATCCAGAATGTCAATCGAGCAGTTGGCACTATGCTCAGTCATGAAGTTACAAAACTTTGTCACATGAATGGATTGCCTACTGATACGATTCATGTGAAGTTCACTGGGAGCGCTGGTCAGAGTTTTGGCGCTTTTCTCTGTCCTGGAATCACTCTTGAGCTAGAAGGAGATAGCAATGACTATGTAGGTAAAGGGTTATCTGGTGGAAAAATCATTGTGTACCCACCAAGGAACAGTTCTTTTAATCCAGAGGAGAATATTGTCATTGGTAACGTAGCTCTATATGGTGCTACCAAAGGAGAGGCATATTTCAATGGCATGGCAGCAGAAAGGTTTTGTGTTCGGAACTCAGGTGCTCAAGCAGTTGTTGAGGGAATTGGTGATCATGGATGTGAGTACATGACTGGGGGTACTGTGGTTATACTTGGAAAGACTGGAAGAAATTTTGCTGCTGGGATGAGTGGAGGCATTGCCTATGTTTATGATGTAGATGGGAAATTCAGTTCTCACTGCAACCATGAGTTAGTTGATCTATATCAGGTGGAGGAAGAGGATGACATTATAACTTTGAAAATGATGATAGAACAACATCGACGTAACACTGAGAGTGTCTTGGCTAAAAATATACTCTCTGATTTTGAAAATCATCTTCCAAAATTTGTTAAAGTATTTCCAAGGGATTATAAGAGGGTTTTGGAAACCCTGAAGGTAGAAAAAGCTGCCACTAAACCTGCAAAGGACCATAAGACAGCAAATGGTATTTCTGTAACGACTAAGGTAAGCTTTGGTTTCAATTTGGCAATCCTTATTAAAGCACAATTTCACAATTTCTTCAAAGCTGTTGTATTTATCTATGAATTATTATAATAGCTAAAGTTCCATTTCTTTTCCTTCAAAAGATTGCTTTATAGATGCTGGTTCATCAGAAGTATTTATAATATGTTAATTTCTCTGAAAGCTTTCCTCTAACAATTCTATCATGTTTGATTTTCTCAGAAGGTACAACCTGACCAGACAACAAACCGACCAACACGTGTTGCCAATGCCAAAAAGTACCGAGGTTTTATAACATATGAACGAGAGAGTATTTCTTACCGAGACCCAAATGAGCGTGTTAATGATTGGAAAGAAGTTGCTATCGAATCAACGCCTGGCCCACTGTTAAACACTCAGTCGGCTCGGTGCATGGATTGTGGCACTCCTTTCTGTCATCAGGTGATATTCTATGTTTTTATACTTTATTTAGGATTGCTAACTCTCTTTCACTTCATTGTGATAATACATCCACTTCATGTGACTTCTGATTCCTTTTTTGCATGCGCAGTTCTCCTGCAATGTTCGAGAAAAAAAAACATGTGACTTCTGAATTGTAGACAATGATTTGTACATTTTACATTGTATTGATTGTTGAGAATAAGTTGGCAGCAATAATTATTGCTGTTACAGTACTTAGGTCCACTTGTTTGTTGCTATAGTCATAGTATAATTTCAAATAACTACTGGCTCACTGGGTTTATTTTTTATCCAAGATACTTCGCTGATAGACTGCTATATATTTTGATGCATCCGGAAACCTGTGATACTATATTTATTTGATGACATGTATTCCTAACTCTTTTAGTAACATCTTGCAGGAAAGCTCAGGAGCTGGCTGTCCTCTCGGAAATAAAATCCCTGAGTTCAATGAATTAGTTCATCAGAATAGGTGGCATGAAGCATTGGATCGATTACTTGAGACAAACAACTTTCCTGAATTTACTGGACGAGTTTGCCCTGCTCCTTGTGAGGGGTCATGTGTTCTTGGCATTATTGAAAATCCAGTGTCTATCAAAAGCATAGAGTGTGCAATTATAGACAAAGGTTTTGAAGAGGGTTGGATGGTACCACGACCTCCTCTTCAAAGAACAGGGTATGTTTTTTGTAAGATTTCCTTGTCTATTTTATGTTTTGTTGTTACATCAAGTGCATGCCAGTTCACTACTGAGTTATGCTTTTTTAATAATGAAATATCTGTATTGCAGAAAGAAGGTGGCCATCATTGGCAGTGGACCTGCTGGCTTAGCTGCTGCAGATCAACTAAACAAAATGGGCCATTTTGTTACTGTGTTTGAGCGTGCAGACCGTATTGGCGGTCTAATGATGTATGGTGTGCCAAACATGAAGACTGACAAGATTGGCATTGTTCAGCGCCGTGTTAATCTAATGGCAGAAGAGGGTGTGACATTTGTGGTGAATGCCAATGTTGGCAGTGATCCTTTATATTCAATTGAACGTTTACGTTCTGAGAATGATGCAGTTATTTTGGCTTGTGGAGCAACGAAACCAAGGTAAGAAAACTGAACACCCAAACCTCAGTTTCGAAACATTCTTAACTGCAATGAAATTACCTTGATAAAACAAATACTTAAAACAGATCTGCTTGATTCTAACATTAAGTGGTCTGTGAACAGGGATCTCAGCATTCCTGGGCGCGAGCTATCAGGAGTTCATTTTGCTATGGAATTTCTCCATGCCAACACCAAAAGTTTGCTAGACAGCAACCTAGAGGATGGTAGATATATATCTGCAAAGGGTAAAAAGGTGGTTGTTATTGGTGGAGGTGATACAGGCACAGATTGCATTGGTACATCTATAAGGCATGGTTGCAGTAGCATAGTAAACCTTGAACTTCTTTCCAAACCACCAAGCACGAGAGCTGTGGACAATCCCTGGCCGCAGGTAAATTGTTTGTCAATTTATACATTTTGTACTAACGACCTATGCCATAGTACTGTTATCTCTATGTATATTTGCATGAAGTATAATATATCTTTTCTGGTGTCTGATAAGTTCTTATTTGATTATCTCTCCTTTTTCCTGTAGTGGCCAAGAATTTTCCGTGTTGATTATGGGCATCAGGAAGCAGCTACCAAGTTTGGGAATGATCCAAGAACATATGAAGTGTTGACAAAGCGTTTTGTTGGCGATGAAAATGGCAAGGTGAAGGCTCTTGAAGTAGTACGTGTGAAGTGGGAGAAAGTAGATGGAAGATTCCAATTCAAGGAAATTGAAGGATCAGAAGAGATCATTGAGGCTGATCTTGTCCTCCTAGCTATGGGATTCCTGGGTCCTGAAGCGGTTAGTACCCCAGCTTTAGGCTATTCTACTGCCTGTAGCAGTGCTGTTGAGTACATTACTTGGAATAACACACCTTGTCTTCCTGCAGACTATCGCCGAGAAACTGGGCTTGGAGAAAGATAACAGGTCCAATTTCAAAGCTCGATTTGGAAACTTCGCCACCAGTGTTGATGGTGTGTTCGCAGCTGGGGACTGCAGACGTGGACAGTCGCTAGTTGTTTGGGCTATCACGGAGGGACGGCAGGCCGCTGCCGAGGTAGACAAGTACTTATCAAGGAATGACCAAAATGCTGCAGAAGACATCACTCCCTCAGGCGCAGGTCTTGTTCAGCCTGTTGCTGCATAAATAAACCAATTATTAGGTGTTAGTGTATCCTATGGGCTATTAGTTCGGGTCACAAATTACAACAAATATTGTTCTCTTAGTCGTGTAAGAAACTGATGAAGCTGGGGCTTAATTAGGAAACAGAGAGCCCGTCAATATTTTGATAGATATGGTTGGAAATTTTGGTGGCTATTGTTTCTTCTTTCGCAGTCACAAGTCATAAAGTTTTGTCATCGAGATGATGTTTTTGTAGTATGAATAATGTACAGCTTTCTTTTCAATTAATAGATGTAAATTTATTTGGGCTATATCGCCACATTCCATATTACCATTCGCATCTTTTTCAGTCAGATTGTGATTATTTATTCATGTTTGTGTTCTATAAATACTGATCTGTTTGTCCTCTAGACCACCGTCTCTTACTGAAGCAATAACGGCCTCCATTTCATGATGCCATGATTCGGAGTTTTTTTTTTTTTAAAAAAAAAACATGATGCAGAGCTTATGTACGAATTGGTGACCAGCCCAACTGTCCTCTTGCAAGACTAACGTGTCCCACACGATCAGTTGTCTTCACGAATCACGATGTTCCACCGCACCCGCTTCCGGGAAAGTCGAAGCTCCATCTTCCGGAAAAGGGCCGCGGCTCGCGAAGAAACCCCCCGCCCGGACCCATCCCGACCAACGCATCAGTTCCGCCGGGTCAGTCACCCGTAGCACCACGGCCGGATCGGCATCACCCGTCGTCAAAAACTTGACTCGAGCCGATGCGAAACGCGGGAATCCCGCCCCATCCTTGACGGTCTGTGGCACTTGAGCCAGGTAATTCAGGTTCGACCAACAGCACGGCTTGGCGCCCCAAGTCCACCCCCCAAACAGACGGCGAAGACGAGCTAGGCGCCACGTCATCATTCGGTCGACCACAGGCGCGTCCGTGCGCCCGGGGGTGCTGATGACTCCGTGGACCGCGAATTAGAACCCTGCCTAGTCTACACGCCGGCCGTGCACGTCACTTTTTTTACTTTGCTGAACGAGTCCCCTCTTTTCCCTCTCGGCGCTAGCTATAGATCACGCGCGCGCCATTAGCCCGCCGTCAACAGGACAGATCTCTAGCTACCACCGTCACTGCAGTAGTACCCCTGGCTGCCACTCGTCCCTCGAAACCACTCACTGGCCGGCCGCGCACGCACAAGAGACATGGGCAACACCGTGCCGCCGCGCATGTGCCGGGAGGCCGGCACGGCGGTCGTGGGGAGGCAGCGTCCCAGGAACACCATGACCGAGGCGTCTAACGCTGCCCCTGCACCAGCGCCGAGGCGCGTATCCGTCGCGGCGCGCAGGCAGCCCCCGCCGGACGACGTGGAGGAGGAGAAAGAGGCGACGCGAGCGGGCCGTCGACGTTGCGGAGGAGTTCCACGGGCGGTCGGCGGCGAAGCGGCCACTGTGGTCACGGTGAAGCTCGTGCTGAAGAGGAGGGACGCGGAGGAGCTGGTGGCGAGGCTGAACGCGCAGAGCGCGAGGGAGCGCAAGGCAAGGATGGCCGAGCTGAATTACGAGCTCCGGAAAGCGGACGGCGGCGGCTGTGGCGCCGGTGCTAGTGCTAGTCCGGCGTCGTGCCGGGATGCCTGGAGGCCCAGGTTCGCACCGATTCACGAGAACAATTACCTTTAGTGATGCAAACGTACGTACCGCTAGTTTGAGCTTAACTTTTCCCTGGAAAATTATGGTTAGAAACTTTGGAGGGTTTTGTTATTGGTTCGTTGGTCGCCCGACCGTGTACTGCTAAAGATCTCGATGCATGTGGTGGAAAGAGGTGGCAACCAGCTAGTTAGGTTGGTCGTATTATCTATTTCTGTATAGTACGGCTAAAGGTCGATGTTTCGCTTATTCATTACTCTACGAAGATAATCCGCTGGACCCGAGAGCTGGTGTCCGTACTTGACTTGCAACGCATGTCAATCCCGTCCAGCGGTCCAGGTCGCGCTTGGGTGGTCACCAGGGACCTGGTCACCTGGTAGATCACTGGCCGCCGCCAAGACTGTCTCAGACAACATGTACTCCAAAAGGAGTGGCAGTGAACTGTGGATATTTACTTTTACGACGGCGCGCCCTACAAATCACGCACCGCCACGCTAACTCACCTGGTGTGGTCAGTTCCGCTTCAGCAAGAACGCTCAGACACGGGCAACACCGCGCCGCGGCGCAAGGCCGGCACGGCCCTCGGGATGAAGCGCTCCAAGAGCTCTGCCGATGCTGAGGCTCCGGCAGCGCCGAGGCGGGTGGCCGTCGCGCAGCGGTACAACGAGGAGCGGGACGAGGAAGTGAGGAAGCGCAGGGCAAGGATGGCCGAGCTGAAGCGCGAGCTCAGGGACGAAATTTTAAAAATGAATAAAATTTCGATCTAATTTTAATCTAATCTGGTTTTTACAATTTTTAGTTCATTTTTTGAGCCCATTTTCACCCTTAGTTATGGGAGCGTAGAAGTAGAACTGTAAATGATAGTTGCCCATTCCGTCTGCTGCTTCATATGCGTGTATAGTGAGTGGAAAGACTACCATGTTTCTTTCAACTATACGCTTGTATCATGTTTCTTTCAACTACATGCCTGTATCATGTTTCGCTACCGGGACGTTTTGGATAAGATGTTGATTCTACATTTAGTGCTGAGATCACATGGACCCAGTTGCGTGGTTATCCAGAGTAACAAGCAGCACCCCATGATTCGTGGAGCAACGTCACGACTCCAATTTCCAAGCCAACGCTCCATCCAGAGAACCGGAGAAAAGTGGAGTTTATCTCCTTCGTCTCTTTCGATTGCTAGCTTCACCCAGACGCCAAACAATCAACGATGAGAACGGCCATCTATCTAATAAGCCGCGCCCGCGTCGGGGGCCCGGACTTTACATGCCTTTTTCTCCATGTTGCCTTGCCTCGAGCAGAGAAAGCGGAGTGGCGGCAGGGTTTCGTTTAAACCGTTAAAACCAGGACCGGTTTAACGAACATCGTAAAAACCGAAAAAATAAGTCAAAAATCGCTCTAAATCGAAAATTCAAAATTTGAACGGTAAACCGGTCGGTTTCACCGGTTAGCCGGCCGGTTTCACCTGTTTGCTACAGTAACAGATTTCAGAAACTCACCGGTTTCACCGGTTAGCCGATCGGTTTTATCGGTTTTCGGTATTTCGAATTTTTTAAATTTTTAAATTTTTTTTAAAATTTTAAAACGAAAACCGATCGTCCGATAAAATCAGACCGAACCAGTTTCACCGAAAACCACAAAAATCAACCGATTTTGAGCAGTTTTGTAAACCTGATGGCCGGTCAAGTGGCAGGGCATGACTTGCGAAAAAGTCAGTCTCGCGGGGCGCACAGGTCACAGAGCGGTCGCCGGGACCCGGATGATCACTGTTAGTTGGACTGCCAATTTGCTAGGGGGCAGTGACACACCGGCCGCTTCGAGCAGGCTCACTCACCTGGTAACAGCGTGCTGTCGCGGGACGCTCGCTCTTTGGATCTGGGAGTCCGGAGCGCTTAGAATTAATTTGCCCACTCTGATCGGCAGCCGCAACGAAACCTGAGGTGGTGTTTGGATATATATGAAAATGAGTGATGAGATAAGAATTGAAAAATAAATAGATGGTTGAGATTTAATAAATAGATGGTTGAGATTCAAACGGCACCTGACAGTTAGTCGCGGCTCCCTGAAACCCCTTGAGAACGTCGCAGTCGTAGAAGACGGGTTCAGAGTCGTGATTGTCAAAAGTGAGAGGGCAACGTGACCCTTATCCAAGACCGTTTCAGACAAAGGAAGAGAGAAAGTGAAGAGACAGAGAAGCTGAGAGATCATTGACGTTAACATCGTGCTTTGATATATGGAGTAGCAATTCTGAACCGTTACAAAGGAACGCAAAGGAGCCATGGATCCCTTGGGCCAATCAAGTCCCGTCTTATTTGCAAGGCTCAGTATGCACTCATTCCGTTTTTACATTGTTATAGTTAGGATAATGATTTTAATTGCCTAACAACAATACAAAAAAAGAGGGAGTAACTAAAGATTTTTCAATACCAGTAAACATATACATACAGATCCCATTAATTTGCAACGCCAAAGTCATACAAAGACATAACAACAGACTTCAAGTACTATAAAAAAACAAACATTTTAGTTTTCGCTTCCTTGTTATTTGTTACTACTACTCATTTCCCCCCAGCACTGGGCTTCGCGAATAGTTTCTTTGGTAGCTTATCAATCGGAGTTGTCTTCAGAAGGAAAAGTCTGGCTGCACGCTCTTGTAAAGTCCCACCACACTTCAATCCACGAGCCTGTAGCTCTACCTTGAGCTTCTCCAAGCCAAGTGTCTACAAGGCAAAAACAACAAATATGATGAGTTGCACAATAGAAGCAACACCATTGAGGCAGACAAGTTCAGAACACAAAGATAGCAGAATAAAAATTTGTTTTATAAATATAAATAAAAAAGCTATTAAACATAATCAAAAAAATTCAGACCCTTATACCGACAACCAGCAAACTGTGCTCCTATGGCAAAAGTAATCAGGGAGCGGCCATATGGGCACCACAACATGAGAGGTCAAACTGGATCAGTTGTGTTGTACTAGCACACATAGATAGAAAGAATGAATCATGTGGACTGACAGTAAGGCAATAGTGTGTTCAATGTTCAAGATATTTCCGTACAGTGCACACTACATGGTAGCTTATGGATTCTACACATGTAGTGGAAAGCTAACCCTACAAGCTCAACAGTATACAACTTAAATTTACCTGGCACCAGAATGAAAATTGGTTCAAAACTGGCAATAGATTATCACAATTCATTACAACCAACAATGGGGCATAGTAACTGCAGACTATCAAGTTTCTGAATTCCTCACTAGAAAAAAACAAATATATGCTTTAAATTCGGGTAATTTAATATTTATAAAAATGCAATCAGGTTATCACTGAGCAATAATCCTAATAAAAGGTACCAATATCTGAACCGCAATCAAGTTCCTGCACTGCTTCTAAGAAGTAGATGCTATACTCAGTAACTCAAAAGCAAACATGCATCCTTTTTAATTCATGACAAAATATCTGCACAGAATCTAAAATGAAAACAAGTACAATACATACCTCCAATTCTGAAGCTGAACCATACTCCCCCAGGTCTAGTGGATCTGAAAGAGTAGATTTCTTTACACCAACAGATTCTTCAATTTGAGGCACTTCAGGGTTGTTTTCATTTGAAATGGCTGAAAAAGTGTTGTCCACATTTTCTTTCACTTCATCTGATTTTGACACTTCTTCTGAAGCTGCAACAGCAGTGTCATTCAGAGAAGCTGGCTGTTCCAACATTTGTCCATCAGGCTCAACACTACTGTCTGGCTCGAAATCATGTTCAGCTCCTGTTCCTGCCATTAGCTCCGTGGTCTCCTGAACTGAAATTCCATTCCCATCTGAATCACTGTGCTGGGACTTTTCACCTGAAGACTCTCCTGAATGTGACCCGGAAACTGAACCAAGATAAACCTCACTTTTGCTGGATCCATTTGAACAATTCTCATCATCAAGAACTTCAGATCTTGTATCTGCGCCCTCATCAGCATCTCTATCCTCATCATCCAAATCACTGTCACTATCACTTTCCTCATCTTCTACCTTTTTCTTGCCCAACCTACACAATTAAATTAATATAAGGCACTTCATCACAAAATTAGGATAAACAATCAGCCATTCTCACGAATAACATGTTTGATTAACTCCTAAAACACAAAATAAGCACTTGCAGGCACTACCCCCAGCCATCCGTTTGTACCTTATCAGAATGATAGATAAATTTAGAAGTTTTGTAGATGAGAAAATCAAACATGACACATATCACCCTAGCCACTTAAAATGAGTACTTCTCTCTATGATCCCAATATAAGTTCACTTGGGCAAGTTCTAAGCCAAACTTTTAAAAAATATTGATCATCCATATAAGTATGTAAAATTGATGCTAAGAATTCATTGTGAAAAAAACTTTCCTGATATGCAACTCTTCTTTCAATTTTATACAATAGGTTGTACAGTTATCTCTACTCTATAAGTGATATATTGGAGACAATGTCATTTCCTAAGACTTATATCTGGGAATGTGACATTGGTCAGCTAACATGATATGCCCAGTAACATCTGAAACCAAGTTTACGTTAAAAAACATCTGAAACCAAGTCAGCTAACATGATATGCCCAGTAACATCTGAAACCAACCACATCAGAATGAGCTTAGCATCTAGTTAACAGCTTTGCCTATTCCCCAATCGAGATGAACAAATGTTCCTATATAAAAAATCTAGCTCACTTAAACAGATGATAAGATTTTTAAGTCCTAAATTATACCAATGAACAGCAAGTGTACAATTATGATCAGAAGCTAAGCTACATCATACTCACCAAATCTTAACCTTCTTGGCGTCTGACCCAGTAGGTGGTTTAGTCCCCGTCTTCCTCTTCCCAAGAGACGCCCGCACTGACTCCTCGACCGCATTGACACAGAACTCAGCATCCTTGCGGTACTTATCCAGGTACTTGTTCACCTCAGCTTCAGAGGGCCCGCCGCGGCGACCGGCCTCCTTGGCCTTCTTCTTGATAAAATCCTCCGCGAGCTTCTCGAGCTGGCGATCCCCCGCCTCGGCCTTCCACTCCTCGAGGCGGCGCTCGGCGTTTACGTGGCGGAGGCGTCGGCCGTTGATGTCACGGCAGGCGTCGAAGTTGTTGGTCTTCTTCTGCCCCGCTTTGGAGGCGGCCCCACGGAGGAGGGAGCCGAACCCGCCCTTGCCTCCGCGGAGGCGGAGGAGCGCGGACGCCGAGGGGAACTGGCCGTCGGGCCCGGATGCGAGCACGGAAGAGGGGGCGACGTTGAGGCGGCCGGTGACGAGGCGGAGGGAGGCGGCGGGGATGCGGGAGAGGGACGAGACGGCGTCGAGGAGCGCGGCGCCCGAGACGGTGGGCGCGGGCAATCGGATGCAACGGGTGCGGCCGTCGAGGAACCGCACCAGGATCTGGTACTGCGGGGTCTCGGCCATCGCGGGCGGTGGTGGCGCGCGAAACCCTAGCTCTCCCCGATGCTTGCCGGAGAGAGAGAGAGAGAGAGAGAGAGAGGATGAAAAAAGAACGCGTCTTATTAAGGGCATCCAGACTCTGCCCCTGACTCACCGACAGGTGGGGTCAATCTGGGTCCCACAAGCCAGTTAGTCGGTGCCTTTTCCATCCGCGTCGTCTCCTCTGGCCGGCGTCGCCCTCCCGCCACCTCCTTTGCCGATTCGATCTCCTCTCCCGGCGAGTCGCAGATAAAATAAAAATAGCTTCGGAGCTCGCGACAAGTCTCCTTCCTGATCGGAGTTGGTCGCTAGAGATGGTCAAAAGGCCGTATTTAATGGGCTGGCTCAAAGCACGATTTTTTTTTGCCCTCGCTCAAGTACAGCATGACCCGAATTTTATCCCCGGATCTATCTGACACGGGCTACGAGCTGTGCTTGATTCGTGAGACCAGCCCGATAAGTGGCACGGGCACGACCCGTTTAAGCTTCATCCCGTGAAGCTCGATGAAAGCATGCAAGATCACTAACATTTCGGTATATTTCAACCCGCCAACCAGCAGTATACTCTGCTTTATGGTTATTCCTATATAAACGCCTGAGTCGCGGTCGCCTGCCGTCAGCATCCAACAGCCGCCCGCATCTCTGCCGGCCACCCACCGCCATTGCCTGCCTGCTACCCGCCTGCGCCAAGCGCTTGTCGCTGCCTCGTCTCCTTCGCCCGCAACTGTGCTACCCGCCTGCGCCAAGCGCTTGTCGCCGTCGCTCGCGTCGCGGCCACCCCCTACACCCGTGCCGCCGTCACCGTCGACTGCGCTGCCACCCGTGCTGTCATTGTGTGCCACCGCTCGGCGCAGCCTTCAGATTCGCACGCACCGACGCGCCTATCGGGCCGCCGCCGCTTAACAGACCGCCACGCTTAACAAGCTAGCCCGGTACGGTCCTATAACAAAGTGGGCTGTGCCAGCCCAAAATTAAATGAGTCAGGCTTTTTTTTGCGCTCGGGCTAATCCATACCGGGCCGCCCGTTTGAACATGTATGGTGGTCGCTCACGTGAACCCCCGTGGTCGCCACCGACGACGCAGCCTCGTTCCGCCTCGCGTGTCTTCCGACCCTCGCTCCCTGCCGGGCTCGGTGCCGCAACTCCTTGCATCTATGTTTCTGCACTGCATGCACATGGCGAGCTTGAAAAGACAACGCCCGACCCAGATGCACGGGAGCACATCGTGTTCAAGCGCCACTTTGGTCGGTGGATATGTTTGATGAACTGAATATATAATTCAGTTCAATTCGTCTTGAAGATCTGCGCGCGGCTGCGCCGAAGACGTTCACAGCTGCATGTCTTTCGTTAATCCGTCAGCTGGGATAAAGCAGCACTAGCACAGTGGTATTTGAAACCAAACGGATAAAACATTTTTCGTCAACCGGCCAAATCTCATGTTGGCTACTTGGCTTACGAAAGTGTCCCACTTGCAGCTGCAGGTTGTAGCACTTTTGGTAATCTAAGCACACAACCTACCACCGACAGAAAGAAAAGAAGGCTTATCTGAATAATCTGAAAACTGGAACGTGAAGACACGGTTAGGTGCTGCATGTGTTCTTTCAGCTCATGATTTTGCCGACAAGATGTAAGTAGACAAATCGCTTCATTTGTTTCAGGGAAGCGGGCTGACGAAGTGACCAATAGTTTACAGCCACCTCGATCTCGTTTTCCTCCTGCACAAGTGAGACACTGGAAAGCCATCTTTGAACTCCGACGAGCGATGCCTCCACAGATCGGCAGCTCAATCGACGGGAACGCAGTGGAGGTCCTGATGGGCATGGCCGCCAAACACAGGACACTGCTGAATATCCAATGGCCAATGTTTTATCAGGCGGCATCTAGGTAGGCGTGATTAGTTCATCGAGACGGTGGGGTGGGAGAACATGCCTGCATGTGCAGGCGCGTGAACATGTCTGTGTGTTTTATAAAAGACCGAACATGGCAACATGTCTTTGGGTGGTGGCGTGTTCTGCGGAATTGATCAAGCATTGTAGCCATCTGTATGTAAATGATCTGTAATTTGTTGGTGCCTTTTTGTATAACCTTGTTTGGATCAGGAGAAATTCTTCTGGAGCTCTTTAACGCTGAATTTGAAGATTCAAACTATATCATACGGAGTACGTTGATGCAAACATCATGAAAAACCTGCATCGTATTCAAGGATTATGCAGGGAGCTGAATGTTCCCAATATTTTGGACGAAATTATTTGTTGCAAACTCCAGCATCTTAATGCACCGAGATAGTACTAGTAGAAAGTATAGATCTTTCTTGATATAACTACATGAAAATGAAATCAAGTGGAGCACAATCTCAGAAAGCCCCATCCATCATGGTTCCCCTTCTGCTGCGTGCTTCCCCTGGTGCTGGTTCTGGATCTAGCGACACTTGCTCGCAGCCAGCAGGAGAGGCTCACGGGTAGTAAACAGCTCACCGCCACGAGCAGCACGCAAATATCATCCCCGGGCACGCCGCATCTGCCAGCCACGGCCACTTCCACCTCCACCCGCACTCGGCGCGCGCTCACAAAGTACCGGTGGCCAGTGGTTTCTAGCACGTCGCGGTTGACGCGGACAAGGGGAGCGGGCCGCGCTGCATTCTCCACGTCGCCGAGGGAAAATGGCGCGCGCGTACGCCGTCGCGCTGGTCGCCGTCACGGCGGCCCTGCTCCTGTCGGCGGCGAGGGCGCAGTCCTGCGACGACGAGCTGCCGCCCCAGCTCGTCGGCAACTACTCGGGGCTCGCCTGCAGCCCCGTCTGGAACAACTACGTGCTCCGGGTACGCTCGTCTCCCCATCTCCTCGCTTCGTCTCTCGAAGTTTCTTGCCGCCGCTGCGGACGGGCTAGATCCGCGGCGGCGCGCCACACTCTTCACTGACTGACGAATCTCCTCCGCTCCGCCGTGTGGCAGTACTCCCAGGGCAAGGACAACGTGCTGCGGGTGGTGCTCTCGACGATGTACAGCACGGGGTGGGTGGGGATGGGGTTCTCCAAGGACGGCCTCATGGTGGGCTCGAGCGCGATGGTGGGGTGGATGGGCAAGACGGGGCTCGCGCACATTAAGCCGTTCTCGCTGGGGGGGAAGACCCCGTCGCAGGTGGTCGCGGACAAGGGGTTCCTGGCATCCAGCGACCACGGCCGCACCGTGCTGGTGGATCAGGCTAAGATCTACCTCGCCTTCCAGATCAGTTTCACCGAGCCGCTCAAGAGCCAGAACGTGCTGCTCGCCATCGGATCAGCCGTCCCCGTCAATGACCGCCTCTCCATTCACCAGGACATGACCTCCATCAAATTTGACTTCACCACAGGTCCGTCTGCCACCTAACTGATGCAAATCTAATCTTCATCCAATGAAGTAATAGTAGATCTGGAAAGCTTTAGGGCGAGCACTCCTTTTGCCCCTGGAAGGAAATTAGTCCCTAAATTGAGTGAAATTTAAGTGGTTAAGTTTTGAAATCGTGAATTTTGGCTTCTCTCTGTGACCTGAAAAGCAATGCCTCTGTTTATTTAGTGAGCAGCAATCTTCAATTGGATCAATAGTATCTTGTGACAATTCTGTGTCATCTAATATGTGCTATTCACATCTAAGAATCAAACTTCGACAAATGACAGTAACTGAGGAGTGCACTTCTGATATGTGAATTACTCAAATCACCAGATCATTCTCTCCTGAAAAAGCTTCGCTTTGTCTGCAGGGAGCTCTTCAAGTGGATCATCCTTCCCGGAAGGTCTGAAAAGGACTCATGGGGCACTCAACTTGTTTGCGTGGGGTGTGCTTCTGCCGATCGGTGCCATTGTTGCACGATACTGCAAGAAATGGGATCCCCTGTGGTTCTACCTCCACTCTAGCATCCAGTTTGTGGGCTTCATCCTTGGACTGGCCGGCATTGTGGCTGGAGTGTCATTGTACAACAGGATCCAAGCCAACGTTCCTGCACATCGGGGCCTTGGCATTTTTGTGCTTGTGCTTGGCATCTTGCAGGTATGTTCATTTTGCATACTTGTAGCTACAAACATATTTTCATGTATATCAGGTAAAAAAACAATTTGGTTTTGAGGATGTAGACAGAAGAAACAGTTTATGAAACTAAGCGTCAAATTTCCCAGCTTTAATAAATGATGAACATGAATTCGCTACACAGATCTGAATGTGCATCTGTTTTTTCAGATTCTAGCGTTTTTCCTAAGGCCCAAGAAGGATGCCAAGTACCGCAATTTCTGGAACTGGTACCACCACTGGGTCGGCAGGCTCGCACTCTTCTTCGCTGCCATCAACATTGTCCTCGGAATCAAGGTCGGAGGCGCCGGTAACTCATGGAAGATCGGCTATGGTTTCAACCTGGCCGTCCTTCTGATCACCATCATCACCCTGGAAGTCCTGCTCTGGACGAGGTGGAAAAAATAACAGCAGCTCGCCGCATTAGCGATGATCAGTTAGGTTACTGCTCTAACTGAAGAAAGGCTATATTTTTTTTCTCGATATTTTTGTGTTTTACAGAGTTGTTGCTGTACTGCAAAATTTTCATAGCAAAGACCCGTGAGACTGAGTAGGCTACGTATGTAAAACTGCAAAAGTATTATACCATCACGGGAGGTGTGTCTGAGGAGATTTACCCTTCCGGTACGTTTTTCAGTTGTTTCATAATGGAATGATGATTTGCTTATTGCGATTCTGAACAGTGCATTTGGAGTGGCTGTCTGCTTGCATGCTTCTCTTGGGGGGCAAGTGATGTGTTTACCGCACGGTTCCACGGATACAGAAACCTGTTAGGATTTGGAAGCATGCGGAAGAATTTGTTTATCCAGGAAAAGCGGCAGGCGTTGCCTGTCTGCTCGCTATTTTGGTTGATGAATTGAAGGACTCGCGCCTTCCCTGGCATATGGACACGGCCGTCGAAGTACTAGCGGTAGCTCGGGTCGCGCCGTGCCGCCGTGGCCTCGCCCTAGTCCAGCACCGCTAGTCGCGCGGTCGTGCCGCGTCGAGGGGAGGCCTTCGCCTTTACTCCGCGATCGTCTTGGTGAGCTGAGCTCGGAGCCACCAGGGTCGATCGGCTCTATTGCCGGACTCCTTGAAGGCAGATTGCGGAGGAAGCCCGGAGGGCCGAGATAGGTTGGGTGTGTTGTCCACGATCGGACGCGACGCAGACCGAGACAAAGACACGTTTGTCCGGCCTGATGCCTGGTGCCTGCGGATTTTGTACGACGGAAAGAGGGTTCAGAGGCGACGAGCGATGCAGGTTGATCGGATCCGGAGGCTGTTGGGTTGCGTTTGGTGACACAAGTTCAATTTGTTGGCATCATAGGCAAGCGGACCCGATCGTGCCGTCAGGCATTCGTCTGGCGTGGTGCCGGGCCGCATGGAAGGTCTGCGGAGGCATACCGAGCGAACACCGGCGGGTTTCGTGACGATCTGTTTGGAAAGCCGATCTCAATCCCGTTGTCTTGCAGTGCAAGAGAGAGGAAACACCACGTCCCGAGCGGGGCCAGTTCGGGGAGAGGAGAAGCGGTGGCAGGACGGTGAATGGTCATTCATAAATGAGGGTAGAACGGGGAGATCGCGAAAGATAAAGCCTCCGTCGCCTTCCTCTCGGATGCGAATCGTCTGCCGTGGACAAAATGCAGTCATATGTAGCATTAACACAGTAAACAGCGAGGGAGAAACAGTAAAACGCAGTGGCTGAAACGTGATCTAATTCCGGATATAGCAGCCTCTCTGCATTTTGATCTCTACCGCTACCGCAGGTGATTTGGATCGCTTCCTCTCGCCTCTCTTCTCAGTTCTCCCTCCCCCTCGTCGCCCCTCCTCAGCTTTCTCACAATTTCTCGTCTGAATTTCCTGCCGGTTTCCGGCATCTTATTTGCTTCTCATAATCTAACGAAGACAAAAGCACGAGGCAGAGAAGAGTGATTCGCGTGAGCGGCGGGAGAAGGAACACTTCCTCGGCTGCGGCGGCCGGCGACCATTTTTTGATGCGTGGTTCCGTCGAGGTCCACGCGATTGGCACGGACGTCGCGTCGCTGAGCCCACTGAGACGCAGAGCCCCTCTCTGGCATTGGACGTGATGAGGTAGCGAGCAGATCCCCGGCCCTCGCCTCTGCTTCTCTAGTTTCTCCGGTTCATCGGTTTTTCTGCGCCTGCTGGCCTGTTCTTCTATTTTGCGTTCGTTTATGGTTTGGCGTCTCGTTTGTGTTCGTTTGTGATGGATTTGGCTTGGTCGCCGCCGGCCGTAGCCGGCCCGCCATGTCGATTTTGGCCTCTGCCTTGTTTTGATCTTCTGCCTGATGTTTTCTGCCTTCTGTCATTTCAGTTTAGTTTCTGATTCCATGTTCTTTCTCGTTGACGTTTAGTTGATCTGCACTCTTGTATCTCCACGCCGGTTTCGCCAATTCCACCGGGTGCTCTTACTCTCCTGGTTATTCTTCATCTCCTCGTTTCGTCTGTTGCTTCTCATGGCAATCTCTACGTTTCCCTGGTCATTTCATCTCTCTTTCATCTTTTTGATATAATGGGGGGGGGGGGGGGGGGGGGGTTCCCNNNNGGGGGGGGATCTCCCTTTCATCTGCTTGTTTCAGACTGAATAACAGGCCATATTGATGATTGTTCCTTCGGATTTGCACCTTACGATTCATTTTTGAACTTCTGGTGGAGACGAACTCTCGTAGTTCACGCCGATGGGGATTTGTTTTTCTCCTCACTTGCTGTTGCTTTCTACTCCCAGTTATCTGATTATGTTGTGTTCTTCCTTTTGTGCTCGGTTTCAACGACCTGTTCGTGTTACGATTTTGCTGCTATTCTCGTCTCCTTTTTCCGTTGTTGAAGTTGCGTGCCGATCGATCTGTTTGGTTCCTCCTTTCACCGGCCGCTCCAAATGGGCGAGCGATTTGTTTTATGCATTTTGCTGTGGATCTTTATCTCCTTGCCCGTTGAAATGGCTAATCCGCGACCGCCGTTTTGCTGCAGGTACCAAAGGCTCAGCCCGGACTGCTTCCCTCTCGGCGGCGGACCCGTGTCTCGGAAGCCGGTGTCGAGGATATCCTACAAGGACGACGACGCCCCGGCCGTGGCCACCGACGGCTCTCGCCTCGCCGCCTTCCCTGTCGATTCCAAGCCGCTGCGCGCCCGCGCGCCGCATCCGACACCCCCGTCGTCGGCCGGCCGGAGCCCAGCGCGGCACCACCCCTCTGACTCGTCCGTTACGGCCTCCCCGAGCTCGACCGGCTGCGGCGACCTGCTTTTGCAGTGGGGGCACCACAAGCGGTCCCGCTGCCGACGGGACTCGGCCGCCGCGGCGACATCCGCGCAGCGCCGCCAACCTGGCGTCGGATCCTGTGGCAAGGTCCAGAGGCTCTCGTCGGCGCCGCCGGAGAAGCTCATGCCGCCGTCGCCACCCTCCGCCGGATCCAGAGGCGGTGGGCAGAAGCGGCCGTTGCCTAACAAGGCGCACAGGTCCGCCACGGACGCCGCGCTGCACGTGGAGTCCAGGAACCACATCCCTGACTTACCATTGACGGCCAACGGCTCCGTCGCCAGCGAGAAGCTGGGCGTGGAGCGGTTCGCGCTGCCGCGGATCTACATCTCGTTGTCGCGCAAGGAGAAGGAGGACGACTTCCTGGCCATGAAGGGCGCCAAGCTGCCCCAGCGGTCCAAGAAGCGGGCCAAGATCGTTGACAAGAGCCTCCAAGTACGCAGCCAACCGCCTGCCCCTGAGCTTGATCTGATCCGTTCCTTGCCACCTGTTTGCTCTTGATGATCACAGCACTTATATGCACTACGTTGTGTTTTTTTTTCTGCCTCTGTGCAGTTTGTCTTCCCGGGGATGTGGCTGTCAGATTTGACGAAAGGCCGGTATGAGGTGCGCGAGAAGAAATGCGTGAAGAAGGTATAGTCTAATCTCCCTTCGCGCTTTGGTGCTTGCTGTTTTCATAAGAACAGAAAAAGAAGATGAAAAATCGCGTGTAATTAGTTTGCCCATTTCTTTCGGTCTGGCCATGACTCCTCACGTGGGGGCCGTAACCCGTGATGTCTTGTGTCCTCGTTGATGACGGCACTAATTTTATTTTCTTGCTCTCCCCCGGCTTTATTGCTGTGGACGTGGAGAGAACAAGTGAACGACAAATCTGTGGCTTTGTCCTTAACCTGAAGAGTAATCTAGGTTTTGCTTTATTAATATGCAATCCCAATCTTGCTTTTGGCAAGCAAAACAAAAGATACTACGGAGTATAGTACGTAAGAACACTTCTGCAACATACGTACGAACTGCCTACGACGAAGAAAGTTTAATTTGTGAACCACTCAGCTCATTGTTAGGTTAACATGTGGATTTTGCGCTCGCTTCATTGACAAACAGACCCCAGTGGTGAAGAGTTCATAAGGACCACAACCACATTATAGACGCCGGGATAGAGCTTGGAATCGTAATCATCGAAAAAGAATGGTACATGGGGCAGTTGAAATCTTGTAGCATGAGGTTTGATTTGTTCATCGCATGGTATTGATAAACATCAAGGACATGGTTAGGTCGTGCTTCTGGTAGTACTGTATATAGCGCACATGCTCCTGACCTGAGCGCCGTGTTACTTGCGAAATCTACTTAGGAGTACTGAGTATACTGATGCTCCTGCATAATAAGCCCGGCATGCGCTAACGGAAATGTCCCTGTTTCCGGATTGCAGAAGCGAAGAGGCCTGAAAGGGATGGAAAGCATGGACAGCGACTCGGAGTGATGACGGCGCGACGGCGACGGTCAAATGAGACAGCCAAAACGGGGCAGTAAGACAGGGATGCGGCCAAAGAAAAGAAGAACAACGACGACGGGTTGCTCGCCAATGGACAAGGGGAGGGGACGAGTGGAGACGCCGATCCAGGGCAAGAGTGGTTGCCGCTGCTCCCCTCGAGCTGCCGCCCAAGGAAGCGTTTGAGGACGCGTGAAGTTTCGTCTCCAGCAGAGCGGGTTCACTTTTTTACCCCTTGCTCGCGGCCACAAGGACGAGGCCGCTCTCCTCTGGCGGTTGGTGTGGTGGTGCCGCGCATTGCTGCTGTTCATCAGTTCTCTTCTCCATCAGCAATCCATTTACATCAGAGAGCATCTCTGATCTCCTTCGTTTGCCTCTGATTGAAACACGGAATCGGATTCTGCCAATTTGCTGGCGACGTTCGGATCCCTTCGGAAATAACCAAAAAGAAACACAGATTCTTTGTAGTGGACATGTGGTGGCTGAGATCTCGAGACTCGAGAGCATGACAGTATAACGAGAAGAGGTCCGTCCCCTGAGCGAGCTGCTTGAGATTGATGTAAGAGCATCGCCAATGGTCATGGGGTGCAAGTACATTTCCATCTCCAATGCTTCTCCCTAACTGCTTTGTTTGATCCGTGTGAAGAAGCGCGTGCACGCGACGCGTGCGAAGGACGACGATATGCTACCTCGTGGCGTCTCCCCTCTGCCTTGCTTCTACTCAAAGGGAAGTTATTGCCACGCAATATATGGGCAGCATTTGTGGCAGCTGCACATGCGCGATTGCACCGTGACGTGAGAGTTGGGATATCCGCCCGCGCATCAGCGGCAGAGGACGAAGAATGCTGGTCCCGCACGGGGACGAGGCAGCGAGCGGCGTGATCCTGACCACTGTCGTCGTCCAGACTGAAAGCAAAGCAAAGCAAAGATCCACCGACCCAACAGGCCATCCGGCGATGCCGAAAGCTCGTGCGAGCGTCGGGCTGCTGCAGGAATCCGTTCGGTAAGACGATTAGTTCTTGCGATCAGATCTTCGTAGTCTAGAGGTTGTACGTATAACCCGTCAACTTGTCGTCATGATGTCTGTTGGGTTTTCTCAGAACTCTAACGGTACTAATTGCGATTGACAGTGACAAGCCTAACGGTGATGCCCAGACAGTTTGGAACAGACGAAACACATCAAGTCGTTTAAGGCACAACCAAGAACCTGCAAATTGGAATCGGCAGTGACACCAGGCACAACAACTTGTTAATAAGCGCAAGCAATGCCTCACAACAGACGGTTCACTTAGTACACAGCATTTTGCCCGATATGTATCACGATGCTAGTCTAGAACTTAAAGTTACAATTGTTCTCTGTTTTCTCTAAATGCATACAAATCGACGGTAGAAGCTCATACATCTATCCATCCATATATAATACATGCTGACTGATGGTAACTGAAATGCTCCAGATTCTAGCGAAAGAGTCTAGGAACAGACCGACGTGGGATCTTCCCTTCAAGCTTCAGTCTTCTGTATGCTTCCCTAATGTGGCAAGGCCTGATGGGTCCAGAATCCTTCCTCTCCGCCATAACTACTCTGGCTGAAATGCATGCAATCGAAATGTTAAGACACAATAACACATATGGAACGCATCCTATCAATTTTTTAAACGAGAATATGTACCCCAATAGTGAGCCATATTTGTGAATTCTTCTACTAGTAATAAAGAACTAATGTCCATGTATTATGTACTGAGGTGGAAAGTAAAAATGAACTTCCGGACAGGGGCTGCAACTTGAAGGTGAACAAAAAACAAAGACCTGTGCTGATTAGGATTAATGTTCGACATATGATTGTCATGTTCAGATATCATTTCACAGGGATTGAGATCTTCTGACTTCAGCCCAGTAGAGGGGTTTTAACCATCCGATTGGTGATGAACGGACAAAAATGCTACAGAAACAATTTGTTACAGGACCCATAAACAGTACTTTTGCAACAGTAAATAGTGACATGTTTCTGCTAACCCTCTAAGAATCACTGTTGATACAGTGATCCTCTGCCTTCAAACCGAGTGAAGGCAGAGGATCTGGATCCATAGATCAATGCCACAGCAAGTGGAATTGCTAAGGAACAAATTAAATAACAGAATTACTCTGAACTTGCCTGTTTCAATTAGCTCACCGACAAACATTTTTGCTATTCCTGACACCACAATTGTTGTTGGGATAGATATCTTTTGGCTTCCAGTGATGCTTGCCAAAATCTACAAGAACAAAATAGTCGATCAGATCTAGAAGAAATCCAGTCAGACTGTACTATAAAAGTGAGATAACCTTTATTCTGCCTATTAATAGGCACCATCATAAATTTCTCAAGGTTATTTCATCTATCTATAATACATCTATCAAATTTCATTTAGCAGAGTGCAAATATATGACTTGATAAAAGCACATCAAGGTATTGATGTCAACAGTACATTCAAGAAGATATTTCACTGACAAATGCCAACATTAAGAAATATTTAGACACAAACTGGATGATACTTTGATCAGATCATCTAATTACATAATTATAAGTTAATTTCAGTATGGAAGTGAAAAGTGAGTCATACCCTTTTCATGTTGGATTTCTGGAATCCAGATCTCCGGAATGATTCGTACCGGTTCATCTGATCTTCTGTAAACTGGGTCAGTATAGCACTGACACAGAAAGCAATTAGAACAGAGATTTTCTTAGCAAAGACGTTACATTTTTTATTCTGTAACTGAAACATGAGAATACGAAAAAAATGCAGAGAAACTACTTTCCAATTCTCATATTATCATTGTAACAATCCTATCCAACATTAACAATACAAAAGACAAGAGGGAAAATCACCCATATTCAATACGCAAAAGGTAGCTTTGTTACTAATAATTGGTCTCCGTGTTTGCATAGTCAACAGGTGCAGAATTAGGGTTCGGTGACATGCTGATCCTCAAACGTAAGTACATATAATATACGAAACCAAACAGGATTATGCAAAACCATCCAATTCTACCACCAATTATCCAGAATTAATATACAGGATAGGACCAAGCAGGCTCGTACTTCATCTTGGCGAGCTTGTCGGGATCGCCGCTGCTGGAGGGGAGCTTGTCGAGGTCGACCTCCACGTGGTCCTCCTCCTCCTCCTCGTCCTCCTGCTCCTTCTGCGCCTGCCCCTTGGCCCTGGCCGCGGCCGCGGAGAGCGACGGCCGTGGCGCGGCCGACGACGACGGCCGCTGCGGCGGGGGCAGGGCGTG
>BCLF01000029.1:1006641-1038399 GCA_001602275.1 Zoysia japonica | reverse complement strand
GGCCGCTGCGGCGGGGGCAGGGCGTGCGATGGGGTGCCGCCGCCGTCGTAGTCCTCGGCGTCCGCGGGGCCCCCCGCCGCCGCGGCGGCGGCGTCCTCCTCGGGCGGCGCCGGAGACTCCGGTGGCGACTCCTGCTCCTCGACGGCCGCCTCGAAGGGGTCCTTCATGGTGGGGGATTGGGCGGGCGGGCGGTGGAGTGGAGACTTGCGGGCGGCTGGCTTGGCTGCGCGCCTGCGCCTGCAGCCTGCGTGAGAGAGATGGTTCGCGAGAGGCCGGCGGCCGGGGCGCGGAAGAGATCTCTAGAGAGGAGGAAATCGTTCGTGGGCCGCCTGTTTGGGCTTTGCAATGTCGGTGGACGGTAGTTTTGGGCCCGCATCCTCCTGCTTTGGTTTCTCGGTCGTTCCGGCCGTGCCAAGCTGCCAGCCCATGATGAGGCTACTGACTCTGCATCTGCATCCACTAGCCGCAGTTCGAAATTTGAGTGCCTGTAATCCCTTCTCCTCATTATCTAATTAGCTGGTTCAACCAATATGTTTTGCACAGTGTATCCTACAGCAATCAAGAGCACCATCCACCACACGCTAATATTCAGAGTCGACCCGAGCTGCAGGTTCCACCCGGAAATCCAGTTTGGTATCCTCGGTACGTGTTGATCATCGATCACTTGGCACAGTCATTAGTGGGTTCTTGCGTTCGACATCAAACCGTGGTTTACTTGGTCGCGATCGCATCAAATCAACGCGTGCGAGCTAGCCGCTACGAACTCGTAACCCTATCCGGACAGGAATTTAGGATAGGATTTGCCCAAACGCTTTTGCCCAATTCGTATCACACGCACGTAGTGAGCCGTGCGCGCGCGGCTTTGTTTAACCCTAACCCCACCACAACCCCCCCCCCCCCCCCCCCCCCCCCCCCCCCCCCCCCCCCCCCCCCCCCCCCCCCCCCCCCCCCCCCCCCCCCTCGCTCGCTCCCACCGCACAGGATTCTCCTCTCGCTCGCTCGGCTTTGACCCATTAGTTTATGCAGCAGATCACGTATTATAGCCAACCAAATTAATCCGGGCGTCCCTCTGACCAACTGTTCCCGCCATGATCGCATCGCTGTGATAGCCAGCTGCTTATTCTCCTCCTCCTCCAATCGGCCGTCTCGCTTTCGCCGGAAAGAGATGCTCGGCCGGTGGCCGCGTTGTTCGCGCGCGCAATTAGCTAGCTAGGCTGTATCCGCTGCACGAGGGATCTTATCGCACCAGCAAAGGGAGCCGAAGCCGAAGTAACACACCTGTTTGGCCTCGTCTGGGTCCGGCCGCTGAAGTGTCGACCTCTCGCCGGCGCCGGTATGCTGGACGACGACGTGCCTACGTACGACGATGAGGAGTATACATGGAAAGCCTTTTCTTTTGGTAGAGACCCGGACAACCTTAAGCTTTTTGTTCATCGTGGCGCGTTAAATTCTAATCCGCTTTCCTTTCTTTTTCCCTTGTTCGATTCTGATGGCAACGTCCGACAACATTGCGGTATCCTTTTCTCCCCGGCCGGCGCTTGTGCGATTCCAGTGGCCACTACGTGTTGTTGTTTTGTTGTGTGCCATGGCTAGCTAGCTACGCATTTTCATTTTCAGCTTCATGGTCGGAGCATATCTGGCCACATATAATCAAGATGCCGATCGATGTTCCAAATCTCCACCTGTCTAAGCACGACATGATCAAACATGCTTAATTAGTGCTAACCATGGTCCGTGTGAGTGCATCGACAGCTGGCTCAATCAGCAGCAAAATCATGTCTTCCTCTTTGCAGAAGTAGGCATGATCTATCGGACCTGACCGAAGAATGTTCCCGGCAGTCGTCGCTGCCGAAGTAAACGACGAGCAGTAGTAAGCTAGGTTCGGTAAACGGCTGCAGGGAGCATTCGCGTCGCTGTCAAAGCTGATCGAGTGCGTGGACAAGCAAGCCGATCGATCGTGTCCTCCAATGCGCCGGGAGAATCTCAAATCCATTACTTAACCAACAAGTTGGCTAGCTAGCTGCTGGATCGAGTGACAATAAAATTACTGCTAGTATATATGCCAATCTGTGACAGATACCGTAACGCATCGTCCAAATGATCGACTCGGAATTAAGAATGCATGGGAAGAGAAGCGTCCGGTCAGTCAGTCGACTTGAACTCGACCTGGCGCGCTCGCGTGCGACGACCTATGCATACACAGACGATTTTGCTGGCAGAAAGCGCTGTGGTTATAAATATATAACCCCGGGGTAAGAGAAACAGGCTGGTGACCTCACGGTGGTTGAGAGGAAATTGTATGGGGTGTGACGCTGTCGTTGCGTGCCTGGCCGGTCCTATCAGCTGAAGATTGCGCGGGAGCCGAGTGATCGACTCGATCGCCATTTCAGCTAGCTAGCTCGTCGATCGCCGCGTCAACATCCGCTGGAAAGAAATATCAGGATGCTTGCTGATGAATCATGTATGGCGTCAGAGTTGTTGTATGTGCAGTGGTATGCAGGTTTGAACTAAGCATTATACTGATCGATCTTGTTTGCAGGGCAGGTCTTCTTGTGTGCATTGTGTAATCTTTGGTTATAAAAATATAAATTGCAGTGAACTGAGTAGATAGCTTTGGTAAGACTCATCGAAGTAGGTTAGACTAACGAACGAGGAAACTCAATGGTCAAGCTGATGAAATGCTAGCGAAACAAACTTGAAATTTCTAGGCATAAGCTTGTGAGAAACGATGGCGTGCTGTCTAGGGAACAAGTACGGCACCAAAACTAAACTAGTGCCAGCTTGAGAGACCGCGATTCCTACTATGACGGATCATTATATATTTGGAGATCTCTCGCAATCTGGTAAACTTTTCATTTTGACCTTAAACATATCAATAAAAAATGTTAACAATTTATTCAAAGTTATCATTGACAGAGGGAGCATCATATGTTTTCCCTAAGCTTTTTCATTGGAAGGAAGTTGGCTGTCCTATGGATCATGCGCTTGACTTCCTTGTTAGGTTAACATCCATTCACACTGCCATGGGATTTGAGATATTCGACAGCGACGAGAGAGGGAGGAAGATGCCAACACACACAGGCTCATAAGAGGTGAAAGGTGACAGATGCACATCCGTGGGTATAGATAGGGTTTTCCCTTAGGTTAGCACTATGAACAAATCGGCACATGTTGAAATAAACTAATTTTCCACTTCTGACATTGTTTCAAAAGTACTGAGAATCTGCGGTGGTCACAGCAAGTGGCATTAGTTTCTCTTCCCTTTATGTCGTTTTGTATGTCCATTTGTAGAGTAGACAGGATGTACCTAGAGCTAAAGATGTTGGCAAGCACCAGTCCCTGGTGCCAGCTATAGCTAGGTACATTTTGCTTTCAGCCATCGATCCAGTCCAATGTGTAGTGTACGCGCTGTTCAGGAACAGGAGGATAGCGCTGATCACTAGTACGTGCAACAAAAGCACGCTGCTCTGGATTCTCTCTAGACGGCGTACGGCGCTAAAACTTTCTGGGTTCTCACGATGGATAACTCCCGGGATCTTCTAGTATGAGACGTTGACAATTCTGCAGAACAACAGGGGTCCCGATATTATTTTCATGCTGAAAGAACAAAGAATGTCCATTACATTTGAGACCCCATGGTGGATTCGTGTAGGTAACTACTAGTCTAGTGTGGATATATACCCACCAACAAATTTAACTTGGGTTAGCTTGAAGAATAGAGGAACTCTAACAGTGACAAGGCGACGAGCACATGGGTGTCGCAAATAGACAAGGCAGGTCATGTTGGCAACGTACCGTTTGCAAACGCGAGCCAAATACTTGCATAGTAGTAGTACATAGCATCCCTTAACTAGCTGCATGCCTGCCTTCCTCCTTTCTTGGGCAACATGGGTGTGCATAGTCAAAATATTCTCACAAATTGCAGCCTTTTTCCCTGATTGGACCTGCAGCCACCAATCAGCTCACGTGTCATGCGAGCATCAGCTTAATTTTGTCAATGCTAGTATATATAAGACCTTGTGCTGCGGTGCTGGTCCCTCCACTAACTACACGCCCAACCAAGTGTCTTCTCTCTCTCTCTCTCTCTCTCTCTCTGACGTAAGAAGGCTGGCCATTTCTACATTTATTTCTAAATTTCGTCCCTGCACCAGCCTTTGAGTCCTGTTTTCATGTCCTTTGTGGCACATATAGTGCGGCCAAATCATGGTCCCCTCCGGCGTACGTGCGCATACATATGCATCGATCTCATGATCGCTAGGTATTATTACTAGCAGAAGCAACAGAACAAGTGGTGTCCCCGTGTCTTGCCCTGCAGGTACCGAGACATTTCCAATCCTAATTTGTTCTTGTTTCAATTGGATCGGATTTAATTCAATCATGAACCACATGAAGGATTTATCTCAACTGAGATAAAAAAAAAAGGGTAAATCTTGAAGTGTTATAAAGGTGAAGCATGCCGATTGCTCAAATATTCTGGAAGATCTTTAAAAAAAAGATGATCACGCACCACGAAACAAATTAGGTTTGTTTGTGGTGCGGTCATGAGAAACCTCTATTTTTCCTCTGCTTTTTTCATAATCATGTTGCATGTCTTTCAAACTTTGCTTTTTGTAAGGCTTCACCATCGACCCTTTAATTAGCTAGTAATTTATGATAACTCCTAATTATACAAAAATTACTCGTAACTTTTGGTTTTCAATAGGGTTCAAGTCCACATTATGTTTACATAAAACTATGGAAATCAGCCGTTATAGCACACGGGTACACCCCAACTGATGTATTGCAAACAAATAAAGGTAAAGGCATGCCATTCTTGGTCCAGCATAGGGAGATTATCTTTACATAAAACTATGGAAATCAGCCGTTATAGTACCATTATGCACTACACCTCATGTAGAAGTCTGTGCCATTATAACTGCCAGAGATTTATTTATAACATTGCTGCCACTTGAAGTTGATTAGCCTGCAAATTATAATGAACGCAAACATCGTAACCTCTAACTTCCCACCCACAGTACATGTCATTCTCTCAATAACAATTTGGAGCTAAAGCCATGCATCTCTCCTTTACCACAACTACTAGGCAAGCACTACTGCTTTCCCTAGACCATCTTGTTTAATCACCCCTTCGTGTTAACTTAGCTAAGCAATGCCCACAACAGTCTTAGCCTGATACTTGATTAGTACATAAACACGTCATGATTACCGATTCAAGCTCAGTTGCAATTAGAAAAAAAAAACTCAGGTTCGTGCGTTTCCATATTGCTGCGGCTGCAACATCATTGGCCGGTGTCAACTTCAGTGCTTGATGGCCCTTTTGCTCTCTCTCTCTCTCTCTCTCTCTCTCTCTCTCTCTCTCTCTCTCTCTCTCTCTCTCTCTCTCTTCTGCTTTTCCATTTAGCGAATGCCGCGAGACATCCTTGTTGAACCCAATAACGTGACGCATGATTCGCCGAGCGAGTAAAGTATTAACGGTATCAGCACTTTGCAGCCCACCTCGCTTGGTTTGTGTGGACTTCATTTTGGGAACGATTATCACCCTTAGGACATCAGGCCAACTTGCGTATCCCTTTCTTCGATCACTCAGCCCCCCATTTTCTAAAGTGGAGTTCGACAAAGAGAGGACCTGGTATTTAAAACTTGGATGGCATGAAATCGATTCAGTCAAGCCATACACACTCATGTCAAGCAGTATATACATATATTAACAGTGATATATATATATGAATCCAGCTTGCAGTGCTATTTGCCCAAAAGTTTTATCAATTGTTGTTCATGTCACGAAATCTGCATTCACAAATTATTCATGTCACAAAATCGTACTCAGCGCGAGAGACTACATGTCAAAAAAAAAAAAACATTTGATGCTATACTACTTCCATTCTTAAATTGTTGTTCTTATGACAGCTAAAAAAATTGTAGTAGTAGTTGGTAGGGTAACATCACCCCAACAGCGAGCAGTCATCTCTGACGTCCACAAAAATGACCGATCAACGCATGGGTATAAATTATTGTTGTCGTTGGAATACCATTCAGGTGGCTGGGACATAAATCTAAACTGAAACACAGTTGTACTTCCAGGACTTAGTACCATCCAACCAAAATAAGGGCAAATTTCCAAGAAAGTAATGGGGCCATTCGTCCATTCGACAGCTTTGATCATCAACACAGGTTAACCATGCTGCACGTATGATAAATTGATCAGTAATTTCCATGTAACTTACTACTACATCCATCCATCCACATGTATAGTAAACCTTACAAACACCACCAAACCACAACCACCACCCATCTCTCTCCCATGAACATCTACACTGCTATGTACAAAACACTCTTGTCTCTTGTGCCATGCAGGCCTAGTTTTTGTGCCATGCATCGCAGCTAGTCGTACCATGGAATTATCATAGCATTAGACCCTTGTCAACATTCATGTGTTCTCTGGCAATAAGGAGGGAAAAAAAAAAGAAGAGGAAGGCGTGCTCAAACGGTTTCAACTGCACCGCCGCCTCCTCCTCCTGCGCCGCCATCTGTAACGCCCTTGTGCGCGCCGCCTCCGTTGGACGCGGCGGCCACCTTGCCGTCTCCTTCCTGCGCCTTCTGCTGCGTGCTGTACTCGCCGTACAAGTAGGAGGAGAAGCCCCAGAAGCAGAGCGCCGTGGCAACGGCCTTCTCCGAGCCGAACGGGTCGCGGAACACGACCACACCTCCGATCACGTTGGCGGTCAGCACGGCGGCCATGCACACGCCGCTGTGGAGCGACGACGTGAGGTACACCATCCCCGCCGTGCCCATGAAGCAGGCCTGCCACGTAACCACCAGCGATAGCAGCACGGCCCAGTACGCGGCGGGCGACAGGTCCCACCGCGCCATCTCCTCGCGCCAGCCGCCGGCGGCGGCGAGACCGGCCATGGCCAGCGCCGTCGCCGCGGCCTGCATGATCACCTGCACCTCCACGGCCATGCGGAACCCGCCGGACACGGCCCTGCGGTACACGACCTCCATCACCGGCAGGTAGGCGGCGAAGAGGCCCGCGGCGCCGAGCGTGACGGCGAAGCCGAGGAAGTAGCCCGCCCTGCTCCCGCCGTCGGGGCGCTCGCCCGAGTCGGACGACCGGAGCGCGACCAGCACGGAGCTGAGCGTGAGCAGCACGACGGCATTGAGGTTGGAGAAGGTGAGCGGGTGGCGCACGATGACGGCGGCGAGCACGAGCGTGAACGCCAGCTGCGTGGACAGCAGCAGCGACGACGTGGACACCGGCAGCAGCGACGAGCTGTAGGAGAAGAGCAGGTTGTTCACACCCATCAGCACGCCGATGACCACGCACGCAGCCAGCAGCCGCCGCGTGAACCACGCGAACGGCCGCGGCTGCCCCGCGGCCTGCTGTTGCTGCCGACGCCCTGCGTAGATGGGCACGAGCAGGACCGGGAACCCCACCGACTGCACCAGCGTCGCCACCCACCGGTCGCGCCCGCCGTGCGCGAAGTAGAACCGGGACAGCAGGCTCGACGCCACCGAGCCGCCCAGCAGCGCCGCGTAGTTGGCGCACAGCAGCAGCGCCCGCCTCCTCCTCGTCGCCGCGGGCGCGCCATTACCGGCGGCCGCGTTCGACGCCGGCATGTCCAGGAGCGGGGCCGGAGCCGTGGTGTCGCGCATTGGCGAGCCGAGTGTTGGTTGGGGGTGTGATCGATGCGCGAGGAGGGGAGGGAAGCGTCGTGGCGGTGTGGTTGGGGGTGTGATGGGTGATTAGCGCGAGATTAGCTGGTTCCGGTTGCTGTTTATATAAAAGAAGATGGCGGGGAGAAATGAGATCACCAGACCTTTCCGTGATGGGGGTGTAGAATACAATAGTGGATGCGGAACGGACGGGGGCGGATGGGATTTAATTACCAGCGATTTGATTTCCTTTTTTTTTCGAATGACCTTTCCTAACAATTTGTTTTGTTATCGCCTATCACATTCGTATATATCCCCCTTGGTAGTGCACTACTAGATCATTAAGGTACTCTAATCTTTATATACGTGTCGCCAGATCACCAACGGTGTACCGGGTCGAGGTACCCAGGCCATGCAAGTGTGAAAAGAGAAGGGAGAACGTGTGACAACTGACAAACCATCCACGCACCGGGCGCCGTGCGCGAACCGAGCCGAGCGTCGCTCGCTCGCTCTTCGTTCCCAGCGGCTACCGCGACAAACATCGTCCGGAACAGAAGGGTCGTTCGCAGCGCAGGAAATTTTAGAGGAATCTCACAAAATTTCACAGAAGGGCCATGCAAAGGGGAAAGGGCATCGTGATCAAGCCTGTGAAACGGGGGGTCGTCGTCCACGATCCGTTTCCTGCCCGATGATCTCTGGAGCGCACTGGCCGGTTGAAGTACCATGCCACGGACAGACGTCCGATCGACTTCCTAGGGACGGGCGTGAAGCTCGCCGTTCCCGAAAGCAAGGCGTGCGCTGCAGGCTGCAGGGTAGACTGCAGTGCTGCGGAAAGGGGCGCGCGACGTAGCCGCTGCAGGGGAACGGTGATCGCGGCGGCGGCCTCCCGTGCTTCTCAGAGGGAATGAGGAAGAAAGAACGGAAGAGAGTTTTGTCATACATACGAAACTGGGCGTCTATATTTACGGTGCCACCGAAAGTAGAGGTGGATTTTGAGGGGATTGAATCCTGCAAGCTATGTGTGGATTCACTCCAATTCTCTTCAAACCAAAGCTAAACGAACACGCCCTTAAATAAACTCTCAAAAAATTTGCTTTTGAGCTCTCTTGAACAGGCCATAAAACGGGCCGAAATTCTAAGCATCCGCTGCAGGCCCACGTGTGCTGCACGTACACTCACTACAGATGACCCCCTGAAATGCGCCAGCGATTCATCACACGTGCGGAACACTGGCACAAAACAGAAACTGAAATGCGTGGTGCCATCCATGGCACGGCCAGAGCCCGGCAGCAAAGCGCGCGGCGCGCCCTCTGTCCGTTCGACGTGCTCTGCTCTGCCGCCGCCGCGGGGCGCCGTAGCGCCTCTGACCCCGTTGCCGATCCGGGAGCGCATCCCAGGGTTTTCTACTTTGTGCAGGTGACTGCCCGTGCTTGCGATGTGTGCGCGACTGCCGTCGCCGTGTCACCGCTCGGTGCGCTTGGGTTGAACTGAACCTGCTGGGCAGGTTAACCACGAATGGCCGAGACCCGCAACCGAAGTCCCTGCTTCTCCCATTTCACGTGCGTGGTGAACTGATGCATAGTGAGGAATTAGCGACAGAGTACGCGTTCGTGCAGGTTGATCTTTCACGACATGTGCACGATGCCAATGTTGACCGGCAATCTGACTTCTTTCCAGGAAAAACTACTGGTGAATGACATGGATCATAGAAGCACAACGAACCCTCGGATCAATACGTCTGTACTCAGAGGAAACTGGAAAGGTACATGCACTTTTGTTTGTCGCCTGGGCCTCTGGATACCAGTCATCAGTTTAGACCTGAGTTGGGCTGGCAACTCCTCTGATTTGTGCTTCAACCATGGGCTGATTTCGGCTTAACAGTCCTCTTTGTAGCAACCTGACTTTGAAGGATTCTCTCTTCTGATTTGTGGCACCGGCCGGGACCTAACGCACAAGTGCAAACCCGACGTTAGCCCACGTTAGGCTGACTTGTATTATCCCTTTTTTTTTTCGAGGAGGCTAATTCGTATCACCTTTTTATGTAACCTTTCCCAACTTTTAATCATGACCATGACCAATTAGATAGCAGATACCACACTACTCCTAACATTTTTTCCAAGATTATGTTAAATATACGCTCTGCTACAAATTCCTCAAAAAAAAAAAATGTTCTGCTGCAGAAAAGGATCATCACAAGTCACAGATTTTGTTCAAGGTCGCAATGTTAAAACTTGAACTGCATCTCTTGACCTAGAATCCAAAGCTTGCCACTTTGCAATCCAATTTGCCAACCAAATGTAAGAATTTTGTAGGAATCTCAGAATTTCATAAGAATCAATTCAATTTCACTATCCAAGTCTTTTGAACATTTCAAACGACAAATAGCCGCAACAAAAGCAGTTTTTATACTTACGCCATCCCTACGCAGGATAAGAAAGGAAGCAGATAGAAGTCCCCGTCAGGAAAGATTGGGTGTGAGATTACAACCCATCGAAATCATTCTGGAAAAGTATTGCACAGCTTTACACATATATTCATCGCAACAAAAGGCCAGCCACAGATGTCCGAATCAAGCACCTATCTGGGCCATAAAGAACCAAACGAGAACGGAAGGCTTTTTGCTCGCTGCAAAGACACATGGCATCTGTGGAGAACACATCAACAGCACTTTTTCTTTTTTTTTTCATTGATAATGGAAGAAACAACAACATAAGATGAAGTTAATGCCCATAATAATCCTAAAAAATTGTAACCTGTCATTATCTCCTTTTTTTTTTCTCTCTTTTCTTCTTCGTCAGTTTCTAAAGCGAAGTATAGACTCAGAAAACAGACAGCATGCCACAGCCTAGCCTAGAGGACAACCTAGACTCCCTAGAATACATACAGCCAACAGGTAAACTGGCTTCTTCAGGTTGCTGCGCAAATGATTTTGCAGAACCATAGCGGAATATTAGAAAAAGAACATAGCATATAATCCCTCCAGGATGAAAAAATGACGAGGGCAACCTAATGCCTTAGTGCCCCAAGTAAAAGATACATGTTAGGTCTCCACCTACATGTGTCCTGGAACCTTTCTTCCCAATCACTGAACATTTCTCATGGGAAGACAGGTCCACAGATTCATTATTTTCCCCCCTTTCCCACTTGTATGAGGAAACGGAAGAGTTCCCATGAGGCCATGACGAAAACTCATATATTGGCATTTGACACAACGAATTTACCATTTCAGGCTGCAGGAGACTCATTTTCCTGGTTCAAGCAAACCCTACTGTCATCATCCTTACGTTGCAACCTTGTTGGATTGCTCCTCATAGCTTCTGGCTGTATCAAGTATAGTTGTAATATTGCTGCTCTGATCCTCATTTCTCTTGGCTATATTATCCAGTACCATCGTAACAGTATTGCTCTGCTCCTCATTACCCTGAGTTCTATCAAGCTCTGTGGCACTTATGGATTGAGTTTGCCTTTTAATTTCTGCTGTATTTTCACCTTTTAACTGCAAGAAAAAGGAGCATTAATGAGAAAAAACTGCAATTTGTCAATGCTAATGTAAGTTGGGGAAATTATTAGCATAGTCAACTACGAAGAAATTTCCTGTCCCAACAAGACAGCTAATCTCAATTGCAAATACTTTTTTTTGAAAATCATAATTATCCTGTTGCAATTGTGCCAGTTACCTAGTCACTTTATATTCCAAAATACAATTAAAGATCATAGGACCATATGTAATATGATTTCTATTAAAAGACTACCAATGTTGCAAGCAAAAGTACAAAACACATAGAATAACTGCAGTGACAAGTAAACAGTTCAGGTTATTCAGTATGTACCAATTGGTGATCACGTGATGCAGTAGACGGCTTTCCTCTTCTGTCCTGCATCACTTTCTGCCTATTTTCGTAGAAGTCAAAGTCGTCCAATATTGATGTTTTGCATGAGAAGTTCTTGAAAATGTTCAACATTTCAGTACCTTGTGGAAATTTGATCTGGATCAGCAAGATATTAGATCAGAGGTGAAGAAAGTGTCCCTTTTACAGTGTGAGAAAACCATAACAGCTGTATTAAGACGGGAACTTTACATTTTTTATTGATCGGTGACACCGAAGAGTTGAAAAGAAAGAATTCAGAATACATTACAATGCTATTATTGTTCACTTTAAACAAAAGAAAGTAATTGATTACAGTACTTCTGTTTCAGTATCACAATTCATTCGGACAATGGAAGCAGAAAAGCCATCTATCACACAGTGCACAATAGGATTACTGCCTCCCCAGCAAAGAGAACCGGACATACAACATTTTGAAATCTTATGTCAAACAAAGTTATTGATGTGTTATGAAGAAACGAACTTCAATTTATAAAACTCCAACTTCTAGCTGCAAACATAGCAAGCAATACTAGAAAGATCAAAGAATACCTCTTGTGTGTCCCTGCTGTTTGTCACAGGCTTGTTCTCATTATTCTCCAAAATTATGTGACGAAACTGTGGGTTAGGCACATCTTTGATAATGTGCCATTTTACCGGGAAGAAACCGTTCCACTTGTCCTGCTGCCAGAAATTCATATTCTTATTGAAATCTACTGGACCAACCATCTCAGCAACGCCGCAGAACTGACCACTTGCATTAACCTGTCCATTAGGTATAATAATTAGTATAACTCAGATGTTGAGCTCGTAGTCATTCACTTCTATACAATTTTCAGTAAAAAAATACAGCAAACTATTATCGGATACTTATAACAAGATTGAAAATTATCGCAGCTGCTGAATGTTTCACTTACTAGCACAGCATGCTTATAAAACTCAGAAGGTTATTCAGAAGTTTAAAGACACATGGATCAAAGAAATAATAAAATGAAATCTATTTATATAACATTATCAATAGTTTATGTTGTGTGTTTCATACGAAATTAAGCCCTAAAAACAGTCAGCAACTTAGAAAAAAGAGTATAAGTTTGGATAATGCAAGAACATGTGCTAATTCTGATATTCAAGTGATATTTGCTAGAAAATTCTTCTCTAGGAAAAGGTAGTAATATTAAACTTACAGAAAAGAAAAGGAAGACAGGACATTTAATTCCTCTTTCGGCCATCCTTTCTTGTGCAAGTCTATAGGCATTGTCAAGCCTTTTATTTCCATTAGGAGTACTTGCCCAGACATTGTACTTGATACTCTTGTGAATATCATCTTCACTGTAAGATTTAATGACAAAGAATAGAGCTTGCTCATATTTCGTAACAAAATCTGGAAGATTATATGCATTTATGCTTATTGCGACAGGCGAGCCTGTGCAATCCTTAGCATCTCCTACACTAGACAGTCCAGCAAGATCATCTTGAGGGGTCAAACTGTGTTTTGAGTTATCAGTGCGATTATTCTCGTTAGATACATTACAATCACCATGTCCATTTAGCTTACTTCTCGCCTTAAGCTTGTCACTGTTGTTCCAGCTTTTTCCGGCTTCCTTCAAATTAGTCCCTTTGCTTTGGTAAATACTGTTTTTCCCTTGGCTACTATGAACCACAAACTTGTTTGATTGAACATACCCTTTTGTTATGGAAGCACCAGATGCCTAATATGAGAACAAGCACAGCAACATAAGTTTCCTAGTTTGGCCAAAAACGTGATCTATGCTTTTCATGAATTTCAGTACCTTGTTTGCACCCTTTGATGACGGGTTGTTATTAGTAGGACTGGGTTCACTATCCAGAGCAGATGATGACCCGTTGATAGAGTCCGGTGCACACTTTGCGCTGCGAGTAGATTTCGAAGAAGGAACTGCATGCTTATTAGAAGAGTATTTTGGTCTTGCAGGGTAATTAGTTTGATGAACACCAACAGGATGCCCCTGAACCCCATCCAGGAGAACAAAAGAAGGGTCCCATGAGTTTGTAGGGACCAACTCAGATCCATAAGCAATTGGTTGAGCAAATATGCCAGGTGCATTAGGATCCTGCACCGGGATTGCAGTAGAGTAATACGGCTCTTTGCTGACATATTGACCATCCATACCAGTAATGGCTCCAGGTACAACCGGATTGTAAGAAGCATATCCACTTTCATACCCTGGAAGGTAACACAAATACGCTCCACTATCAGCTTGAGCCACCTGAAACATAGGAGTAACATAAAGCCGATATAAATTTAGTTCTCTAACAATTTTTGACAGTTATACCAGCTGCACATCCAAGGAACAACACACCGTGTAAATGACAGCTCCAAAGAATCGATAACGAAGGATTTCAAGAAAAAGGACAGAAATTTAATTATAGAATTCAAATAATCCAAAACACTTCTGTAACATACACTTCATCATTCAAGATGCATGTTAGATGTTTAGCCTAGCCTAGTAATCCGTCCATAAAACTAAGGGGCTTCATTTGTAGGCATCGTTCTTTTGTTTATATTGACCATTCATGAGGTCACAACAGCATTTATGTGATGACAACCAGTGCAAAACATAAAATAAAATAGTTTAATAAACCTTGAAAGATTTTTGGAACAAGGACAACCAAAGAAGAGCGACACCAACGAAAAAGTTGGCCGCTTTCCAAAGCATAACAAATAAAAGATGACAGCAAATAGGTGCAAAGCTTTTGGGGCCACCATATACCCCCATAAAGATGCACAAAGGTGAACGATGTGTAATTTTTTTATGAAAGCACTAGTTACTAGTGTAAGAAAGGCCTATCCTGCCACAAGTTTATAACTTACTGCTGAGGGCATCTCTAGGCCATTATATCCAACAAAGTAGCCGTTCTCATCCCAGCCTCCGTATGAGCCTGCTAAAAACAATCAAATCGATGGGCAGTGTTTTGTAACTAGCAAATCACAAGGTTAACCTACCCACCTGGATAATAATATCCATAGTAATACATCCCTTGGTCACCAACAGAAGCTTCTTGGTTCATTTCACTTTCCTTCACAGTACTAGCTGCATCGCCCGATGAAATGCAAGATATTGCATCAGAAGAACTCGCGGCTTTCTTAGCTGGCTACAAGGGTTGAAAATGAAAGACATCAAGGAGATCATAAATATAGCACAACCAACTAACCAGAGCACAAAAGGCATTTCTTATACGCTAATATAATCAATTTAGACAGTGTATAGGAATGAGAATCTTACCAAGTTGACATTTCTTGCCTTCATGCTAGCATCAGTCTTCAAGCTTTCCATTGCTTTTTCAACAGCTGGATGATAGAAAAGTCAAGGATTGCCAATGGAATATATACATATAAAGGTCATTGCCCATGAGTGTCCAATAAAATAAGCCAACAGAGCAACAATTATCATCAAACATAACACCAGTTTGATATCACACAGCTAATAATTGCCTTTTATCAACTCATCTTGTGTATAGATCTAAAAACAAAGATACCGATCATTTGACGAGGTGCATCTAGTTTATTTCCATTTCACAAACACAAGGAACAGGGACTGAGACGTGCAATACTAAACCTAACCAATATATCGGAATCGTTCTCTACAGTCAAGCAGCATATTATTGTTGTACCTGTCAAATAAATGGAAGTTGGCTAGGCTCTCACTATCCCCCCCAAACCCAATAATGAAGGGAACCTAATATTAATATATTATCGAATCTTACAGCAAATATATGATGATTGGACGGGAGAGCTCAATAATGTCAACTATCAAGACTGAAATTGACATGAATTGAAATTCCAATTAAGTTCCACAGAATTGGTTCCTGAAAATACATCAAAACAGCCAATTCACTGATCTTGCAAACGTTTGATTCAGCAGAACATCCACGGATTGCAATAGACTACTTTTACTTCCAAAATACCGGATTAACACTAGTGCTTTTGTGCAAGAAAAGAAAGGGAGGAGACGACTCAGAGGCAGGTCAAAAGGCTGAGAAATTTGATGGAACAGAGCCCATGACGATAACAGGAAACAAAACAAAATGTTACCGGAACAAAAGAGTTTTTTTTTTTTCGTCCAACAGCGTATCAAATGCTCCTAAGAGCACAAGAACAGAGTTGAATAGCAACGGTGACGACAAAATCAACCAGCACTCCGCATCGCAATATTCCAGAAGTTCATTGATCCAACAGAAAGCTCGGGAAACAAAAAAAAAACAACAACACAAACACCGGAACGCCGAGAATCAATCCATCAGACCCGCCGCTGGCCGCAAGGGAGAGAAAAATGAGTGTCCATGGCGCGCGGGCGCGCTCAGCGAAGGAAGGATACGTTTCTGGCCCTGCTCGCCCTTGGGCTCCATGAGGCCACACCACAGGTCGCCACAGAAGAAACCGGGGTTGCTCCGCGTCTCCTCCAGCTCGACCGCGAAGAAGGGGCCGCGGACCGCCGGAAGAACCGTAGCCTGCTCCGGCCGCCGCTGAAGAAAGATGATGCATCAGTCCCACATGCAAGAAGTGTCAGTGCGAAAGAACTGGAGAACAGCAAAGGATCAAGTGCTTACGGCGGAGGCGGGTAGCCAAGAACGGGAGAGGAGGTCGGCAGCCGCGCCGGCGACGGGGGTGGGGCGCCGGTGCGGAAGGCCAGGCGAATATTTTGGGCTGTTGTCTTTGTTCAGTAGCGTTGCCTCGCAGGTTTCTTTGCAAGAGTTCTTTAGCGTTGAGGCTCTGGCGCTCTGCTATATATATTTCTGTTTTCCGGCGGTAATTGTTTTGCTGACTATTCCCAGCAAATAAAACTGTTAGGTGAATGTCACGAAATAATTGACAGGATTCTAATCGTGGTGGTTTTAACGATTTATAACTATGTGTGATGATATATGGAGCCGGCTGAATTTATGACACACAGCCAAATAAACTGTTGTTTGTTCAGCCAACAACAAATTTGTCTCGCCGCTGCGGCTTCTAGCTTGCAACGAACGCGTCCCATGTCCAAAACACATTACTAGTACGGCTATAAAAAAAGGTTCAAGGAGGAACAATCATCCAAATGGATCTGCCAACCATGCCCATCACCTCAAACTTCGCCGACTCGTTCCTCCTCAATTCGCTTATTAGCAGCAAGTGGACATTCGGATTTTCTCATCTGAATCCCACCCCGGCGCGTCGCAAACGCAAAGCGGGAGAAGGGAAACCGAACTCCTGGAGAATTCGGTGCCATGCGTGTGCGCGCCGTGGCGGTGCAAGTTGCGCGAGGATCGCCGGCGCGGCGGGCAAGGGATAGATAGGCCTACCCTGTTGCGCTCGAAGGAATCATTGATTGGCCTTTCTTCCGTTCGTGGAGGAGCACCACGATTCGGCCGGTGGGTGCCCCCCCGAACGAACGGCCGGCGAGGCGAGCAGCGATCCCCTCCCAAAGATCAAAAGTGCGGTGCGTCCATGCCACTAGAGTAGATGCTACGCACGCACGGTCCCCGGAAGATGTTTCTTTCCTAGCTTAGTACAAATCGCTGCCTGGTAATTCCTCAATATCGGCGTGCAAAGACTGCAGTGAAAGGTACTAATTGATACAGTAATTTTTAAGCGCGAAGCATGTACTTGCGAAATTGAAAAATAAAACGGAACGACAATGGTCACCCATCCCGTACGTACCGCCGCTATTTACAAAAGGTGGGCTTTTGCCACCTTTCCACACCAGAAAAGGCGCGGCCTAGTGACCGGACACGTTCAACCGGAAGCATTCGGCCGTGTGATGCTCCACTAGCCTCGAGAGGAAAGGAAAAGGCAACGGAAAAGGGTAATGGGCAGGCGCAAAGGAAGGAAACTAAGGTGACACAGGGCTGTTTTCATTTCCTCCCGTCCCATCTGACTTGACATCTTCCAATGAAAATTGAGCGATCGAATAGGGTCCTGGGTCCTTGCTGATAAAGCTCGCATAGCTCGTTCCTCAAGGGTTTGCCAGCCCAAGATCCATTCGTTCCGCCTTCTTTGGAACAAAATTTATGTATTTTCTATATTTTTTATAAAATTAAATTGATTATTGTGAAATTTTTTACTATTTCTGTGAAATCCTGCATTTTAAAAAGTCCTAAATGTTGATCAGTTCTTATTTAACTCTGATATTTTGTCACCTTCTCAAATAAATTGATAGTCTTCTTTTATAATACCCCTCCGTATTTTTTATTGACAACAAAAAATTTAAAAGTGGTGCTCAAGAAAATTATTTAAAATGTTTTTTTCTATTCTTACATTTTTCATTTATCCTTTCTAAATGAGGCTTAATTGATATGCTCTGATGTCACACATTTGTTATTTTAACAGATGGTGGCAAAAGGAAAGAACACCGTACACCAAAGAGTAATAAAAGAGTTCGATCAACGAATTTTTTCATAAATTTTACGGTATTTATTAAATTTTAGTTAAAAATAAAAATTAAACTTGATTTTAATTTAATCTAATTTTTACTATTTTTAATTTATTTTCTTCTATCTGTTTTCACCCGTACGTACACCAAAGTAGTGGCAAATGCTCCTGTCCATGCCTAACCATGATTTCTGGAAGCCCTTCCGACCTTTTCAATTTCTCCTATTCCGTAGGTTGACGCTCGGCACGTGTCGACCAAGCAAACAATCATCGCTACAAGCTTCTTAAAAGTGGCACGGGTTCATCATTTTAGAGAGAGAGAGAGAGAGAAGCGACATGTGGACCCAATGCAAAAGCACACGATGTGGAGTGACAAGCGACTCTTTTAGCCCTGGTTTTGAATACATGTACTCTATCCCTTCCGATTTAGTTGTTATTTTATGTTACAGTGCAAAAGTGAAAGAGAGATAAAAAGATAGAATGTGCTAAAAATAAAAAGGCAAGATAAAGATAAAGATATATTGCGAATAAAGAAAAGTGCATTAAAAAGCCAGTATGAGAAGTAAATTAAGAAAACTTGAGGAGAGTAAGAATAAGATGACAGTAATTTGGGACTGAGCGAGTAGTATTTTGCAGAAATCACATGAAATTTTATTCAACTTCACAGGAAAATATAGAATTTAAAAAAAAACAAACCACGGTTCAAAAAGGGGAGTAATCATTCTCTCCGCCCCACAAAAAAATCATGTGTTTTGAAGAGTATCATTCAGAAATATGATAAATTGATACTCTGTCTTTACGATAACAATTTAAAAATAGATGGAGTGTCTTATTGTAATTCCTGAGACGATAAATGCTCTCCCAGTGTTGTCACCATGAGAATCAGCGTACGTCCCAGCAAATTGGAGCATGGGCTGGAAATGTCTTTCTAAAGCCCTGTGAGGTTATTTACATGCTCGGCCCATAAGTAACAGCCCATGGGCTGAAGCCACGAATTACAACCCGCGGAAAACCCTAGCTGCACTATATAGCCTCCCTATCGTCCGCGCGCCGCCGTCGCAGCCCTTTCCGCGCCGCCGTCGCAGCTCCTCGGAGGCCTCTCCTTCCCGTCGCCGAGATGGTACGATGCCCCTCTTCTTCCTTCATGCCCATTCCTGCGCCTCTAATTACATTTGGGGATTGGTTTTCGTTGACCTGGGATAAATAGGATTGTGTTTACTGTGGACTGTATGGCGTAGGTTACAATGTGTCGTGCGAGATCCAAATGGTCTGTTGATCTAGAAATCGTGATTGTTTGGCTTCAAATTAACACGTGGCAATGTGGGAAGCACACTATAGCTTCTTTGACTAGGGGGCGTCAGCCTGTGTTCAGCAATCAGGCCCTTGAACCACCAGACACGGGCCCGATTGATTTTGGGTCTTGTAAACTCACTGGAAGCGTGGAATAGCTGGGAGGCGTGACGACGCACTCCTCAAGGGCATGTTCGGTTGCCCTGGGAATCATTCCCCCACCAGATTGTTTCCTAGCATGTGTGTAGCATGTGTGGATGAAGTAAATTTATATCAATCATTTAATCTTTGTTAATGAAAATTTCTTTAAGATGGGGATGAAACCCACTCTATACCAATAGTTCCTCCTTTATAACAAGTAATGAAACCACATCTAGTACCCTATGGAACGAAACTGGATCATGGAAAGCAAAATACAAGTATAAGCTAGGTTTCATTCCCATCCTAATAGAATTTTTTTATAAATAATTCACATTGATTCACTTGATCCAAGTGGAATGAATCCTCCCCTATTACCGAACAAGCCCCAAAAAGGATGATTGGGACAGTGTCTTTTGCAGGACGTAGAGTAGCCTTGTTTGCACAGTTATACAGATAACGGAAGGTTTGACTGCTTGCTTGATGTGTAATCAGAGCGGCGAAGTTTCCGTAGTGAGCTGAAGTCTCAAGTCATTTGTGGCATGATTAAGCATAGTTGTCAATCCGACCTCCTTGCATCCTTTTTTATATGTTGTTTAGGACCAGAATGTGATCGATTTACAGTTATATCTTTAAGCAAGTCTTGATGCAACCCTGAATGATATTGCTAATTTTAGACAATGTATCACGGGGAAGCTTTAGATGCCTTTAGTAAACTTTCTGAAATGAAGGTACTTGTTGACAATATAATGATAAGATACTTCTGCTCTGAAGTACTTAACTGATTTTTGATTATCTGTAAAACATGGCATTAAGTATTCTTAGATAAATTTTTAGAACTACATTTTTTAATTGATCCCAGGAGAAGTATTTGTGAACACTATTGTATCTTATCATGAACTGTTTCTACAACTTAAAGCTGCATTAGTAATTCACAGCTACATAGTCCATCATATCATGTTGAATAATGTTTGCAAGCACCTATTTAATCTGTTGTTTCTTCAATGTGTTCAGACGAAGCGCACAAAGAAGGCTGGAATCGTTGGCAAATATGGTACGGACTTTGAAAACATGTTCTGTTTTCTTATTCATGCGTCTCATAAATTACCCTATAATCTACAATGTTATAGGTACTAGGTATGGTGCCAGCCTGCGTAAGCAAATCAAGAAAATGGAGGTTTCCCAGCACTCCAAGTACTTCTGTGAGTTCTGTGGGAAGGTATGTCTTTTGTTAACTGGCTGGATAAGCATCCATCTAGTCGCATTGCACTGAATGTGTACAACTTAATGCATACTGTCTTTATGTAATTAGTACATTAGTACATGTTATAAATAAATCAGTCAATTTAAACTTTGTGAACGATTTGAGTGCATGAATGCTACGGACTACCTGTCTTGAACGAATTAATTTGTCATTTTATTCGCTTGGACTTGTCATGTTTGAATATGTGATAAGTTTTGAATGCCAATTATTTTGTCTCCACATTATAGATGCTTCAGACCGTAATAGCTTTGTCTTAAATCTTCCTTTGCTGTGTTTTTTAACAGTTTGCTGTGAAGAGGAAAGCGGTTGGAATTTGGGGTTGCAAGGATTGCGGGAAGGTCAAGGCTGGCGGTGCATACACAATGAAGTATTTGGTTTCCTACTCGCATTACTTCTTCCAAAACAGCCCATCCACTGTCATTAGTTGCTGATCCTGTTTACTCTTATTTGCAGCACTGCTAGTGCAGTCACAGTCAGGAGCACAATCCGGCGCCTGAGGGAGCAGACTGAAGCGTGATTGCAATTCTTTTATCTCGTTAGGAATTCTGGGGTTTGGTAGATCGATTCAAATAGTGTTATCAGCTGCAGGAACAATTTTCAGTACTTTGTCCGCTTTCTACGATTTGTAAAAGATGTTGGTGAATTTAAACACGGTTGCAATCCTGATCTGTGTTATATGTGGCCCCTTTCCATAGTGTTAATGTTGCAACTGTCTCATAACTATCAGCTGTGGCTAAATTTATGATTGAAGATGAATAATAAATTAACAGTATCATGTTCCATTCAGTTACGGAGTATTTCGCAGCAGCGTCAGATTCTGTGGGCAATTTGCTCAAATCGTTCTTTAGATGTACGGACACCCAAGTTACGATTACACTGTTGCAAAGGTGACATTTCGATTAGGTCCTTTGTTGCAGATTGTATGAAAAAACGATTGTAAGTGGAAAGTCGCGTGCCTGCTGAATAATCAATCTTATAACATTTATATATACCAGTTCTCCCAAGAGATTATTTGATTCCCTATTTGATATAGTTCAAATTTCCACCAGTAATGAAACTGAAGTCTGTTGAAGACTCCAGATCACCAACAATTAGCTAAAGAGACTCCTCACTCCTCAGGTGCTCTGCAATACACGATATAGGTTGTCATGTTCAAATCTTCTTTAGAAGGGCCTTGAGATGCGGCTGTAGGTTAGTTGTGTTTGTGGTCATCTGAACGACATAAGACAGCTCCCCATCTACCACTTGAAAATCCCTAGCGATGTGCTTCACCTGACAGAATACAGAAAATTTGTAAATATGTGATTCGTCAGATACAAGCTAGAATCCAATTAACAATACAAACATCCCAGTTGTATCTAAAGCTGTAGAAGCTGTATATGCCAAATTAATCCAGTTCAGAATAACATGTGAATGCAATGAAACACAATTATTGATGAGGTTCAGGAATCCATTATCTAATCATCTCTTCTGTCATGTTTCAATGTATATTGGATAGTTAAAGCATAAAAAATCCCCAAAATTTGAGGAAGTTGTGCATTAGCACACTTGAAACCTCATCACACAAAATTGTGTTAGAAATATTTGAGTTAAAAAATATAACATGATAATTCCTCTTAAGTTATCAACGAGTAGTACCTTTGATGCATTGCCGACAAGTTCGCTTTGCAGTGTCACTGTTTTCTTTTTGGCGTCATATGAACCCTTCTGCATTTTTTTTATTGTTTTGGGGGAATAAGATTAGATGCGGAGCAACAGATAAATTACAATTTATACTTAGGTTTGTAAATAGCACACAAATTTATAGAGGACAAGAAGACCTTTTTACCAAGAGGTTCAAAGTGGTCCTTTGCAGCTTAATGTTTACCATAAGCCCTTACAAGTAGTGGCAAGGAAACAAACCAGGTGATGGATGCAACAAATTGGCACAACGATGAAACGCAACGGTACCAATACATTACTTTTCATTTTAAATGCTTATTTCCTTTCTATTTTCCCAGCTTTTCATGGTGAAAATGTTTTATGAACCATATAAAACGAAAGAAGAGAAATCTCCAGACGTCAGCAACTTCAACAAAATCACAATCAAATCTCACCGTTGCATTAAAGCTAAAATGAGACGACAGGACAAACTTTTATCAACTAATATCAGAACTAAATCAAATGAAGACAATCAATCCAAACTAAAATTTAAGCATTTCTTGGATTATTCATCTTGCACCTAATAGAGATTTATCTGGATGCCTAAGACTGAACAAGCAAGAGTGGTTATAGATACAGCATAGTTTACTGATTTGCTAAGATGTTCCTCCTTCAGCCGTCCCTCAATATTAAAATCCAACAACAGAATCAATATCTCTAAAAAAGTATGCATAGGCTGGGTACTAATTACATTAGGCGCCGATGAGGATCTTGGCGTGGCAACACATAACATCTCCAATATTAGCGCAAGCAACAGAACACTTAATGATTACCTAGGAACGCGATGAGTCGATGGCCAATATCTACAACTAAACAGTGTAGCACTTTCCAACTGTCCCCACAAATAGGATGCACATCCAGCAACAACTTGAGGAAAACCGTACTAAGCTAGGGACTTACCTGAACCTCGGAGAGTCCTGTGCTCTGCGCGATTACCACCTCGAGGGAGCCGTCGGGGCGGGGCCGCCAGTACCCACTCTCGGCGTGCATCGACTCCCCAGACACCGCCTTCCACGTCCTCTGCGTATACGAGATTACTGGCTGCGTTCGCGCGCCCGACCCCGACCCGGAAAGGCATGAAAAGGCTCCAATTAAGCTTTGAACAGCCAAAGGCAAGGTTTTCCGCATCAAAGGATGCAGGATGGAGAGTGAGGTTGAACCTTCGAGGGGTGGTGGGAGAAGAGGAGCTCCTCGCCGTAGCGGAAGGGAGTGATGGTGGGGAAGCTGCCCTCGCCTTCCCCGCGCCACTTACCTAGCAGGAAGGCCAGCGGCGCCACCGCTGGGTGTGGCGCCGGCGTTGCTCCGCCGGCGGTTTCCATTTCCTGACCCTGGGCGGATAGCTGTGTCGCCGGCGTTGCTCCCCCGGCGGATTCCATTTCCTGGGCGGATCTGCTTGGGTTTTGGAGCAGACTGGTCTGGTCAGGTCTTCGTTTTCTTCGCGTGGCACAAAGTCATCGACGGGCGACGGCGGCAGTTTCCATTTGCTCGGCGTATCTGGTTGAAAGCCCATGCTTTGACAATTGGGCTTGACACCCTCTGCTTGAAGCTTACTTGGGCTTTTCAATTCTGAATACTAAATGATTTCCTGTGCGTTGCCCCGGGAACATATGAATGATTAGATATAAAAACAGATGTCAATGACATAAAAAAATAGTATTAAACTTTAAAATGAGCCTTAGTATATATTTAAAAAGCAAATAGAATACACAACGTTCCTTGGTCTATGTGGCTAGCTGGTCAGCCCAAGTGGATGATGCAGAGTCCATCTATTCAGTGATGAGAAGAGGCAAGGCGAGCTGGCAGTGAATCCTGTGATTTGCTCTCGGAGAGATGGACACATTGCTAGATCATAGGAGACACCTCTAGGGCTCGCCCAAAAATCAAGGGACAATGGACTTGATTTATCGGAAGATTCCAACTGGGAACAATCATTCAGCCGAGATCATCAACGCAATCTCTACTTACAGAAATACCTTTCTCCAAGCATTCTAAAAGAACTAATTAGATTTGTGCATGTTTTATTGTATAGTTTGATCAACAAATCATAAAAAGGAGAGTAAATACCTAATGATTTGACCCAGGTGGAAACACTCACAAAGCTTGAGGTGCTAAGCATCTGTTGAAGCCATTTACAGTTTATAGCTCCTTAGAAAATTACAGGGCACTGCATAGAAATCAGATAAAGTTTTCATTCGATGGGAAATTGTAAAGCTTGATCCTTTCTTTATAAACATCAAGCATTCATAACAGAGTTTTGCACTGCACCTTTTAAACAGAAAAATATTTAAGAATCACATTTCAGATGATATTAAAGATTGGTGTTCATATATAATCCCACGTATGGACATGTATATAGCAGGTACAGGAGAAGCTCAACACAAAAGTAAATGTATTCGAAAGGAAACATATTCTCAAAATCAGAGCTAGAAGCATAAGCATAATCATTAAAAGGTGATGACAAAAACAGCATTAATGCATCAAAACGAAAAAAATGATATACCTAGCAGAGGCGTTAAAACATGTCGAGCCTTGTGTCACCAGCTCCTTCTTGTGAATTTCATGACGAACCAAGCAGAGAAAAGTGCATGGAACTGAATATGTACTTTGAAAAAAAATAAATAGTCAGTCAGGAAAAAGGGCTTGTTGTTAGAACTAATACCTCACTTCATAGGATTGGAAAAAAAATGCACTCTGAGAAAACACATAGAGAACTTCATAATGCAGTCAATACAGAAGAGGGAAAACATATTTAAAGGAGAACGCAACATAGCTATGAAACTGCACAAAATATGCAGAACCTATTATCATGCATATCTTTGTAAAGTATCTGACTCTTTCAGAGGCAAGGAATAATTGAAATAGTGTGCAACCAATTAAAATTTGTAGCTACGAACAGGGGAATGCATCCATAGGTATTATTAAAAAAAAGCAATGATTGAGAACATCTGCAAGAATATAATCTAAATGACAACTTATATGCCGCGAGATAAACAGATTTCAAGGAGATCAAAATCTAAAGTTAAGGAAAAAATCAACATCCAGAAAATTGTTAAAGCATGAAGAGAATACTAAGAGGGACATTGATGAATGTCTAAGCAGCAACAAAGCAAAAAGATAAAACAATAAAAAAGTGAAGGAGATCGTCACTGACTCTGAAGATACACTTATCAGCTAGCGATTTCCTGCAGAAAAATACCTTGACACACCTCTGTAGATCGATGCTTCTCTAGAAAAGTCACTGCTCTTCCTAAAAATTTAATTTATAAGTGATTACAGACAAAAGGAAAATAAGAAGCAAAGCAAATATATTGCAAACACTGTAAGAGGGGAATGCTCATACCTGGTAGGTTCAGTCCAATGAAGAAATCATGGTGGAGAAGTGGAAAAATAAATTTCATTCTGTTTTAAAAGAGTAAACATGTATAAAAAATTACAACATTAGAAAATTAAATTTCAGACAATAAGTTGGATTTCTAAGGTGCAGAGACAACAGTATACTCTCATGTGCTTGCCAGAAGGAAATATTCATCTCTGCATTTCTAATGTTAGCATCGCTCCAATAATCAGGGATGTTCAATTAGAAATATATGCATCTTGAGATGTCTTTCAATCAGAAGCCAATAATGAGATGCAAAGCAAATATATTGCAAACATTGTAAGAGGTTACGGCACATAGCTGGTAGATTCAATACGATAAACAAATCAAGTTGAAAAATTGGGAAATCAACCCTGTTCTGTTTTCAAAGAAAATACAAACAAATATAAGAAAACCACAGACATGTAGTTTGATTTCTTAGGTGCAAACAGACAGGACATAGCTGAATGACACGGCGTCACACATATAGACTGCTCAATCAACATGGGGACTGATATACAATATTGGGTACAAAAAATTAATATCTTATCATAGCAGGTTCCACAACAATGCTGCCATAACACATATATGCCCAGAAAGTGGTTAAATGAGTAATAAATCTGATAGTGGTTCCGGCAAAGGAAGAATTACGACTGCTGATTTAGGTTCATTCAATATGAGACATGTAAAAAAGTCAGCATTTATCTGAATCATGCGGGTATGAGTCCACTGTTTTTGCATTCACCTCCACGATGTGCCCAAGAACATCTAAGTTTTGGATGGACACATGCTCTAATGCAGCAATGATGCATCTAAATGCTAAGATGGAGTATGTTCAAATCAACAATGACTGAAATAGGGTTATTAAATACTTTAACAGCGCTTCAAAATGTAGTACCACAAACAAATGAGGATAAAAAAAAAATCTAAAACCCACATATTTTTTTCAGCCATTTTTTTATGTAAGTGATCTTGCAACTTCGCTAGAAGTTTAATCCACATGATTGTAGAGGACCTGGCAGTGGCAGGATAACCCAATTTGCAAGTGATCCAATTTGACCAAACAAAGGTACGGATCAATCACAGCTAAGTATCACAATTTATCTTAAGAATAGAGGCGAAGAGAAGGATTAGGAATGCACTCTGAGCACGAGTGGAGGAGCCGGTTGATGGCATTGGCGCCTCCTGCCCCACGGCTGAGTTGTGCTTCCTCCATGTTCTCGATCTTATTCACCCACAGCGCAGCATGCACGCGCTGCGCCCTGGTGCAGTACTCGTCTGCCTGCGCCTCCTTCTCTGACACGGCGCCCCAGCTAAGTTTCTTGGTCCTCGTGCGGGGGCAAGGTGGTGTAGGCACCGCTGGTGGTCACGGGGAAGAAGGAGGAGGAGACACAGTGGGTGGTGCAACGGAGAGGTTCAGATACAGCGGCAAGGGGGGTGCCGGCGCGGATCTGGGTAGAGCATCGCTGGTTGAGAGTCGGCGGCGCGGGAGAGCCAAATGGAGGCTGGGCGAGCCGAGCGAGCCGAAGCTGGCGCAGCTCGGGGAGGAGGATTCGGGCGTCGGGTGGGAGCAGAGTTTCAGTGACGCGGATCGAGGGCAGAGCGGCCGCGGCGACCGACGGGGAATGCGAGGCGCAGCTGCGGGAGAGTGATCGATCGAGGACGGTTCGGGGATGGGGAGAGGGCGTCGTGCGGGGAGGCAACGACAGCCGTGGTGGGGAGGTGAAACGCAGGGAAGGAGAGGAGGCTGGGAGGAAGGGGAGTCAGCGGCCGGCGCGAAGAAATGGAGCGACAGGCGGCTTGCGGCCGGGTGGGGGTACGCGGGCGGTGGAAGGAGACTCGATGATGGATGGACGGGCCCGATTGAATATTACAAATCTATTGGCTGAGAATTAAAAATGTGACGTGCCTTCATGAGAGATCAGATTAGATCCTTAGTGGGGGATGATTATATAAGTATTATAGATAAGTGTCTTCTAAATTCTCGATGGCAAGCATATTTGGTAGTACTAGTTGATTATGTGTCAGATTTTCCCAACCATATGAAACTCTTGTATCATGAGTGACATACAATGCACAAAATGAAATGTATGAACCATGGTTCATGAGAGCTAAGCTTAGCTTGATGGATGTGCCAGACTCAAACTACAGTATGAAATCTGTCCAGAGGGTCAAACTCTCAAAAACATAATAATCTGATTAATGCCAGATTTATTCACGTAAGAGAAAGAAAAAATGAGTGAAAAGAAAGAGTAGAAACTCATTACATTTATCACTTTTGCATTGCAGCTTGCAACAAGGTACATTTCTCGTTGCATTAGTATCTGAACATGGGTGAAATTAAAAAAAAAGAATCATCACACCAACACCAGAGGAGGGAACAAAAAAACGAAAGAAGTGGATCGATCACCGCGCGCACAACCAATCAGTGAGTGCACCGCGAACTCTGGAATCTGAGCCGTCGGTTCTTGAGATCGAACTCCCAGAGGTGCTCCTGCTGCAGGATGTTGCCAATGACGGAGACCCCGGGCCACTCCCCCTCCTGCAGGCCGATGCACTTGACGCCCGGCGCCGCGTCGATCAGGTAGCTCTTCGCCGGCGGTTCCATCCGCGACGACCCCGCGAAGTGCAGCGCCATCTTCGGCACGGGCACGTCCAGGTCCTCGCCCGTGTACGGCGACGTCCAGTTGTAGCAGTAGTCGAACGGGTCCATGGTCACCGTCGGCACGCCGGCGAGCTTCTCGCTCAGCGCGGACACAACGGCGCGGTACGCCGGCGCGGCGAGCACCGTGAGGCTGGTCCCCGAGTCGAGGATGGTGCCTCCGCCCCTCTCGACGTCCCAGACGACGCGCGGGATCTTGAGGAGCCCCCCGTCGACGGAGATGCCGTTGATCGTGACGGCGTAGAACGGGTGCGTCCGGTTGTCGAGCAGCAGCGGCGTCGTCCGCGATCCGGGCACCGTGGGTGGCGCCGGCGCCGAGCGGCAGGCGGCCTTGGGCGTGGACGGGGGAGGCGAGACGGTCGGGTTGGGGCCGAAGGTGAGGTAGCTGGTCTCGTTCCGCGGCGCGAGGTGGTCGACGAGGCAGTACGAGAAGCGCCCGCCGAAGCGCGCCGCGGCGCGGGACGCGAAGGAGATGTTGCTGTAGCCGAGGCTGAGCACGCCGTCGGAGGCGAGGAAGCTGTCGCCGTTGTACGAGGTGGTGCAGCCCAGCACGACCCCCCGGAGCTTGGCCTTGGTGGCGGCGCCGGGTCCCGACAGCGCGATGGTCGCCGAGTCGGTGCCCACCGTGCCGCGCGCCGCCGACCCGTCCTTGTACCTGCACCACCGCGGATCCCGTGGCGGTTAGTCGCTGCGTGCATGGCACATGGCGCGATGCAAGGATCTCTTTTATAAATTAGTCGCCTCTGTTAATTACTCCAACCAAACAAAAACTATTGCAAATTGCAGGTGGTGTTACGTGTATTTTCCTGAATGATACGGAATAGACCATTTTGGACCAAGAACACAAACAGCAGCAGAACGTTTTCACGTACTCCTAACTACTTGCATGCAGGCAACGGAAGTGGCACGCAATGACTGGCTCCCGAGCTTATCAACAATGCCCAGCAGCTCCAATCCTCTAGAGCCTAATCATTGAAGACCATGACCTGAAGAAGGCCCTCATGCATGGTCTCCTGACGAACTGTACCGCCGAGAATCCAAGACTTGGACCCAAGTCACCTAACATGGGAGCACAGTGATGGTAACCTAGCTTTGGCAGAGTATTTATGGACACAACGCCAGCCTGATTGAGGAGTGGCCTCTCTAAGTGCCTCGGGCGAAACATTGGCGCCGAATACCATTGTTTGTAGCACTAGCAGTAGCAGCTCCTTCAGTCACTCAACGGCAAGTTATTTCTGTTGAGTATACTCGGACAGCGCGTCTGATGAACTGGTCAAAGATTAGAACGTGGCCTAGGTATGGTCCCCTTGTCTGGGGCTTGACGATGATGATGCCCTCCCCAGAAGGACGCAACGAACCATAACGGAGTGGATGGCGAAATCCGCGTACCGACATTGGTATTTTGCTGAAACGGAGCACCATGTCCGCATCCTCCGGTACGTATGCAGATAAGGTAAATGTACTAAAAACTCTCGGGAAAATGCTTTTGTCCTGACAGGAAGTCGGCACTTGGTTGCTGGTCATGTAGCGCCAGGCAAAGGGACATGATGACTGGGATGTTTTTGGACATATAGCGAGACAGATTCGGACTCGAGTTGTTTTGGATCTTCTTCGGGTCGAACGTGCAGTTTTGACGGACTCCAGCCCACGTTCGTGGAATCCCGAAGCATTTTCACCGGACCGCAGTGCCTGCTTGGGCGCGACGCGACGCATTCCCGTCCCTCGGCAGCAGTGAAAAGAAAAGGAAAAACAGGACACCTCACGCGTCGCAGTTGCCGCTTGTTGGATATTTCCGCCTCGCTCGACCTCGTCGTCGCCTTCGCCTTTGTTTGCCAAGGAATATGTTCAGCGTCCTGCCAAGCGGACACAGGCGCCGATGGATGGAGCAGAGTTGGAGTACAACCCAATCCACCGTGCACATGACGGAGCAGAGCGTGGCAGGCAGGCAGGCGGCGCTGCGGATGCGGATGCAAGCACCGCCATGTTCGGGTGCCGTCCGAGCAGCTGCCGCTGGCGCTCTCCCCGGTTTAGGAAAAAGAACAGGTAGAAGAGCAAGGCGCCAAGGCCAGATACGAACGAGCACCGGTAACGTGGGCGCAGTCAGTGACCCGCCGGCCGGCGCACGGGCAAGAAAACAAAGGGGGAGCGCGGACGCGTCCCCGATGCCGCGGCCGTGCGTTCCTTTCCGGAGTTACTTGGATCCAACGCCGCGCACGAGCGGGCGGCGTGCGCCGGCCCGGCTAATCTGATGTTTATCGAGGGCGATAGAGGGATCGGCGGACAAACGCAGCGCCAGTCAGGGTCACTGGTTGCACGGGGTCCTCGGCTGGACGGACGGGTTGATGACGACGATGGCCGTGACGGTGAAAGCTCTGGCTGGGGAAAGTGATTAGGCGAAACAGGGAAGTGATGAGTGCTCACACGGAAAAGCATTGAATGTGCCCCCGAGAAGGCGACGAGGCGACGATCCGATCGTCAAAGCTCTGGCTCAATCATCGTCTTCAAGCTTCTCCAAATTAAAAGTCGCAAAAAAAAAGCTTCTCCAAATTAAAATTGGCCGGAGGTGGTGCGCTGGTGCCTTCGGCAGGATCCCAATCAGAGCGGCGACTAGTACTGCAGCTGCTACAGTAGCACGATGCCATTGCCAGGCCAGCGCTGCAGCGGCGGCCGGAACTGCGCCGCATTAAACGCCCCCGAAGCAGCCCACCCTACGCTGCTTTGCCCGCCGTGGCGGTCGCTCGCCATTGCTGCCTCCGTCGCGAGATCCGACTCACCCACCAACCAACAAGGCAGCCACTAATTGCTGCTGCTCGCTTCTCATCAATTGCCAGAACCCCATTAACCACGCACGCCCCACACCAGGACCGGTCGACGCCATTAACGCGCAGGGAGATTGATTTAGTGCTAGTACGACCGGCTCTATAAGTAAAGCGCGGGTTAAGGCCATGGTTTAGTACTCTATTGGGGATGTAGATTTGAATGCTGACTTGCTGAGTGTGTTGGAGGAGGGAGGGAGAGGGACTGACCGGTAGTCGTAGGCGCAGGGGCTGCCGGGCGTCGGGCAGGCGGCGAGGGAGAAGGGCAGGGACTCTACGCAGGTGTCGGACGCGCATGAGATGGGCCTCCACGTCCGGGAATCGTCTGGCCTGAAGGCGCGCCCGTCCAGGGACGGGGACGGGGATGGGGACGGTGAGGAGCCGGTGTCGGTCCAGAAGGCGTAGGGGACGGAGTCGGCGGCGGGGCGGCGGCACTTGACCCAGGTGAGGTCGCTGCCGGTGTCGGCCACGAGCAGGAACGGCTGCGCCGGGGTGCCCACGCGGAACCTTACGAAGTACTGACCCGTGCCGGTGTACGCCCCCGACGAGAGCGGCATCGCGAACGCCGTCTCGTCGCTCGCGGCGGGCGCCTCGGCCCCGGTCTCCGCCGTGCGCCGCCGCCGCCGCG
>BCLF01000029.1:987647-1006399 GCA_001602275.1 Zoysia japonica | reverse complement strand
GCCGTGCGCCGCCGCCGCCGCGCGCGCCGCGCGACGATGAACGCCATGCGCTCCCTGTCCATGCGCCACAGCTCGGCAAGCGACGCCGGCTCCCGCCGGAGCAGGTCGAACCGCATGTACTTGCTGCCGCTCGCGCCGGCCGCCAGGAACGCGGCCGCCACCAGCAGCGCTAGCGTCAGGCGGCGACCCGCCATTCGCGGGGGGCGCCGCGTCCTGGTGACGCCGCTGCTACTACCACCACGCTAGCTAGCACTGCCAATGGGCAGGGGGTAACCAGCCAACGCAATCCAGCGCAATGGGGGCCGGCGATCGGCAGGCACCTCGCGGCTGCGGCGGCGGCGGTAATGCGCGCGCGAGAAAGTCTAGTCTCCCTGCTGCTCTGATTTGAAGCCTACGCGAGTCTAGCTTCCGTCGCAAGCGGCGGCGGCGCCGCCGCTTTTGCTGCTTCTGCGGTGGTGGTAATGGTGGTCTCGTCTGCGCTCGCGTTCCGGGCTGCGTGTGTGTGCCGCGTCGGAGTACGTATTTATCTTGTGTGCGGGTGGAAGGCGTTTTAACCAGAGTAGTTTACTGTTCCGAGTACTCCGAGCTTAGTTTAGTTTAGGTCCGAATAGTGGCAGTCAAGGGCGGCAGCCTAGGCGCGGTCACCTGCCCGCCGCGCTTGGCGTTGTTGGGTCATGGCTCGTGGCTGTGTGGACGAAGCAGGAGGTGGCGCTGTGCGTGAGTGACGCGCATGAGTCAGGGGCCAGGGCGCGGCGCCTTGCGCTTGTGCGCGCCCTGCTGGCTCGCCTCCTGTTGGCTGGTGGCCGCGGCAGGTGCTCGGCGCGGGTCAATGCATCCCTCGCGGCGCCGGATTTCTGTTGGGTCCCTCCGTGTGCACGGAGTTAAAGAAAAAAGCAGACGTCCGTCCAACCGGACCACATCCGGCGGGTCGCTGCTCGGTAGGGCCTCCACAAACAAGCTGGAGGTCTATACGGTGCCTGTGACCAGATCGGGAGGGGTCGAGACAGTGAAGATTTTACTTTGGGTGACCGACATGGCCGTCGAGGATAAAGTCTTTGTCATCTCCTTTGCTTTGTCGGTGATGTTCGCGCTCGGGTGGCAACGGTCGAAGAAGAGGAGTGAGGTCTTCTGTTGAGGACGAGGTCGAGGTCAGTGCTGAGAACGGTGTGGCGGTGGTGATGAGTAATCCTATCGCTGGTAGCGCACTCTCACAGATCGGTCTAAGGTTTGGACTGTTTGGTTGAGTTTGCGGCGGCGGTCAACCTTGTGAAACGTGCCCCGGCTCTCTCACCCTTCATTTTATTGTTGCGCTGTGCGACGAGGGCCCACCAGTCACATGGCTGGGCGTCTTCGATCAGGGCGCTGGATTCAGTTGCCCGTTAGGCCAGCTGGATGAGATCAACCTAACATTCTCCTCTTTGATCTCAGTCTACACTTTAACTTTTATGTTTTCAATTTTACTCATTTCATCACAGATTAGTGCATAGAACATGTCTCATCGTCACGGTCAATCGCCGATAGATTTAACAGCTATAATACATATTTTTGTTTTGAAATAGTTACTTATCTTTGGACCATTTTTTCGTCCAGAAATCATAAACTTTCTTTTAAATCTATGTCGGCTACATGTTCTCTAAACACGTTGGGTAGTAAGCCTTTTGTAGGTGGATTCGCTAACATCTTTGCGGTACTTATATACTTAAGACTTATAACATGATCTCAAACTTTATCTTTCACAACATAGTACTTTATGTCAATGTGTTTGGTAGCACCACTTAACTTATTGTTGTGGGCATACGTTACTGCTGGTTCATTATCGCAGTACAACTTAAATAGTCTATTGATGTCATCAATCACGTTTAAACCAGGTATAAATTTCTTTAGCCAGTTCACCTGCCCCGTGGCTTTATAACATGCTACAAACTCGGCATACATTGTGAACGATGTAGTGACGGTTTGTTTTGAGCTTTTTCACGATATAGCCCCGCCTGCGAGAGTGAACACATATTCGGATGTCGATTTTCTATCATCTCCTGCATAATCAGAATCTGTGTACCCCACTATATGGAGTGAATCTGATCTTCTATATGTCATCATAAGGCCTTTTGTTCCTTGCAAATAATGCAAGACTTTCTTTACTAATTTTCAGTGCTCTATTTCAAAATTGCTCTGAAATCTGTCAAGTAACTCGGTAACAAACGCTAAGTCATGGCGCGTACACACTTGAGCATACTGCAAGCTTCTGACAGCTGAAGCATATAGAACCGCTTTTATTTGATCGATCTCATATTGGTTTCTGTGGTATTAAAAATCCTCATATCTGTCGCCCTTGACTATAGGAGCAGGTGATAAACTACATTTATGCATACCGAATTTCTTTAAAACTTTTTTTATGTATGCCTTTAGTGACAGTCCCAATACCTCTTTATTTTTATCTCGATGAATTTCAATCCCTAGAACGAACGAAGCTTCGCCAAGATCTTTTATATCAAAATTTGAGGACAAAAACTTCTTTGTTTCCGGTAGCAGACTAACATAATTACTAGCCAATAAGATATCATCCACATATAGGATTATAAAGATAAACTTTTCATTCTTAAACTTTACATAAACACAATTGTCCTCTATATTCTCTTTAAACCCAAATTTTCTTATCGTACTATCAAACTTCAAGTGCCACTGTTTTGAAGCTTGTTTTAACCCATAAATCAATTTTTTTAGGCGGCATCCTATTCGTTCATTTTCTTTCACGACAAAACCTTTCGGTTGTGCCATGTAAATATTTTTCTCCAAATCCTCATTGAGAAATGACGTCATTACATTTATTTGATGTAATTCTAAGTCATAATGTGCTACTAATGCTATTATGATTCTGAAGAAATCTTTACACGAGACAGGAGAAAAGGTCTCATTGTAATCAATCACTTCTCTTTGCGTAAAACCTTTTGCTACAAGTCGCGCTTTATATCTTTCTACATTCCCTTGAGAGTCAAGTTTTATTTTGTAGACCCATTTACAGACTACTGTTTTGGCTCCTTTAGGAATTATTTCTAAGTCTCAGACTTTATTAGCCTTCATGTACATCATTTCTTTTTCCATGTCCTCAAGCTATTTTGAAGAATATTCACTTCTCGTGGCTTCTTCAAATGAGGTGGGATCATCCTCCATTTCAAATTACTCTGTACGATAAATTTCATAATCATCAGGAATAGCTGATCTTCTATCTCTTTGAGACCTCCTCGAGGCCTTCTCATTTGGCACATTTTCTGTTTGAAGCTGTTGTTGCTCTCCTTCATATGTGGCAATGGGTTCTATAGGATTCTAAAGAACAGGCTCCTCATCCATATTCATTCTTGCCATAGAAGAAACAATAACAGGTGATAGCACCACAGTGTCTTGCATTGTCGGTGCAGCGACAGTAGGTAGTGAGAAAAATAGCTCTTGAATCATCGGAGTGGGCGCATATACCCGCTTCTCTTCAAGGTCAATTACTCGAGCTACCTTACACTCTTTCATCATCTTATCATCTAAGAAGACAGCGTGTCTCGTTTCTACAAACTTTATATATCTGTCTAGACAGTAGAAACGAAAACCTTTTGACCTTTCAGAGTAGCCAATGAAATGGCAACTTACTGTTTTAAGATTAAGCTTCCTAATGTTTGGGTTAAATACTTTAGCCTCAGCAGGACTCTTCCACACACGTAAGTGGTTTAATGAGAGAACTCTTCAGTTTTGGGCACCGACTTACTTGATACTCTATTGAGAATATGAATGGTGGTTTTTAACGCCTCCATCCATAAACTCAATGGTAAAATAGAATAGCTCATCATGCTTCGCACCATATCCATCAGGGTACGGTTACGTTTTTCAACTACTCTATTTTGCTAAAATTCGTCCGATGTAAAATACTGGGCTACTATGCCATTCTCCTGTAAGAACCTTGCAAAAGGCCCAAGAATTTGGCCATATAGGGTATGCCAACCGTAGTACTCCCCCTCACGATCTGATCGAACTATCTTAATCTTTAAATTGTGTTGGTTTTCAACTTCAGCCTTAAATATCTTAAATTTATCTAAAGCTGTTGTTCTTTCTTTGATTAGATAAATATATCCATAACGGGAGTAATCATCCAATCATCCGTGAATGTTATGAACGAGTCATAACCATCCACACTTTTCACAGGAAATAGAACACAAATGTCTTTGTGAATAATTTATAGAATTTCTGTGCTTCTTTTGGCATCTTTCTTAATTTTTTTACATACTTTCCTTTAATGCACTCTCTGCATTGTTCTAAATCTAAAAACTCTAATGAAGGAAGAATATCATTCTTTATTAATCTTTCTATTCTTCCCCTCGAAATATGATCTAAACGACAGTGTTATAATTTCGACGAAGCATCATGAGTTCTCTTTTATTTTCTGTTTACATTCGGAGACGAGGATTCATTCACTTTGTCAGACGCAACGTTCTCATCATCGCATACAACATTCACATCATCACATAGTGATAACAAGTAAAGCTCATTTTGTAAGATGGCAAAAACAACACATTTTTTATTAAACATTATTTTGCACTTGCTATTTCCAAAATGATAATTATAACCATCATTGTTCAAACATAAAACACTAATCAAATTTCTCTGTAAAGAGGAAACATAAATAACATCTCTAAATAAAAGAGTGAAGCTATCAGCTAGCTCTAATGAAAGATCACCAACGGCTTCAACATCTGCTTGGACTCCATTTGCGACTTTAACGCATCTTTCTTTTCTTTGCGTAGTCTTTGTCGAACAGAATCCTTTTCTTTGTCATGATCATCTTTAAGTAATCAGGACAATTTTTTTGTAATGTTCTGTCTTTTTGAAGTGAAGACACTGATCTTTCTTCACAGCAAACTTGTTCTGTTAAGGCTGATGTATCATAACAGCTTTTCCCTTATTCTTTTTTTTATTATCTTTAACATAGTTGATAGAACCACCACGTGAAGCTTTTATTCTTTCTTCCTCTTGCACAGACATAGCAATGAGCTTCTCTAAGTCCCATTTCTCGGGCTGTATGTTATAGTGAACAACAAAAGTGTCAAACTTTTTGGGCAAGGAAGCAAAAATCAGATGGATAAAGAACTCATCCTTGATAGCCAGATCCATTAGTTTTAGCTTATATGTCAAGTTGCTCATCCTTAGTATGTGCTCTCTTATTCCACTGTCACCACTAAAGTACCTTTCTGTCACAAGCTGCTTGATCAGCTGTGTTGCATATGTTTTTAAAGAACCAATAAACTGATTCTTTATTTTGTCAAAGTACTTTGTGACAGTGTCACACTCTGGGATTGAGCCCATAATTGCAGGCTCAATGGTGTTTTTTATCACAACCAAATATTTCTTGTAGGCTGTGACCAATTTCTTATGCTCAAGGTCATAGGACATCTTTAAATGAGCATAGTCCATCTGTCTAGTCTACCAAGCAGCATCAGCTTTATTCTCTTTTCTCACTGGCTCCTCAAGCTCAGTGGGACATACTGTGGTGAGGACCCAGTTCACTTTAGCTAAGATAAACGCTAAGTATATCTTTTTCTTTCACTCACCATAGTTATCTGCTTTGAGAGTGGGGATCTCTTTGATACAACTCATCAAGTTGTATCCTACTTAAAAAAATAATCAAGTAAAGTGAGAACATAACAACAAAATTATATATCTTAGTTCTAATGTTGGTCAAAATTAAAACATATTATTTGTCTCTACATTAAATCTACATCACCGTTGGCCAGAAATAAAAATAATGCATAAAAAATTATCAATTAAAAAATTATAATACTGTTATTATAACTGTTGGTCAAAAAAATAATAATATCATAATTATCTGAAATTATATCTATTTTTCAAAATTAAATTCTCCCGTTGGTTCAAATTTAATAATGAAATTAACAAATTTAAATACGCAGCGGAAAATAAAATTTTCTCTATTTTTCAGAAGCAATTATTGTACTTTTCTATTCTATCAAAAATTTGCTAATTTTTCTTAATTATTTATGTCAAAATTAGCAAAATAATCAATTAAATCACTTCTGAAAAAATAAAAAACAGAAATCCTTTAAAATGGGACCAAAATCAACGCGGCCCAACTCGCTACAGTGTCTCGCGAGCGCGGCCCAGCACTGTTTCGGCCCAGCTCCTCACAGCGCGGAAAACCGGCCTGGACAACCTGGCCCAGGCCGGAATTTCGCTCCCCCGCCTGGGCTGATTCCGGCCCATCCCGACGCCGATCGCTTCCGACCGTTGGATCGAAAATCGACAGCGCCGCGGATGATTCGTGGTATAAAAACCGTCGCGGCCGCGCTCCCCCGAAACCCTAACTCATTCTCTCTCTCACTCGTCTCTCTCGCTCGATCTCTCTCGCGCTCGGCCTCTCTCGCGCGCGACGGCCATGGCGCCGCCGCACGGCCCTTGCCAGTGCGCGCGCTCATCACAGAGTTGAGCGTGCCGCCGTCAAGAGGTGGTGCGCGTGCGGCGCCTCTTTGACCGGCGCTTGAGGACCCGAGCGACGGCGCAGCTGTCGACAACGGTTGCGTCGACAACGAGGTGAGTCTCTCTTTTCCCCTCCCCCGCCCCCCCTCAGGCCGCCTTTTCTTCGACGGGTTAGGGTTAGGGTTCTGGATCCGAAGGTCTTTGGTGTTGGTGGCTCTCGATCCGCTCGATAGGGTGGCTCTAATGCCATTGTAGAAGGTCTCTGTGGTGCGTATAAGCAGATCGGGAGGGGGTTGAGACAGTGGAGCTTTTACTTTGGGTGGCTGGCACGGCCGTCGAGGATGAAGTCCCTGCCATCTCCTCTCCTTTATCGGTGATGTCTGCGCTCAGGCGACGACGGTCGGAGAAGAGGAGTGGGGTCTTCTGTTGATGGCGAAGTCGAGGTCGGTGCTGAGGACGGTGTGACGGTGGTGATGAGTAATCTCGTCGCTGACAGCGCACCCTCACAGATCGGTCTAGGGTTTAGACTGTTGGGTTAAGTTTGCGGCGGCGACTAACCTCGTGGTACGTGCTATGACTTTCCCATCTTTTATTTATTGTTGTACTATGCGACAGAGGCTCACCAGCAACATGGCTGGACGCTCCTGAGGATTCAAGTGCACGAGATCAGCCTAACAAAACAGTGCCCCTGTAAATGTACGGCGGCGCGTCGGGCCGCCCAGGCGTGAGATCCAACGCGCGGGGCCGCGTCTGGCCGACTGGGCGTTGTGTCAAAATCCGCGTATGTGTACACGGACGCACAATGCGCCGTTGTCAAGCGTGTCGAAGAGCTCCGTTTCCAAACCAAACGCACGCTCTAGTTTAGCACTTCGCTTCGGCAACATTGCGCCTTAATTGTTCGTTTGTTTTTCCAGGCACAGTTAGATCGGGCAGAAAATATATTTTCATCAAACTACTCTTGATCAGGTTTAAAAAATCGATGAAAACCGATCGATTTTTACGATTTTTTATCAAACCGATTCATTCTGATATAAAATTAACAGTGTAGCAAATCCGACTAATCGATCGATTTTATCGACTAATTGATTTTTTTTTTCTAAACAAAAACCGATTGGAGCCCGATTTCTAAAACTTGCTAACAGACAGTGGATCGTGAGGTTTTAATCTTCAGCGGACAATGGCGTGTGCAGTCACGACCGAACGGTGTACAGGAACCGGCAGGAGAGTGGACTGGGGAAATGGCCACTGGTCACCTAGGCTACATTGAACTGAAACAGAGCAGATGGTTCTGTTCCCCATCAAATACAGTACGTTTGTACCGTAAATCGTTTGTAGGCTACAACTCGCCGCCAGTAGCTTGCACGAGCCGTGTAGGGCCGTCTGGAGTCGAGTCACGTCCCTGTTCATGCTGAAGACCTGATGTTATCTACAGACTACATACACGAGATGGTACATCCCGTCGAGGCAGATGCGTGGATGGCGCTGTTGCGTATGTGCTCCGTATTTTCTAAATTGTTGCTAGTTAACAAAAGCAACTGATTGTGCTCATGTCTCTGTTTCGTCCGCATTTTCCAAATTGTTGTTAGTTAACAAAAGCAATTGATTGTGCTCATGTCCTAGTTCTGTCCGCATTTTCCAAATTGTTGTTAGTTAACAAAAGCAACTGAAAATATTAGACTTGATCCGCTACTCGAAAGCTACAAATTGCTGATCACGCTCGATCTTGTGCCTTATCGGATTGATGTTAACCCAGGCTCCAAAGCAACCTAACGCACATCGTTTTCGCGCGTCCGTGCTCAGCAGCACTGCCCAGCCACCGGCGAACTTCGTGCACCCTGTTATTGCTTTCACGGTGCTGTTGGCCGTGTCGGGTTATGATCGCGTCTTTTGCCCAACATCAGCACGCAACAAATGGAGGCCATGCACGCATCGGTCGTTTGCTCGGATAACGCCGGTTGCCGCCGCGCTACGCGTTGCCTCTAGCAGAGTAGTGCACTAGTGCGGGGCGGGCATGGGGCGCGATGTGTGCACGCAGCAGACTGAGACCTTGGGTAGTGCGTTCGAGGCTGGATTCCTCGCCCGTCTCGCGTTGATTGAATGTCCTGTAGCGAAGCTCGATCACCCATGCACAAGTGCATCGGACATCTGCGCTTAATTTCAGCGTTCCTCGGACCGTACCCCCCGGGTTGGAGCGTTGCCGTTGGGCATGTTCCGGTGACGTCGCGGATACGGCGCGGCGGCGCGCGCACCGCCCGCCGCGCGCGTTGATTTTCCATTCCTCACGCCTACTCCTGCCTGCGCAGGTTAGCTGTACGGCAACAGCGCCTGGGCGACGGGTTTGGATAATGTGTTCGGGCGTTGGGTTGTCGCCGTCCCCCGGCCCCGAGCTCCCGGCGCGGAACGCGGCGTCGCGCACGGCGCCCGTGAGCCACATGCGCATGGCATAATCCACCAATGATCACCGGCGTTCTGATCACCAGCAAAAGTCGCACTTGCGCCGCACAGCGTTTTTGCACCCGCGGACCCTTCCCGCCCGTCCGTTCGTTCGTCAACATGGCCGGACGCGTCACGAAGAGCGGCCGGCGGCGCGCGAACATGGTTAGCAGTTCCCTGCCCCGTCCCGTTTCCTGGCGCATCTAATCTAATCAAGGGGAAAATCATTAGCGTTATCATGGAAGCACCTATCTTGTTGGGATATCTATTACGTTCCGTTGACCTCCGGCGAGCTAGCCAGCCACTTTGATTGAGAAACGGGACGGACGGGTAGTTTAACCTGAAACCCCACAAAAGAAATCCCTCAGCGCGGATGAAAGTAACGCGTAATCAGAATGCGACTCCGAGGTGGGAGACAGCACAGGAGACGCGAACGACATGTACGCGGTCCTCCGCGTACATACGACTGGCCTCGGGTGATCATTGAAAACGAATTGAACCGCCGAAGCGTGGCGCGTAATGGTGCTGTGGTTATAATGACAAAAGGTCGGTCCTCGTCACGGTCACATGGAGACAGTCCAGCTCCCCAGCCAGGCCTGCCGGGCAAGCAAGCAACCCACGTCGGAATGGCCGACTACTCCACGATTCCACGTCCGCCATCGCGTGTCCGGTGAGACCTGTCGCGCACCCACCCGAGACGGTGGCCGTCTTTCATATGGCCCCCGACGACGCGAGTCCGCGTTGATCGGTGGCCAGCCGCTGCGGTGTGATTCCAAGCCCGGGGCGGGCGCCCGCGCCGGCTCCGGCTTCCTGCCTGCCTGCCCTTTGAACGAAACAACCGCGCGTATGTGCCGCCGTGCGCCAGTGTTGGGGGCTCAGGGTGGTGTGGGTCGCTGTCGCACGCGCGCCTCTCGAGCCGGCCGGGTCACGCCGGGATGGGGCATCCATGTCGCGGGAGCTGCTACCTCGTCGCAGGACACGGGGGCGCCCCGGGACTTGTGCTCTCTCCGCTGGCGCCGAGCGGCCCTCTGGCCCCGACTGGCCCCAAGATTTTGAGACGGCTGCCTGTTACATTGGGCCTGCTTGGTAGACCTAGAACTTAATAAAAAAGCAACTAAAGTGAAAAGCAGCTGAAAAATAAACTGCTGTTTAAATTTATTTTGAAAAACTGTTGAACTAATAAGCTATAAAATAAATTTGCTGTTTGACATAGCTTCTGTTTATTTCTGTAAATAAACTGAAAATAAAACTGTGCCAAACAGGGCCATTGTCCGGGTTTGCTCGGCTTGTTACTCCCCTCCAATAATTCTCGCCGTGCAGATAGCGACATGACTCATTTGGGTTACGAAAAATTTTTCATATGAGAAACGAGATGCCACCGCTGCCACGTCCACAAATCATTACGTACGCATCCGTTCGTTCGTTCCGCTGCTAAACAAACGCTGGATTCCCTTTATGGCTAACAACTGTGATCCATCTATCCATCCATCCACATTGAAGGAAGGAGCACGGCGCCCGCCCGAACCCCACTTCCACGCAGAAACACCGAACCAGCATGTGCCGTCAGAGTCCGGGCAGGGCCAGACGACACGAGCGGACGCAATTCATGGCCTGGCCGCGCCCGAACCCTCGGCCCCCCAACAGCGACGTCGCGGGGGTTAAGTTTGTCCGCGGCTGTGTTGGGTGATGGAGCGGCGGCGAAGCAAACCCACATGCCCCGGGCAAATATTCTGCCACATCACATGGCGGTCGTCGTGGCAGCAGTACGCGGAGCTGCATGCGGAGACGACGGCTAGTGACTGGCCATTGGTGCATGGGCTCCAGCTCATCGTCCATCGACGGCACGGCCTGGGATAGATAGCAGATAGACAACGCCACCACATGTTTGGTAGGACTCCATCGTTGAACAGGAAATAAATAAAAATGGTTCAATGGTCGACCAGGCTCCGTGGAGAGTTCCGGTGCTGCCTGCGTGCACGGGTCAAGGGTCGAGTTTCCGGTGAATTCTGATCGGTCGGTTGGAGCTAGCCAACCGATTGGATTCGATATCTCCGTTGTTGTTGTTCATATAAGCAGGGGGCTTGATTGAGGATGTCTGCCTCCGTGGCCAGCGGGTCAACCGAACATAGAGCAGTAGTATATCGTTGTAATCAGGGGGCGATCGAGTAGTCTCAGCTCTTAATTAACATGGCGGTGCAGTAGAAATATTCATCGGGATGCCAGCCAGGTTACGCGTATCGTGCTGGTCTGGTGAAACGGACAGTGTATATTAAGCAAAGTGGGTGTATGGGACTCAGATGGTCTGCTGTATCGCAATGTACGTAGCGAGTTGGTTGAAGCTGGCCTTCCTTTCAAGCTACATAAAACTTTTCTAACCACCAGAACTATGCACAGGACTGAGTGACTGACTATGCACACGCAGGGTGAAGCTACTTTAGCGACTCCGGACTTCATGTGCCTGGAATGAGGTCTACCGTCACCGCTGGAAATGCCAACGATAATTATCGGAAGTAAAGCGTACATAAAATTTCTGCAGTTGCAAGTTGCAGCAGCGGTACATTGCGATCAACAAAAAATGGAGCCGTGGACGGAGCAAAACGGCAATGTCAGCTTGAGGCCTTTCAGAATCGGGCATGATCACACCAGTTTGGTGCTCTGAAGAGGCAAATCCACAGCCGCTTGGATTAATCACAACGCGTAGATACGCAGCATACGCCTGGATTGACGCGCGAACAGCACAATCGTAGGGACGTCCCAATCATAGCGGCAAGTACGCAGCGTACGGCGTTTCGCCATCGTACGCGTAAGCCTCCCGACTTCTGTCTATGGCCTGCGCAGCTTTTCCACGCTGTTTGTTTCGTTCAGGTCGCTGGGTTGCGTCGCCGAGCATTCCCCTCCCATGGACAGAGGCTCTCGGAGCGAATGATTATACGAAGCAGCGGTAGCTTCGGTTGTTGGCTGGAGTAGAGTACGTTTTTGTACTGAGTATTTGGTTCCAGGCTTCCAGCTAACTAACTGCAGTTGACCTGACCCTGTGCCCGGTGGTGGTGGTGTATCTTAGCTGTGGCTGCCGGTACGCACATGGGCGTGATACGGCGCTGAACGTCTCGCAAAAGTCTCTGATGGATGAGAACGCTCGAGTGCTCATGGCTGGCCGTTCCAAGTGGAGCAATACCGGAGCGCCTTGCAACTTGCGGGTAACCACTTGTACTTGTGACACGCCAAGTACAGAGAAGGGCTCTTGGTCAGCGAAAGTGCCCTAACCCCTGAAGAACAGTTGATTTTGACAGCGTTCCTCTGGCTGGCTGCCTGATAGCGATGTCGAATGATGTCGAATGGAATGCAACATGCCGGTGAAGATGAAATATTTGACCTTCTGATATGCGTGAATAATGCGGCAACCCATATCTTGTTATGATTTCCATTGCCCAGTTGATGAGTGAAAAATATTCAAGGAAATTGGAAGGGCAAAGATGCCGATCGAGCCAAAAGTTTTGCCAACGAGCTGTATATGTTCGAATAGAATCTGCTACCAGTAAAGTTTGAATGGAACAGTGAAGTGAGAATTTCAACATGGTGATGATTTGGCATGACCAAAACCCCTAAAAGAAGAGAATGCAATCGTTCATATTTAAGGCAGAATAAACATGATAAATATGGTCATCCTCAGTACAATTAAGAACCTGATCTCCTAAACAAAGAATCAAAAACGAAAATTGTGGACATGATACATTTTCACATACCACTTCATTTGTCTGATCTGAAAGGACGAACACATCTTCGAAACCTATGATATATAACTGGACATCTCTCCATGTTAGATTTCCTTGTATTTGGCATCATCATGAAATAACCAAAATTGCACCTGCGAGAATGACACACATACACACAAAACCAACCTGTAAACAGAAGCTATAATATTCGGATGTCTAAGCTAACATAGTACAAATATTCACTGTACCTGTTCTAGTGCTTTCAAAAGTCATGGAACAACATGAGGGAATCGTCGTGTCTAGTAAGAGCTAGGATTAAAATGTTCTTTCTGTTCCGAAGCTTGGTTTCATCCTTTGAACCCTGAAATACATGGAATTCGTTTGATTTAAGCAATAGAGAATCAGTTGCATATTAGAATCAACGAATGTAAAGATATTTATTGTAATATCGACATAGTACAACTTGCTAAGAAATATGGCTGTGAAAGTTATATGTACAAACATGTAAAATACACACAAATTCCATTGGTTGGACTTCATGATTATGTAGTTAAAGCCACAATTCAGATTAGCTGTGGCATTTAAGCATCTTCAACCATCATTTCTAACAAAAGATTTGAACTCTGTTGACATGTTTGCCAAACAAGGAATTCTCAGGTTTAGGGACCCAAGTGACATAAACAAGAAAAACATGTCTGGGAACCTTCTCTGCTAACCTCGAGTAGAAGTTCAGCCATGTCATTGATCAATTGGCGCAAGTTTAACGCAGCATGATAAAGATGATCTAAGAACTTTTCCCGAAGTGTACTTTTCACTCTCCACACAAAGTAATGTGTGTTGATTCCTGCTGAAACTCTCTGCAAAAACAATTAACTTATTGCCAGTAGAAGCATATTTTTGTGTGCCGATTTAACATACAAAATAGTGTGTAAAAACTAAAAAAAATAGATATTTAAGCAATCACTAGTATACTGTATAAGTGATTGTAACATTTCACTGTTTATATGAACTGCCGATGGAACAAAATTTCAGCTAAGCAGCCTCCATCCTTCCATACCAACAATATGGAAGCAATAAAAAATGCAATATCCCCCCCCCCCCCCCTCTCAATGGTCATATATGAACAATATACGCACCATCCATGGTGTTTATGTCATTCTGAAATTTGAATCTAATAAACAACGAAAGGTGCAGTACTGCAGTCAAAAGATGTATGCAGTCCTAGCGGCAGTGAACTCATTAAGTAACACAATATAATATTATATCCTTACACACTTATAAGGATTTTAAAGCTGTTCATCTGGTTCAAACATATAACAAATCATCCATGTTTACCAGAACTTCTCAAACTGTTCATGTGTTTCAGTTTGTCTGTAATCTCAAGCATAAAGATCAATGAAGAGCTAATTCCAGGAATTGAGAAATGATGACACGTGACCATTGATAATGAGATAGCATACCTACTCCAATACACAAAACATAAGTACCTGTAGAGAGTGGATGGGTATTTTACAACAGCAACTATGAAATGAACAGACAAATATTGGATGGAGTCAGCAGAGATTGTTTAAGAAAGAAATGCTATATCTTGGTTGAAATTATGCAGCTAACCTCTAAATCTATATATTCATCCTGCCAAAGTTTGTATAAAGTTTTGTGAACATTCTGCTTGTCCAGAATTGTCGTGTCAGTAATCTGCAAATTGTGATGGAAGTCAGCATTAAGCACAGCAGTTTCTAACAGAAAACTGTGTTGTCTAGTGGTAAAAACAAACATGAGTGCAGTAATTAAGATCATAGCATAGCTATAAGCATAGAGTGATAGTGAAACATCAGTGGATACCCAAAATTTCCTCTGTGTAGAAGATCACTTACTTGATCTGTCTCAACAGGGCAGCCCTGTTTGACCAGCAATCTAAAGATTATATAAGCTTCTTGCCCATATTTCTTTTTCACAAGAGACTCTATCTATAATGTACAAAAAAGAAGAGGAAGCAATATGGATGCAGTAAAAAGATATTTATGTGCCCTTAAAACAATAAATGAAGAAAAAGAAAAGAAATAATGTACCTCATCGTTTCGACATGTCTCGGTAAGTTTGTTTAGATCTACAGAAATTCAGAGAGCGTGTTTAATTTTTTTTGGTACCATATAATGACACAAAACTGATGTGTTTTTTTTTTTTGTGGAAGATGGGAATCAAAGCAGGTCAAACTCAAGTTCATGATCAGACAATTCCTTAAAACTGTGATACAGTATTACGCTCTCCAGACAATCAAGTACAAGAGAATAAGTGAAATAACTTGTAATATGAACTTGAAATGTACGACAGACTTACGCACAGGAACAAAAAGAAAACTCTTACCGAATTCGAATTCTTCTGCGTTTGCACTGGTAGAAATACACTCTAAATCATTCAGTACTCCTGTTACTTGATCCAGTGTCATTGACGAGCCTCCTTCCTTATGTCGTAGCCTCTCCAAGATACCATTTATTGGTGACGTCACTAAAAAAAATGGGAAGCTTCATTGCTAAGAATGCAATTTAACTTGAAATGAGGTGTGGACAACTACTGCTTTAATAAATACATGTAACTTTAATGAGGTAACATGTTACATTGACTGAGATACTTTGTATATCTGGGACATTCTGCTAGTTGCAGAATCTTTTATGCATATATGGAATCTATTAGCCCTGTTACATCTGCTCTCTCTTTTTCTTTCTTGTTGGCTTCAGAGAAGAGAGAAGAAAGATGAAACAACTGAATCACAAAGGCCATATGCCAGTGCTGAGCTAGTCTGTTACTCTTTTGTTTCAAATAGTTTATCAATCAATTCAGTATCATCTTTGCAGGTCCTATGCATAAGTTTCCAAAAATATAAGGGCAATGTAATAATATAACACTGCAACATGTCAGGTTCTATATAAGTTTTTCACTTCATTAATATCAGGCATTACCCGACTTGTTGTCCTTGTCTGTTATATTGGCCTCCAAAAATGCTTCCCAGATAGAATGTGTGCCAAGCTTCAGCTTTGCCTTCTTTCGTTCTGCACAAAACTTCAGTACAAAATGAAAAACTAAGCATTAGGCATCAACAAAGTCCAAACTCATGCTCTCATCAGCTCTATACATGCATGTACAAATAATAAACATATAAAAAGTGAGAGTTAACATTTTTTTTGTTCTTTTTTGGAGTGGGTCTGTAAGTCTGTTGAGGTGGTTTCATTCTTAAGAACAAATATTGAATACAGATTTCTCCTTCAACTTGGAATTTTTACAAGGAAAACAAGATGTATGGCGCAATCATATGGTACTGTATAGTGACGCAGATGATGAGCATCTGGGAAATGTCTAGGGAAACACGATTTTACTTAACTCTGATATCTCATTAACCTTTACAATTTTCCTTTTTATTATTGCAGTTCTATTTCAATATATTCCATTCATATATTTTTCAATAGAACCCTTCCCAATTGTTTCTGGCAAGTTGTATTGTGTCAAATAGATAGATTGGCTAGACTCAATTCAGCTTTACATGGTCCATTTGAAAATGATGAAGAATATGAAACATAAATCTATAGAACAAAGAAACAAGTAAATGCACCTACAGAAATATGCTAGTGTATATAGTAATGCGATGAGAATATAAGCAAACCTTCTTCTTTAGACAGAAAATAAGTTTCTCAAAATTCGCCCTCCAAAGTACTTCATTCTCTGCAATTATTGTATGCTCTTCATCCACTTCTAAGGATTCATGTTTCCGCTGAGCAATAACGATAAAATTAATTAGCAGACGAACAGAGCATAACATTTCATATATCCTTTTCGACAGCAGATTGTTACACAACAAAATCTGATGATGTACACTAAGAAGCTCCCTTAAAACATATATTTGGTATAGGTTCTACCTAAAAAGGAAACATCTATCACTCAACTAGGAGGCATAATGATTACTCCCTCCATTTCAATTTAGTTGTCATTCTACGAAACGCTCACAAACCAAGACAGACCTGCGGCGCGCTTGAATCGATGGAGAAGCAGGCCTGCGAAGGAGATGGTGAGTAGTGGAGCCGTCTGAGCGACAAGACAGGACATCACTTTGAATTTTGCTTTCCCATTCACACGGTGACACGGTATACAGGTCATGATTTGTTTTTTATTTTCTTCGGTCATACACGAAGGGTCTGCCGGCTGCGTTTATTAGGTGGTCAGAGTTGAACGCATTGGTAGCTGAGAACGTCAACTATTTTGGTAAAAGTTGAAGATGTTGGAACGACAAGTAAATTGAAAAGGAGGGAGTATATGTCTAAACTCAGAATAGAAGAATGTTTCCAATCGAAAATAAAAGAAACTTCTGTAGAAAATTGTGCTCTAATTAGGACTAAATCAATACCACTAAATTTGTCTACCTCAACATATCTAGCTAGACCATAATTTGGCAGACCTTCAGTGGTTAAATACATCAATCTAAACTACTAAGTGTGTTATATGGAATACATGTAAGCTCAAAAGATAAGAAAGAGATTTGGATAACAAAAATAGAAAAATAATACTCAATTGTATAATGTTTAAATGTTTTGTTTTTCTGCATTGAACAGATCTATGTATCATCCATGTAAATACACCTGCAAATGTGTAGGCCCATTGATCGTTGCCATCAACAAATAACCTAGCACGCCACCAAACATTTTCTACTTTAACAAATGGACGAAGAAATAGGATACGCCATTTCTCTTAAAATAGCTGCAGCCACCGTGTAAGAGTGTGAGGGAAAATAACACAATACCTTAACCCCAGTAACAGGTTGATGACGACAATCATTTGCATCCGATGACCCTTCCATGGAGTATGGGATCTCAGAAAATCTTTCAGCATCAGAGAGAGCTGCAGTATAAACAACTTTCTGCTCCAGCGAAAGAACCTTCTCAACAGTCTGTGCCAAAGAAATTTTCGTCATCTAACCCCACGAATCATTAATATGCGCAATAACATATTATCAGTATAATGCTGGTAATTTATTAAAGCATCAATATGCTAATATTAGGGAAAAAACTACTTAACATGGTGAATATTGTCACAAGCAAGATATGGTTTCATCAACAGGCCCACATCAATACAAGGTGATTTGTATTAAAGTCTAGTCATTTTTTGGTCAATTCCTGCATGCACTATCAAACATATAGTCATGTATAAAGAAGCTCTGTTTAATATAAATAAAAGCTAATGGTACCAACAACAGAGAAGGCACCAAAAAATCATAACAATCAGTGACATACCCTGCATGCCCCATTAATTAAGATACTCCAGCTACTCAAATTTAATTTGACAGGATTAAGACGGGTACAGATTGGAACTATTGCCGTGATTACACTCTTGTGTCTTCAACAGCATTACTTCGTGACATAACATATAACAACAAGAAAGCCTTTTAGTCCCAAGCATGTTGGGGTGGGATAGAGATGAAACCCACACAAATTAATAAAGGGCAGGAAGTGAGGACAATGAGTTATAAATGTAACAAAATAATGAAAGTAAAATGATTTAAAGTAAAACGAAAGGTTGCTCTGAAATAAAAGGAGTTTGAAAACAGTATAAAGTATCCAAAACTCTAGAAGTCAATACCCATACTGGCCAAATGTGGAATAAACGTTTTATTTACTTTAGTATCTCGTTTCCTTGAAGATGTAGGTTGCTCATCTACTAATGGATCAAAAAATGGCTCAGGTTTTGGGCAACGTTCCACATAACGTGTGTACACAAGTTTGTTGAAGTTCATCCGTATTTCTTCCCTTTTGGGTACACTACTACCTGTAACATAAATCATCTGTTAGTGCAAGGAATAAACTTGAACAAAAGTCATGGTCACATCTCATAAGAAGATTAGAAGAAATAAGGATGTTCTAGTAACTCCTCGAAAAGGCCATACCTTCTGGTATTTTAGAGATTGTTCGCTCTACGAGTTGATCAAATGTTAGCCTACCATTCAGAAATAATCCTTCAATAAGAGCTTCTGACTGCAAGTTGCGTAAAAATCATCAAAATGCTTAGAATAACTAAACTATGTTGCACTTACAGCAACTTCTTCATTCTGATTGATAACATTTGATGAAAAAAAAGAAGCACATCAGTTACAAAGCTTGC
>BCLF01000029.1:956891-982067 GCA_001602275.1 Zoysia japonica | reverse complement strand
CCCCCCCCCCCCCCCTCCCCCCAAATCATTTTTTTCCCCTTTCCAAGAACCCGTCGACGTACGCTGTTTGCCCAAGGTACTTCCATCGACCATCCCGCGGCGGAAGTTGCGGTGCATCTCGATAATCAAATCGACATGTCCCTTTCGAGAAGCAATCAGCAACCAGCAACAGCCAGCAGCGACGTGAACGTGATGGCAACTACTGCTACCAGCGCACCGACCGCCGGCGGGTACTCCCCCGTTTTCCATTCGCTTCGAATCCCACTCCCGCTGTCCAGTAATCAAGGTTGTGATCCATCCTTTTTTTTTTACAAGGTCATGATTGGAATGGAGCAGAAATGCCGAATTGGCCGTTGAGTGCACAGGAGAGTTTGAGCCTCCTCTGTGTCATGAATTTGCCCTTGATATTCACTCCAAAAAATTAATGAGAAATTTAAATAAATGCATCCTTGAGGGCTCAAAGCAGACAAATTGTCAGCCTTCTCTTTGTAACGCTTGTCATCAGATTCCAGGAATCTTAGGAGCCACACCCACATTCAGCGATTCCCTGAAAAAAAAAACATTCAGGATGGGACGACAGCAACAAATCTCACAATCAACTCGAAGTTCCCTGCAGGGTCGTGAACATTGGCCTACCGCCGATAGAAAATCCTAGAGACGTACCGGCCGCGCACTATTTTTTGGCTAACAGTAGAGTCGTTGACGTTTCCCGGTGGACACCTGCTCTGCTCATCGTCTTCGTTCGCGAGTTAATTAAGCCCGTTATATAGAAAATCTGAAGATTGGCTGCAATGCTTCTTCGTAGAGACATACGGAGTACTCCGTACCGTCTTACCGGCAGGCAGTAGTATTTGTCAACCAGGCACAACAACCGTGGCCCCGTTGCGGATTAGCATCATTCTGTCGACATACAACCATGCACATGCCTGATTAATTAGAGATTATGTGTATAGTACTTCAAGTTAGTTGTTTTGCTAGTAGTACCTACACCTTCGTTCCCGTAAAATGTAAAAGAATTTACAGAAATCATTAACAAAAGAGTAAGAAAAAAAATATAACCAAACCAGGAAATAAAATATCGTTAAATTTATAGAAATCATAAATCAAAGAAGAAGAAGAAGAAAATACATAAACCAAACCTAGAAACAAGTTTTTTTTTACAGAGCGAGTACTCGCTGCGCATTTTATTGCGAAACCCGACAATTGAAACGTTTTTGGCATCCCGTGTGACAGCGAAATTTAGAAACACGCTGTTCCAGAATATAATAACCCCACTTAAAAAAAATTACTAATTATAACGACCTCGTCGACACTAGTATGTGAGTTGCACCTAACTGCTGGTTGACCCGCTCGATTTCTCGGTTCCTTTCGTTGGTTTGTTAATCATACTGCCGCGAGTTTTTTTTAATAAGGGGAATAATGCTTGCTTCTGGCGTGTGTGTACATGGCGGGCTTGAACAGGTCCGCGGACCACGGCCAGCCGGTATATCATCGGTTGGGAACCAGTGTGTGAAGCCTGAGCTCTCTCGCTACAAGGGAAGAGCCTTTTGAAAAAGGTTGCTTCAAACTCATTTGTACCAGTACTACCGACAAATCAAGAAGCATAGCTTATTCTCGTGGTAACGATGAAGGTTAGCATCTAAATTGAACTCCCTGCTCAGGATTTGAATTTGTATTCTTCATTCACTTTCATTCTCCATCTCTGCGCGTCAGATAGTGCTCAAAGTGGCCATCACTTGCAAGAAGTGCAAGACCTGCGTCCTACGGATCGCCTCAAAAGTTAAAGGTAATGCCTTCGATCCTGCAGTATCCATGTTTCTTTGCAGTTTATGAGCATCGTTCATGTGTTCGTGGCTGCTTGTTCGACTGTCGACGAATATCGATGACCTGTGATGGATCGATGATGCTCCAGGGATCAAGTCGCTGACGTTCGACGAGGACAAGGCCACGCTGACGGTGGTGGGGGACGTGGACGTGGTGGCGATCGTGGAGGCGCTGCGCAAGGCGAAGCACCCGGCGGAGGTGGTGTCGGTGACCGACGAGAAGAAGGAGGCCGAGGAGAAGAAGAAGAAGGAGGAGGAAGAGAAGAAGAAGAAGGAGGAAGAGGAGAAGAAGAAGCTGGCGCTGTGCGCGAGGATGTGCACGCCACCGCCGTGCCCCAAGCCGTACCCGCCGCCGTGCCAGCCGTACTACATCGTCGACGAGCAGCCAGGCACCTGCACCATCGTCTGATGATCTCTCTGATGAGAGGTCACGATCGATGGCAGGTTTGTACCGGGTTGTTGCTGAAGAAGAACGCATTCGAGCGGGAACTTGACCAATTTCATCTGTCTACCGGCGGTGCAAAGATTTCATCTGCGCGCTCCCTCTCTTTCTGGATATTTTCCTTCTTCTATGATCGAACTTCATTTAACTTTCAATTTCCAGATAGTAGGTAGGTCTGCAAATAAATGTAGTTTTTTTTTTGAGAATCGCGAATAAATGTAGTTTCGCAGCACTCATGGTATGCAATTGAACGTCAAGATTCATATGCGTCCAAAAGTTCTCGAGTTCTATCAGCAAAAAGGAAACTATCGATAATAAAATTTTTAGTGACACAAGTAGCAGCGGTTGCAACTAATTGCTTGACTTGTTCCATAAAATGCAACTTGGATAAGCAGGTCCTTCTCCCATTTTCCACCGGGCGACAACTAGGCCCGCTCTATGTCAGTAACCATTTTGTTATTAGCACTATGATGACTAGGCCGGTTAAAGCTTGCAGCGACGTGCTCGCTCTGTCCTAGAATAAACGTTTTTTTTTACTTTAAATGTCATGTTTTTTATTCGTCTTACTTAAATATGAAAATAAATAAACCATGTTTAAAAAATGTTAATATTAAAATAACCATAAAAATTAATAATATTTTCATAATTTTAAAAATTTAAAATTATTATTAATTTGTTATCAATGGCATCTAGAAGCAAAATTTTATGGAAAAACTTAAAAATATTCTGCTTGAAAAGAACAAGAAAGAAAAGAGAAAAAACAACTTCGATCAGCGGGCCGATGCGGCCGGTTATTACTGTTCGCCTGTGTGCCTCTCGAGTTTCCATCTCTCGGTCCTTGGGCTTTCCGTACTTCTGCTGATAGCGCTCTCGCTCCAAGGCGCTGTTGCGAACCCACTTTCGACTTTCCTTTTCCACGCGCACACACTTCTGTTCCCCTCCCTCTGAATAGCACACGGCAATGGCGCAACCCTGCGGCGACGAGGCTTCCGCCGCCACAGAAATGGCAAGCGTGCTCATTCGCGAAGGCGCAAGGTTCCTTCCGGTCCCCAGCCGGGACCATCCACTATGTCCCCAACTTTCGATCCTCCGCCAGTTTTTTGTGTCAACCTTGAAGCGAGGGTTTATTGGGTTTTGTGTTGTGTCGATGCAGCGCTGGCGACAATGCGGCCGATATGGGGGAAGAGGATGCCAAGAAAATGAAGTCGAAGAAGGATAGTACGCCACGGATCAATGGATGGGGGCTCCGGGAATACAGCAAGATAGGTCCGAAACCTCGAATATTTACTCATATATTGTCGTGTTTATCAGTTTATAGGGTGCTTGATTTGACGAATTAGCTGATCTATCACCACCTTATTCCTAGTTTGGTTTGATGAATATTGAATGGACTGGGATGATATGTGTATTTCACCAAAATTCATCGGATAAAGCCACATGGACGTTCCCATCTAGGATGATTTTCTTCTAACCAAACACCTGGTAAAGTCGTGTGTATAACTTTGTCAGTAATGGCGTTGCTGACTTAGTAGTACAATGTGTCTTATTTGGGTATGAAACTAATCATGTCATTCCATGTGTGGTGACCTTTCATATCTGGCTCGAGTTTTATCTGGTCGATACATAACAATTGTCTAGTGGAATTTCCACTTACTGAAGCATTGCCAGAGGAGAATGTGATGTCTTAACCTTTTGACTGAATTATGTAAAGACAACATTCACTTTGAATGAACTAGAGACACTTCCAAATAGCTGGGGATTTATATAGGCTTAGCATTATTTAGTGTGATGCATATACAACACTCTTTGTTGCCTACTGAGGCTACCTTTTAGTTCACGATTGATACATAGTGGACATGGAAGGTAGGGCAAAAAGAAAATCTGTAATGTGTTAAACATGAAGCAAAATAGAAATGTTTAGTGTCAACATTTTAAGTAGATGTTTTCCTTTGGTAATCTAATCTTAAGTTGCTAATCTGGTACTGTGATGTAACCATCATTTTACTTGACCCTGCAGTTTCTAAGAAAGTTGAGGCCAAAGGACGTACAACTTATAATGAGGTACATCCCATGCATATCCCTCGTAACCTCACTAATTGTTCACGGTGCATAATGAAGGTGATATCTAGAGCATTCATGTAATATTACATTATCCTACTTTATATTTCTTCGCGCAACCTGTAACCAAATGAACTTCTTATAAGCTCACATGCTTATGATTAATCCTAATTCCTAAGTGTCTGATATAGAGTTATTGTATTGTATAAATGTAAAAAATAATCTACTTGTTATTATGTTGGTAGTTTGGTACATCACCTTTTCTTCTTGTGCTATATAATATGCCATCTTCTGGTTTTGGCGTTTAATGTTTTTTTTTTTTGCTTGACAACGAGAGATAGGAATAGCTGTGTTTGTACTGACATATACGCTCCACTACTTATGCCGAATTAACAAGTGACTTATTGTTTTTGCTGGGACACATTATTAACATGAAATATTCCCTGTATTTCTTACTCCTTGATCATGACTTATTAACACCTCAACTAGTAAATGCCTGTGCCAGGTTGCAGATGAAGTTTTTGCGGAGCTAACTGTGATGCTTGACGGTCAAGACGTACATCATATTATATTGTTATTAAATTGTGTAACCTGCCTGTGCAATTTCCAGAACAATTCTGATCTAAGAAAAATGAACTTATCTTTGTAGCTGGATGAAAAGAATATTAGGCGGAGAGTGTATGATGCTTTTAATGTGCTAATTGCTCTACGTGCTTTTACAAAAGACAAAAAGGAGATAAAATGGATGGGTCTTTCTAATCTCAGATATGAAAAGATAAATATGGTGGAGGTAAGTATTTGTGATTTGCAGGCTGATAAATAACTATTGAGGATGACTGTTCGTGATTGCTGTCCTGTTCTGTTTCATAGGAAGCTCACAAAGAACTGACAACCAGGATTAAGAACAAGAAGAAACTTCTCCAGGAAATTGAAAAACAGGTAAGCTATTTTTGAATTTAGCATAAGTCTTCTCTGCTCTCATATTTACTAGGTACTGCTTAATAACTGATGCACTTATTCTGTGTACTTTCTTGTCTCTATCAAGTTTGATGACCTCCAGTACATCAAGTTTCGCAACCAGGTACTACAGAGGCCAGCAGAGGGTGCCAATGGTATCCTCCTTCCATTCTTACTGGTCAAGGTATTTTTCTTGATCTACAACTGTCAACAGACTTAATCTACCATACACAACTCAGCTCAACATGTTTAAAATTTACAGTTAGCTATGGCTGATTTAGGTATTCTAGACCTTTTTTAGTTGCTTGAAGAACATCCTGTACTCATAGATTCAAAGATGCTTCAATTAACCTGCTTTGAAATGCATATTATTACAAGAGCCAGTAATTAGGCACTACTTTAGATGGAAAAAATTGATGTAACATCATTGTAGGAACATGTTACATAGGGAACATTATTGTAAAATACTACAGGGATCAGTTTAGCTAGTCTAGTGATCGATGTCACTTAATCTTTGAGCAGACGTCCAGAAAAGCAAGGGTGGAAATTGAGATTTCAGAAGACTCAAAGTTTGCTTGTATTGATTTCAGTTGGTATGTCTCTGTTTGGCACCGAATTTTTACCCACAAAATTGATGCTCTCCCCTAATTAAAATGTTTCGATCCTGACAAAATGTTCTCGACACCTCATTTTCAGCACTCCATTCACCTTGCATGATGATGTCTCAATCCTTAATGGGATCAAACATAACAACATAAGAGCAGTTGGATTTGCTGCATGTCAATAGATGCTCAAGAAGTGTGATCAACCAATCGATCCAAAGTGATAAAACTGGCAAAACCAGTTCCTCTTGTGCAGCTACGTAGTATGTATAAGCAGTATATAGTATGAAAACTTGCCCTAATCTTCATGTCTGCCTCTCAGGAAGTCAGGCTCATGAAGGTTTAACCTGAAAATTTTGCCTCCTTTTTTGTGCCTAGCAGGTTATAAGGTCTGAGATCTATTTCTATCATATATTATAATACACATTGACATGGTGATAGCTCCAAATTGAAAGTTTAAGCTTTGTTGATCATCATGAAACTTGGCATTGTATCCATGACAATCAATGTGATCTATTTTTAGCTGCAATTAGTATTTGAATGGATCTTATATATCTATAGCATCCTTGTAAACATATGTAATTGTTCAAATCGTGAAACGCTAGCAATCAAAAAACATTTGTGCATCCTTGTGAAGGATTTTTGCATCCTTGCTCCAGCTCGAGGAGCTCAACTCAACATGCCCAAGCGATCCAAAAGCTTGCCCTGCACTACGACGGCCAAAAACTTGCAGACACACCTTCAGGCAACGTCTCATTTTGTCTTCATGATTATCTCTGTTTTTTTAAGTAACTCTAAGATTAAGATGTTTCTGCTTCTGTTAATTCGCTTGTGCATCCTGTTAGGGTCCGCAGAATGATGGTTCAAAGAAGTCAAGCTAACTAATAATTTTCTTCGGTTTGTATGAATAAATTGTGTTTCTGATAACTGCTGGCAATCTCTTGCTTGTTTGAAATACATCAAAACAATAAAAAACAAACCGTACCGTCTTGGTAAAATTTCAGGGTGTTAAAGAATACAAGAAACCAACCCATAAGACGATATAGAGCATTCAAAAAGGATCTTATCCAGCGTCCACTCTTCTTCACTGTACCAAAGACAATAGGACATATTTTCTGACCTGAAGTTTAATATAGTGATGATATGAACAAAATAGAAACAGGGGAAGTGCTAGCCAGTCTAGTGACTTCTAGTACGGAGCAACAACATAAACATAGAAGATGGTACAAAAGGGATAAACAGACCTCTCGAATGGAGCGAGCTTGGCAAACTCTTGATATTCATTAATTACATACATTGTCCAAAAGTGGTGAGATTTGATGAAAACAAAGCTTCCACATGATTCATGGTGATGATTTCTCAAGAAACTAGGTGGTTGCAGCAGTAGGCTCAGCATTTGGAAAATACCAGCCACGGAGTATTTCAATAGCCTTCTTCCGTCTGGCGAGCCTTGACTTGCGATGATTCCCAGTGTTCCTGTGCATAGCTCCAACCTTCACTGTTTTGTCGATGGCTTTATATGCCGCAGCGATCAGTTTCTCAATTTCAATGATTTCTTCAGGCTGGGCATCCGGTTTCTTCCTAAGCTTTTCAAGTGCTCTGAGGACCTAATGAAATAGCAAACATCTTATGAAATTTATTCAAAAGAGATGATACAGTATTTTTCTTTTTTCTGTATCAATAGGGTGAACTATTGGTATGAAACAGCCTTTATCAACTTTGCCACGAGTACCATATAACTCGCTACAATAACCTTAACAACCACTGTTAACATGGCGGAACAAAACCATTTCTCTTTCTTCTTTCGCAGCAAGGCAATGGTACACTCGCTATCCGCCATTTGATGAATGACAAACATGTTTTTCATCAGCATATGCGAAATTCAGATAGTCATCGGCATTTTGCTGTTCAAATTAACCCATATGTAGTTAACATGACATGAAATCTCTTCCATCTCGCAATGCAGTAGAATAATGGCAAAATTATGAGCAATGAATAAGAGGAATGTACAGCACGCCGCCATAAGTTTGGAAGTACCTTCTTCATCCTGGTGCGCATCTCAGCCTTGCGGGCGTGGTTGCGGATGCGGTGCTGCTCGTTCTGGCGCTCCCTCTTCGCGACCGAGTCCGGCCGCCGCCCCGTCTTGGCCTCGCACACCACCTCCAGGCCCCGCCTCCTCCACGTCCCCGTCGACGACGTCGACGCAAATGTCCCGAACCCACCTAACAGAACCACTCACGACACAACGGCTAATGAGATCACGAAGACATTGCCGAGGAAGGGGAAACCTGAAGTGCCAGAGAGCCGTACCGAATGGAGAGGAGAACGGGGAGTAGGCCGAGAGGCGGGCCCGGGGTGCGAGCGCGCGGAGGGATAGCGAAGCGGGGAGCCTGGTGCGGGAAGGGAGGGAGGCGGAGAGAGAAGAGAGGGAGAAGAGCGGGGAGGTGGCGGTGGCGGCCATGGCTGCAGCCTGCTGGGAAGGAGTTGCCGAGTTGGCGCCTGGGCGTGCCTGTGCCGTTGGTGATTATCTTATCCGGGCCGACGAGTGGAATTGCTTCGAAGGCGAATGGATACGCCTTTACGACATCAATGCAGCAATACGGATACACTCGATTACACATACCCTGGGCCCGCCTTTCCAAAATCATATAGAAATGGGACAAAACTCTTGCGAATTTGAAAACAGAGGAGGACACTTTCGCAAACATCTCACTCATTCTTCTCCGCGCTGTCCACGACCACGACGCCGCGCGCACAGGCGGACGACGCAGATATGGACCGGCTTGACCTCACCCCCGCCCTTATCCGTCGCGAAAGCTACCCGCCTTGGCCGACACTCCAGCTCGCTCTCAACGCGTGTTCGTCGCGACGGTGGCCCCGCCGATCCGTTACAGCAGCGGCATGATTACGGACGTGCCCGCGAGCGGACGTGGCGGCCTGCTCGAGGGGACACGATCGCATCGAGAATACTTAATCCGGCATCACCACTGCAATTTGCCGCGACCTTCCACTTCCCTGCACATCGCTGGTAAACTAGTCCGAGCGAGCGAGCACCACTTCGTGCAGGTCCAGCGGCGATTCCAGATCTCCCTCGGCGTCGGAGCGAGGGGAGCGCGATGAGTGAGGTGGAGACGCCTCTCATCGCGGAGGTGGAAGGGGAGGTGGCCCGCGGAGAGGCGTCCGGCGTAGGGAGCCGCTTCGGCGGCGTTGGCAGCGAGCGGAGCGCGAGGCGGTACCACCGCCGCGCGGACGCGCTCGCCTACGGCGACCGGTACCAGAAGGCGGCCGCACTTGTCGACCTGGTCGGTTCTCGCTCTCGCTGCTCTGCTTTTCCTACTGGCACTGCTCTGCTCCTTTAATCTTAGAGCTGGACTGCGATCGGTCCGTGCGCTGGCTAGCGTGTTGGTCACCAGCGGGGGTCATTGTGTGGCAGGGAAGTGGACAAGTCATAAGTGGTGTTCCTCTGTTCGACGAATTGCCTGTTCGCTTTGCTTGCTCACGTGTCGTAACGCTGTGCTCCTTGTGTTGTGTGCACGTATTGTTCTGTTGTTTACGTTCTATTTAGACTCCAGAGTGGCGAAATGAAATGCGCTGTTTATGTGAGTTTCTTGTGGATCGGATTGTTAGATCATATGGCGGTGCTGGTTTTGTGTGCACTTGGAGCAAGCCGCTCCTCGTGGAGTTCAGTGCAGCAGTGCTGAACGTTTAGTCTTGGTTTCCGTAGGTTCCATCCTTTGTTTGGAGATGGTAGGAAGCTGTGTAGTGTAATTCTATAGGAGTTGGGATTGTTGATTGTTATGATGTTGTATTTCTCGACTGAATTCAGTGATTGATTTTAAAGTATCTAAATAACTCATCAAACAATCTAAGGTTACATGAGTTGATATTTTACTAGAGGTATGTTTTAGTTCTGACAGGAACCCAAATAAGCTTTTCCATTCGAGAAGAAATGAAGAATACATGTTGAAGCTTATTTGCAATCTCAATTACACATTACTTGCCATTTTCTTTTACATATTTTGAAATCTCATTACTGATTGACAGGCAGAAGATGGTGTTGGTATCCCTGAGGATGTCTTGAATGACACAAGATTTGAGCGGGCCATGAGGTTTTACTTTGTGTATCTCCGCTTGGATTGGCTGTGGTCACTTAACCTGTTTGCATTGATTCTACTGAATTTCCTTGAGGTCAGTTCCCAAAAGCCAGAATTCTCCATTTGTTGCATTGTATAGGTTCTTAGGTCAAAAAAGACCTTTTAACTGAAACTGAGCATCTTAAGTAAATCAATTTTGCTCTGGCTAAAGAATGACAGATCATCACATCACCCATTACAACAATGAACTTGAGATGTTCTGTTTGCGTTTTCAGAAGCCCCTCTGGTGCCGAAAAGATGCCTCACATGCATGTGATCAAAGGGATCTATACTTTCTTGGGCAGTTGCCGTACTTGAGCCAATCAGAGTCACTCGTATATGAGGTAAGGCTTCCTTGGCATGAATAGTGTTTGTGCATTCTCGCAAGAACCTAATTACATGAATCTGAATGCAGACTAATGGAGTATTTGGGTAGTTTATTAGAGCATTTGTACCACTAGTCAAATGAACAAATATTAGTAAATAAAATATTCTCTTTGTTTGCATTAACTATCGTTATATGGAAATGCTCATGTCTTGATTTAAGAATATTTACTGATTCGAAAGTAATCTGAAAAATCAGAGCATGATGTATTGATGCCTACATGTTTTGTTTGAACTTCAGGGGCTTACATTTGTCATTCTTGTATTGGATGTTTTCTACTTGCTTTCCTACGAAGGTTTAAATATTTTTTGGAAGAACTCCATGAATAAATTGAAGGTATCATGTATCTTTACTTATCTTTTCTTGGACACATTTCAGTAATAATCTCAGGGCTTAAAATGTAAATCATAGTTATGGCTTGAAATAGTAAAAGTATGATCTATGCATGAATATCTTCTTTCAAGTAAAACATTCGCAACGCTTTGTAATGCACAAAGTCAAAAGTTTTAACTTTAGCGATTTAATTTGTGTTTTTAAATGTCATATCAGAATGGAATGGTATGCAAATATGTCTCAAACAATATTTCCATCATGTTATAATTTAAGAGGTTTTGTAGACACATATAAAATAAAAGTTGGTGGCTAAAGTTTTGTTGTGGAAACCATGGCGGTGTGCAACATGAGCATTCTTTTTAATGGAGTAGATGTAGATGACTATGAACTGTAAAATAGAAGCCAGTAGTGTAGAGATAAGATAACTCAACATTTGATGATTATAGACATTAACGTCATTAAGGATATGTACAAGGATGTGGTGACAAGTATCTGAACAAGTGATGGAGACACCGATGAGTTTCCAATTAATATAGGACTGCACCAGGGGTCGGCTCTGAGCCCTTATGTTTTTACTTTGGTGATGGATGAAATCACACGAGACTTACATGGGGACATTCTTTGGTGTATGCTCTTTGCGGATGATGTAGTGCTAGTAGATGAGAGCAGGATAGGGGTGAACCAGAAGTTAAAATCATGTAGACATGCTTTGGAGTCAAAGGGTTTTAGACTTAGTAGGTCTAAAATAGAGTATATGAGGTGTGATTTCAGTGCTGCCACAGTCGAGGAGGAAGATGTTAGACTTGATGGCCAGGTGGTACCCAAGAAGGACACTTTCTGTTATTTGGGTTCAATGTTGCAAAAAAAATAGGGATATTGATGAGGATGTAAGTCATAGAATTAAAACCGGATGTTGAAGTGGCGTCAAGCTTCTAGAGTACTATGTGATAGTAGGGTGCCTCAAAAACTCAAGGGTAAATTTTATAGGACTGCAATTCGTTCTGCCATGCTATTTGGAGCAAAGTGTTGGCTTACGAAAAGGCGACATGTCCAACAGCTACACGTAGCCGAAATGCGTATGTTGAGATGGATGTGTGGCCACACGAGGAGAGATCGTGTCCGGAACGATGACATACGAGAGAGATTAGGAGTGGCACTAGTTGAGAAGAAACTTGTGTAGCATCGTTTGAGGTGGTTCGGACATATTCAACGAAGGCCACAGGAGGCACCGGTTCGTAGGGGGATGATAAGTCGGTCAAACGGTGTGAAGAGAGGCAGAGGTAGACCAAACTTGACTTGAGAAGAGTCTGTGAAGAGAGATCTGAAGGATTGAGATATCGTCAAGGAGTTAGCTTTGGATAGGAGTTCGTGGAGGCTAGCAATTTGCGTGCCTGAACCTTGATTGCTGGTTGTTGCTTCTTTTTAGTTGTCTCTCGGGGTTTCATCTCTAGCCTACCCTAACTTGCTTGGGACTAAAGGCTTTGTTGTTGTTGTTGTTGTTGATGATGGTTATAGACATTGACTTGAAAAGGTTAAAATAGCTTGTATTGTCAAAGTAGATTCTTGACATCGTGGTATTGTTACACATTGCTAAAAAATAAAGATTGAGTAACCAGTGTTTTACTTTCCAGTCAGCCTAAGATCAAAGAAAATTTCCTTAAAAAATTAATGAAGGATGGGAAAATGTTCGGGCAAAATGATCCTGAATATCTCTGGCTTGTTGCCACTACAATATTTAACACATTAGTGGCTTGATTTTGTGCTAACAATTCCTAAAAGTAATTCTTGGTGCTCCTAGCAAAAGTTTTTCATTTTGTTCTGATCAGATGAGCTACAGTTTTCATTTTAGAAAGCTTCTTCAAGCTAGTTTTCTGCCATGTTAATTATTCTGTTGGGTTTTGATGTGCCCATTTTTGGGGTTCACCCCGCTGTAATTTGTCTCTGATTCTGCTTTTGATTGCAGGTTCTTCTTCTTTTCGTCTTAGCATGTGACATACTGTTGTTTGTATTTATTCCTGGACCTTTCAGAGTAGCCCCATACATCCGTGTTGCATTTCTAATCATGACTATAAGGTTTGTATGTTCATCTGCTCAAACTGATGCCAATTGTTCTACCGTAACAAACAGTGGAGGAAATCAACACAGAATCCATTTAGAATTAACATGGAATAGGAAGGCCCAGAGGGGAATATTTTTTAGAAGGCGCATATCATATTTATTATTAGTTAATGACTGTTGTGTATCTGATAGATTGATGAAATAACCCTTTTCTGCTGTAGGGAACTACGGATGTGTGCCGTTACGCTGGTCGGTATGGTTGGGACATACCTTAATGTTTTGGTAAGGTTTGTTATTCCATTGGTGCCGCCATAATACTATAAGTAACAAGTTCACTTCAAGCAACCATGATTTCAACTATGCTTACAAAACACAACTCACAAGGATCAGTTATTAATTATAGTTCAATATTATGGAGTAACAGTTACATCCTGGAGTAGCAACCTAAGTTTAGGCCATGTACCATCTGTTTTTTTTTTTTTGAGGGAATAACTACCATCTGGTAAATTGGATGGGTGATTAGCTAAGTAGCATGTGTTTCCTCTTAGATAGGAAGGAAAGGACAGCAGGAGTGATATAATAACATAGCATTCTTACAATGCCACTAGGAGAGCTAGCCATCAGTAAATTGTTTAGTAATGTGTTTCCATCAATTAACTTTTCTTTTCATTTTATTATTAAATTAAATTTAGTTGAGATATGTGGCTGAGAAAGATTATCATCTCAGATGCTAACCAAAATCTGAAAAGAACTGCCTGTCCTTTTTCGGGCCCGTAAGGAGAAAATAGTTAGAAAACATGGTGAATTTAAGTGTCATATTTGCCTGTAATTCGTTTTGGTTTTCTGTAGTAAAGTCAGCTGTTTTCCATAATAAGCCTTGCACCTAAAACTTTCTGAAACATAGTAATGGTGGTGATTCTGAATAATATGCTCATTCCTTATCTCTGTTACTAGCTTATGCAACAGTTCTGTATTTTTTTCATGTTAAGCTTCTTGTTTGGATTAGTGCATTGCGCAGTTGTGCACATTATCTCTTCGGTATCACCATGTTACTTTGTCACTTGCATTGTCTAGGCTCTTTCGCTTTTGTTCCTATTATTTGCAAGCTGGCTAGCTTATGTAATATTTGAGGACACACCGCAAGGAAAGACTCTTTTCTCATCATATGGTGCAACATTATATCAGATGTTTGTCCTTTTCACCACATCCAATAATCCTGACGTATGGGTCCCTGCTTACAAGTAAGTGGCTGTCACTATTCTGAAGCATTTACCAAAAAAAAATAATCTTCAGATGGACTCATACATGTTTACACATGTTCGGGCAGGAGCTCTCGTTGGTACTCTCTGTTTATTGTTATATATGTGCTGTTAGGAGTTTACTTCCTAACAAACTTAATTCTTGCTGTTATCTATGACAGCTTTAAAGAGCAGGTAAAATATCTTTATGTATCATAGTTCTCTTGATTACCAGTATGTTCTTATTTAAAATTCTGGTGTGTTGTTGGTATGTCAAAAAGTAAACATGGTGTGATTTTTGTAATCCAGTTAGCGAAGCAAATTGCTCTGATGGACTCCATAAGGAAAAGCATCTTACTGAAGGCTTTTGATCTCATTGATACAAATGTCAGTGCTTTCTGATTGTTTTCACTTGGACACTTACATATTTTCACTTAGCAGCACTACCAAATTACATTACTTTTTTTTGCTATTGATCTTGCTTTCTTGCCCATTTGAGTGGATCAGGGCCAGGGTTATCTAAACAAGGAACAATTTGTATCATTACTTGATGAGCTAAATAGGTACAGGTAAGCAAAGCGTCTCTTGTCACTTAGACTGTCAATTTATCCAGTTGCATCATATTGTCTATTGCTGTAGATAATTGTGCTGTTAAATGTTCTGATCCGGGTATTGTAATTTGATTTGACACTTCAATTGTTTCAATGTACCTGTAACGACCGGGATTTCCTTACCTTTCGATAAGTCCCGATCTTCCGTGACCTTGCCTATCTCAGGAGTTTGGCAAGCACGACATCACAAGCGATCAATTAAGAAACCATAACAGAAATATTAAACAAGAGACGAGAATAGAAAAATAGCAAGTCAAAATGAATTTATTAGAATAAAATCCTCCAAAGAGGTCCATCGGCATGCAGGCTGAAAATATCTCAGAGCGGATAGATCACTATCGAGAATCCAACAAAAGCGACAGTGGAAGCATCAACATGGCAGCAGAAGCGAACCTCCTCTACACAGGCTAACTTGAGCGCAGGAGCGGACGTCACGGACCGTCAGAGACGTAGTCGAAGTCGAAGCTGAGAGTATCCTCTGAAAACAACAAATTAGAAAGCCGTGAGTACGAATACTCAGAAAACCACGTACTACCTATCAACAATGTATGCATGCAAATGGTTGTAAAGACATGACTCAAGTGCTAAATGCAAGTTTAAAACATTTTATCTTATTTTAAAGATGCAAGAAAGCTTTATTTTAAAACTGTCAAATTTTATTATCTTGCCCCGCAGAGATCTCCGTTATCCCGATCAGGGGTTCATTTTAAATGCCGGTGTAATCTCCACACTCGGCCACAGCTCAAAGGCCAGAGTCCAAAACATTTTGAAATAGGAGAGGAGGAAGAAAAAACAAAACTACTCAACGAGTAGCACAACTCAGGGGGTGTCCTTCCAAAAGGACATGACAATACGCATCGACTAAGACTCTGCAGAGGTTATGCACCTGGACCCACGAGAAGCGTCATCGAAAACTACCGTCGTAGCCCCGACGAACACACAAGACCTGTCCACAAGCTTTAACTGGCGTCATCCGTCCTCCAGGATAGAGATCCTAAAAGCCTACGCAATCGGGTCCTGAAGCTGTGAAGAGCCTACCACTAATCAGGTGAGATATATCGATCTCATGTGGAGAGTCATAGCTCTACACCACACTAAGACAACACCGCCAACCCACAGGTAAACAACCAGTCTCGGCAAGCTTCAAGATCAAGCCAACTGACCATACAGGGTAACGTGGTGTGCATGGTTGTCAACTGAGCGTACAAGGTTCGAAGGACTCGGTCCTTAATTGCCGGGGCAGGCACTGTCTCCAACCTCAATGTCAACAACAAGTCTCACGGAAAGATCCCAGCCCGGATCTTCCCGTTGTACCCGCAACAGGTACGCCCATAGAGACTTCTCAAAAATCCTCCAGCTCCTCATACACCATTCTGGCCCCGCTAAATAGTTATGTATAGTTATTTGCAAAACTCACACATTTGAAGCACAATTCAAAAGCATTTAACATAAATTCAATTTTTATAGTGATAGGTGTGAGATAAAAATAAATGCGACTAAGCATGGCTAAGCATAAAAATAAAATAAATGTTCTAAAGCAATCCTAGGGTTCATATTTGTGGAACAGTAAATAGGCACGGCTTAGAAATGTTGCTAGTATATTTTAAAATAGTTGACATGCAAATTAGAGTTGCAAACAAAACATGCAGTTTAAAATACTAGGTACAAAGTGATCAAGGAACACAGCTTGCCTGGCAAATCAGGATCGAAGTCGGGATTCGGGTCGACAAACTGAGCTGGCTCGCGGAACTCCTGCTCGGGATCAGCAGCTAATCACAACACGAACAGGAGTCAGACACTAGGTACGCGACAATTAAAACCGAAAATTAAATCTAAATTGAAACTACTAGGCTAAACGTGCGCAAAACGTTTCCCGGAACAACCCTGCACGACAATGTGACGAGACAAATTAACGGAGCGATTTTTGGGAATAGTCGGAGATCAAACGGAGTTCCCCAAAAATCGTAGAAAATTAACCGGACAAAAAGAAATTCCGAGAAAATAGAAATGCTCTTGCAAAACCAAACACTAAACCACCCCTGAGCTACACTGAACCAGGCAACAACTGACCAAGATGTCACATCAGAACCTCCGCACAAAGGACCAAGCCTCTGCACACATCATTGTCGCAGCTAAACATCGAGAATAACACACAGAGAGAGAGAGAGAGAGAGAGACCGATTCTCACCACTGAACAGCGCAGAACTGCTGGACGACGGCTTGGACTGGGTGATGACGCGGGAACCGAGCAAGCCTTGGACCGGTGGATCCTGTGCTGGGCCGAGACGTGCGACGCGGGAGGCTCGGGAAATCACGCGGGGACGGGCGACGCAGTCGATGACGCAGGCAGACGCGCTGGAAAACGGAGCGGAGACGTGGGACGGCGCGAAAATCGGCGCTGGAGCAGGACGACGTGGCTGAGGCGGCGCGGGGACTCGGGTGACACGGAAAACGGTGCGGCGATGTGGTTGACGACAGCGCGACGGACGGCGTGGAAATCCAAGGCGACAGGCGACGCGGGCTCCAAGACGTCGGGGCGCAAGAATCCGGCGCAGAGATCGGCATCACGCGGAGAAACTCGGGCGGCTGCGGAATCGAGGTGGAGCAGGAGAGGAGCGGCGCGGAGACGGTTACTGAAATTTCTGGAGAATGGGAAGGAGAAAGAGGATAAGAATGGGAGAGGGTTTTTATAGGAGGGAGTAGGAATTAATCTGAGATATTAATTAAAATTGAGAGATAAACAAAGGCTAGAAAAAGAAATAATTTAGAGAAGATATTTAGGGATCTGAAAATTAATTAGGAGATTCCGGAAAATAATTTTAGCCCCAACGTAAAATACGCGGACTAAATTATTTCGGCACCGGAACAATTTAGATAAAAGGATTTCGAATTTAGACGAAACGAACTTCGGGACAAATGATTTTTGAACAGAACGAAAATTGGGACAGATAATTTTTGATCGGAACGGAAAAAGAGAAATTTGCCGCTTTATTAATTCAAAATTCCGGGATGTTACAGTACCAAATAGTATAATGTGGCCGCTCATTTTTTCCCCTTATGTTTCCTTGCAAATAAATTTCCCTTTGATTAAATGCTGCAGGGTTCTCATGTTATATAAGCATACACAGTTTAGAATTTTCCATGTTGACATTGGTAACTTACCTCTGTGATCCTGTAAACACTAAACAGTATCTTGATTTAACAGCTAAAAAATTGCAATAGTGAATGCATCTTGTTCTGCTTCATGCGTTTCAGCCTAGCACTTGATTTGCTGCTTCTGGCCTTTTCTCTTTCAGCAACATTTATGATGGTTTTGTGTTCGAATGCTTAACCTTCTTAATAATATATTAAGGCAATAGGCCATGTACACAACATTTCCATTAGAAAGCATCAGATTTCTACTGGCTTGTAGATCATTATGGCCTTACGGGTCATGCTATGATACTTCTTTGTAGGTCATTGCCCAAGACTTCAAAGGAAGATTTTGAATTAATATTTTCTGAGCTTGATCAGAGTGGTGATTTCAAGGTATCCCACACTAACCTCAATATAATTGTAACAATATTAATTCTATCTCTTCTAACCTTCGGTAGTTCTTCTAGATGCGGACAGCCTTACTGAACTTTCTTTTTCAAAAATATATAGAGAGAGAGAATGCCCATTTTTTTTCTTGATCTGGGAATGTTTCATTGAGCTCCAAAAAGGCTGTTGTTTATTTATATAATTGATCTAGTACCTTTTCAGTTTATTTGAATTTCTAGCATTATGAAATCAGAAACTAAATTGCTTTCTGGCTTCATTAGCTTCAGAAAAACAATTACTGCTTAGAAATTATAGATTTCTTGATAGCACTTTTGAAAATTTCAGAGTAAAATTCTGCTATTTATCACATGTAACATTCTCTTTAAAAAACAAAAAGTCCGATGGTCCTAGTTTATCATGTCAGTGTTTATGCCTCTAAATTGTATCACCTTGTACAGGTTACCCCCGAGGAATTTGATGACCTGTGCAATACCATTGGAATAAAATTCCAGAAAGAACCACCAGTATGTTGACTTCATGATATTCTCATACTTATATACTTGATCTTTATTTTGAAATTTCCAATGTCAAAGTGGCTTTTGATTTTGATTTTGTTGCTGTATACAGAATCTATAGTACTTTGAACATTTGAATACATCCATTTGGATGCATATTTTTATGACAAAAGATTCAGTCATGTTTTATTGCCAGCACAAATCTTTGCAAACTTGGAAGGAGAGCTGCCATTCCCTGTCAAAAAAAAGCCACTTATTTGAAAGTGCGTCGGGATTCTGAATCTCTGATTCACATCTGTACATTGTTCCTATACTAAAAAAAATAATGTTTAGAACGTGTAACTGTTCCATTTTGGGAGATAATAGAAGTACGAGTTAAATTTCAAAAAAAAAAGGGTCACCACTAATATGAATTCAGCAATGCAATGTTCTCTCCAGATTGTAAGTAGTAAGACAAATATGCCACTGCTGATATGAACATGGTATCATGATATACTTTGATCAAAAGTAGTAACACTTTGAACAGTTTACTGTTGTAACCATCATTGTGTCTTGTTTCACTTAATGCTGTGCGTTTTTGCAGCCTTCCTTTCTGGAGAAGTACCCATCTTTCTACCATTCACCACAATGTGAAAGGTTGAAATCTTTTGTGCGGAGTCACCTGTTTGAGTATATTATTATCTTTGTTCTTCTGATGAATCTTATCGCTGTCGTTATTGAAACAACGGTATGGAAGTGGCAGCATTCTTTCTTTTTATTCAAATGTTATTTTTGAGTCAATGTCACAATCAACAGTCTTGATTTATACTACTCGTTCTGTTCACTTTTATTTTTCATTCTAGCATTCAAAATTTGTTCCCAAATGCTTGTTCTTGCTCACTTTTATGTTGAAATGAAGTATATATAAGTCGCTGCCCCTTTTTTGCAACTCCAAACTTGGAACTGAACCATATTTCATATCTTGACTGTGATCTGCAGCTAGATATAGAAAACAGCTCATCCCAGGAAATGTGGCAAGAAGTTGAGTTTGTCTTTGGTAAGTATATTATGCTGAGCATATCTTTCAACGTGCTGTTTTACAAGTATAGATATTATTTATCATGAAGTTTGTAATGCCATATTATCTGGGACGTTGGTGCATGCCAACATATGGACACCACTCTTCTTTCTGCGATGTGGGTTCACAGAATTTGCAATACCTCATATATTCATTGTTGGTTCATGGTCTAGTGTGATTGCTATGTCCTGAAAATGGATTTATCAGTTATTGTGGGGTTGAATTTTCTTATCTGAATGATGATCTGGTTATGATTGTTTTCATTTAGTTATGGGATTGTAGATTTTTTCAATTATGCTGTTTCCGCACATTAAGCACTGCCATAATGGAGCAGTTTCAAAATACACATTTTCTTTGATTCTGTATACAAAATGTCATGAGATGGAAGTACCCAACTGATATGGCTACAGATAAGGGAGATGATAAGCAAGGAGCAAGGCTAACTCACCTCCCCTGAAGGCTCTTGCTTGATCGAATCAAATGTTATGGGCTGGCAGCCAGAATTATATATCCAACCCCTAACACAAACTGTTAACCAACTCAGCAAACTGCGGGCTTTTGTAAACGATGTGCCAACAACCAATTGCCAAACTAAACACCAAATCAACTAACTGATATCCAGCCACTAGATGAACTGACTGCTGGGCTCTTGCTTTGTGGGGTTGAATTTCCTATCTTACTGTTTGCACCCAAATGAACCTTTGAAATGTTTCCTTGGTTCTATTTCATCCTGAAAAAATAGTTTCTTGAACATTTATTTTACCATATATAGCATGCCCCTTGTTATCTTTAATATCAATGCAAATGTAATGTTGCAGGCTGGATCTATGTTTTGGAGATGGCACTAAAAATATTTTCATTTGGATTTGGTGCTTATTGGATGGAGGGTCAAAACAAATTCGATTTTGTTATCACTTGGATTATATGTAAGTCTTTTGGGAACTTTGCATTCCATCTCATATAGTTCTCACTGTAACCAGCAGTGTTTACTAGCTATAAGACTTGAATACTTTATATTGTTACTTGGAGAGCAAGAGCAATTTCTTCAGAAAAATATGTTGTATCTGACTTAATACTATACTGCGGTTTTTCTTTTGGTTGTTGCCAGCCAGTTCACAAATGAACTGACAGGCGACAATATTTCCTGTTTGGTGGGAGTATGCTATTATCATCTGTTGTATTTGACTTTTATACATACCTCGCTCTGCAGTTATTGGAGAGACTCTGACATTCGCCTTCCCCTCGAAGCTTCCTTTTCTGTCAAATGGAGAATGGTAACTTCAATTTTGGATGCATGACTTGACAACATTTTGTTACTGAGTTCTTTTCCTATCTTATATTGTACTCATGTAACCCCTATGATGCCCTGGTGGCTGGTTTGATGCAAGTGCTATTCATAACAGTCTATTTGTTGCACATATAGATTATTCTTTCAATTATATCATGTTACTTAATGAGTAATATATAGGGCCAGATGCTAGTTCTGCCTTAATGTTTTATGAGAATGTCTAGACAGCACAAATAAATACACTTAATTGAGATTGTGAGTCAGGCTGTACTTCAAAGGGGGTCCTGTGATGGACTTCTACGAATTCAGTTAACATTTCGTCACTGAGACATTTTTTTGAGAGGATAGAGCAACATTTCTTTTTTGGTTGTTTCTTGCTGTAATAATTCTCTTCTCAAATATGTGACCCATGTTCTTTTGATTTTTCGTAACAGGATTCGATATCTTCTTCTTGGGAGGGTGTTGCGTTTGACAAGAATATTATTGCAAGTTCGACGTTTTAGGGCATTTGTTGCCACATTCTTTACTCTGATGTCTAGCTTGTTGCCATATTTAGGGATTGTATTTTGTACACTTTGCGTATATTGCTCCATTGGTTTGCAGGTTTGAATCTCCTTGTACTTTCTCATGTTAATTTTTATGCATATATTAATTTGCATGAAAACTTAAAGATTTTGCTACTAATTGATCTGGTTTATTTAATTGAGCACCTGTCTGCTTACATACATCAATCTATATTTTGTTCTCAGAATGCTTGTTGCTCCAGCCTTTTCTCATTCCAACTGCGTGCATTTACTGTTGAAATATCATAGGCCATTTTACATCTCTGTTTTATAAGACATATTCAAGCTCATTCACGGTTTTTTCTTTTGCAGATTTTTGGGGGCGTTGTATATGCAGGAAACCCAAAATTAGAAGAAACAGATCTCTTTGGTAACGAGTATCCTTTTTTGGCCTGTTATCCACCTAAACGGCCCATTTTTTGTGGTTCTCCTAAAACCTGAACTATGGAATCAAATGTTGTTTGTACTCAAATTTGTGCCCCTTGACATATTCAGTTATCTTCTTTTCAACTTCAATGACTATCCGAGTGGTATGGTTACTCTGTTCAATTTGTTAGTTATGGGCAATTGGCAAGTCTGGATGGAGGTAAGATGTTGCTAGTACCTTTAACCTGCTATCTGCTTTATGTCTTGTGTTGTCTACTTTTCTTTCTTCTTTTTCGTACTTTTTATGACTTCATGCTGGTGTGTGCTGGTACTTCTGGGTTTCATCTTTAGCCTATCCCAACTTGCTCTGTTGTTGCTGCTGTTCACTCAACTTTTTGAAATATTAGAAATGAACTGTATAGACTTTTCTATGGCCCTGAAACTGTTTAAGGTGGAAAGGAAAGAGCATCATTTGTTCCCCAATATTTTCTTCTCGTGTCTTCAAGGAGTTATTGTATTTGGTAACATATTTTTCTTCACCTTTCCATTCTTTCAGAGCTACGTGCACCTAACTGGAACTTCATGGAGCCTAATTTATTTTGTCAGCTTTTATCTTATTTCAGTATTACTTCTGCTTAATCTGGTAAGACAATTTTCCGTTCATCCTGGTATATGCATGATATTTTTTTTTCACAACAGAAACTCTGTTCATTATAACTATTCTCCTCACTTCAAGCTTGATTGAGAAATTGATATTCTTGACTATGATTTTATTTTGTCTTACTACTGACTACTCCCTCCCTTTTAAAATATAAACATTTTTTTGTGTTTGGTCAAAGTCAAATTGTTTAGGGTATCCTAGTGTAAGTAACTCCCGCTTGCTAGGGTCCAAAGAAGGGTCTAACCACTTTGGGTCTTTTATACATAGCCTTTCCCTGCATTTCTATAACTGGCCCGTGACCCAAGGCAACAGCTTCACTGCTGCGCCAAGGCTTCCCTTTTAACTTTGACTATTAATAACTGAAAATTATAGTGAGTGATTATGTGAGTGATATCTCTAGATTCATTGCGAAACCAACTACTATAATATGTAACACTTTATATTATAAAAAAATATTTTTAGAGATACTATTAGTCAAAGAATCTGTTTGACTTCGATCAAAACTAGAAATGCTTAAATTTTGGAATAGATTTAGAAGATATTTAGCTACTGAATGTTGTACAAAAAGCAGTTTTATGAAATAAACTGCATGCTATCTTTTCCCTTCCAGATTGTGGCATTTGTGCTGGAGGCATTTTTTGCTGAGATGGAACTGGAGAAAACTGGAGAGGCTGCCATGCAGGTTAGATTTTATTTGTGCTCAAAACAAATTATCATTACTATACCAAAAACCATGGCTAAGTTAGTAACCAAGCATCGCTCGTACCTTATTCTGCAATAAGGCCAGAGAATTCTGTCCAGTTTTTTTACTAAAGTGCCCTTTGGCTAGTTTACATTTAACAATACAGTTTGGAGAAGTTAGAAAATTTGTACCTTACTACTGCTCTAAGCTTTACTTATCTTTACCCCTAAGTTTATTAACAAGCTTTGATACACTATCAATAGCACCTTTGGTAGTACTAACACGGTTTCCACCCAGTAGTGCGCAAACTCTTGTAATTGTATTGATGAAAACTGCTAATGGTTTGAGGGCGACTTCCCATCCTTGCAGGGTCTTAGTCCTGAAGATAGAAATAAGCGACGATCTATGCGGTAATCTATTGCTATTTTTTGCTCTAATCTGTAGCTTTGCATTTGCAGTATTGTACTTAACTCTGCATTGACGTGTTGTAGTGTGAAGGCAAAGGGTACGAAGGTTGATATTCTTCTGCACCATATGTTGAGCAATGAACTTGATGGATCTCAGAATCCGGAGCAATAGCTTGCTTTCGTGGTACTGCCTTGCTTCTTTCTTTAATGTCAATCACAATTTCCATTGAATTTTGCTTATCTAAGCACGACGGATTGGGGGCATTGCGTAGGAAAGTTGCGAGAAATGTCGGTGAGTAGTGGTGAAATTAAACTATTTGTATACTACTAGCTTTTACTATTTTACACGGATCAAGAGACATCGATCGGTAGTGTACTCTATTTGTATAGCTTAAAAACGATATTACTGATTCTAGCTGTTGTTTATTTATGTAACACTCCTAAGATTTCAAATCAAACATTCAAAATCACCTCAGAGAAATTTTCTTAGCTGCCACTTGACATTAACTTTTTAAAGCAGAATTAACATAAGGACTCGTGACATTTGAGAGTGAGTCCGCCACGCACAATAACGGTGTTATTTTGGAAACAGGTGCGTAAGAAGCTGGGAAAATTAATCATAGTTAAATACTTGATACCATCTCGTATCCACCTGACTTCCGCGAACGAGGCAGGAAGGCGCCGGCACGCCGCTGCTGTAGAAAAAGCAGCAGGGCGAGCAACCCCGTCACGCACGGTACAGCGACGTCCCATGCGAGGCCAAACCGGTCATCGCGTGGGCCCGCGTACACGTACGATGGCTGCACGCTCGGTGCGTAGCTCTGCCTCCGGATCACGTCGTAGACGTGAGGCATCGCGCGGACCACGGTGCCGCCGACGTAGAACCACGGCGAGATGGCCCTGACCACGCCGCCGGAGGAGAACACGTTCATGGCGACCTGAGGAAGAAGGAACCCGTCCAGCGCCAGCCCCGCGGACGACACGAGGTCCTGCCAGAGCGTGGCCGGCTCAGGGCCGATGTGCACGGTGAGGGAGTCCTGAGCACGGCGGCGATTCAGCACGTTAACGATGATGGTCAGTGCTCCTCCGGCCAAGTACAATGGCAGGCACACCCACAGCGCTCTCCTCTCGGCGCCCGACCACGTCTCGGCCTTGCTCTTATCGGTGACCGACTTCCGGCAGGACCAGGCCAGCTGGAGTAGTCGCAGCTGCAGCACCAAGGCGATCAGCGTGGGCGCCCTCAGCATCGCCTGGTTCAGCTCGTACGCGGCACGTAATCCTCGACCGGCAGCCACTGCGTCCTCCTGCTCATGAACAGATTCTCAGACCTGACCAAAAGTGTGTGGCAGAACCGCTCCAAAACACTGGACGGCTCGCCTAGGATCGATATCGAGTGATATTAAGCAACAATACCTAAATAGTACAACACGAGTGATAATATAAAATAGGAAACCGATTAGGTCGTACAATAAAGT
>BCLF01000029.1:934646-950692 GCA_001602275.1 Zoysia japonica | reverse complement strand
GCCCCCCCCCCCCCCCCCAATCCGGCGAGATCCTCAGATGTTGATGTCAGTCAAATCAGATCCACATGTCGGTGATCCAATATCACGGACGTTGATATCAGAGGATCCGCATCCTGTAATCAGATAAAGGCACTAATTTCTACTACAATATCTAGGAAGGTTCACTCGAATCTTCATCAACTTGACAGTGGGTGTTGATACTTTCACTTTCTGATCTGATAATAATTGACCACTGGGAGAGAAAATTCATTCTTGGATCATATCTTCTCGCCAACGGATTTGGTTTTCTCTCCGGAGTGGGGTGCAGGGAGGAGAAGTGTCGCGCTGGTACAATAATGCTGAGGCCAAAATGGTCTCTCCTCGCGATCTTGATTTTCAAAGTAAACGTCAACCATCTCTTCTTTTGACTGTTCTTTGAGGAAAGACAGAAAGAACCAAGATGTGCGAGTGCGACATGCAGATGCAGACAGAGGTTGCAGCTAAGAGTAGTATTATCTTTTCGGCCTTTGGAAAACGAAAAGAATTGGTGGTGGCTTTTACCTGCAAAGCTGGAAGGTGGACTGCTCTGGTCCTGGCGGGAGACTCGGCTGCCGTGGAAAATGGGGCGTGGACTGGAACACCAGGCCAAGTCAGCTGAGATAGCTCATTTTCAGTGACATCGGCAAGATTCTGTGAAAGAGCTGGTTATTTAGCGCCGAATTTCACGACTCAGCTCCAGCTAGGTACTTTTTTTTAAACCTCTCATATAATTACAGTTGTAGTATCTGTTCGCACACGCACGCACGTACGCACATCACAACACATCTACACACCTCGCGTGCACTACCACACCTACAACTACAACCAGTGCTGAATATCGCGTCCTCGAAGAGATCACTGAATTACTCTGAATCTGATGTGTGACGGAGACGTCACTTTTCTTTTGTGTCATCACACATGAGAGGTACCTACAAATATTTTTGGGACACGATCCCGGTGAGGACCCGAGGATGTGGTTGCGTCCACCGCTGAACCGGCTGACCACTCGAGCCCATGCTTGACCTCAGGGGCGGAGCTGGAGAAAATTCGAGGAGGATGTGTTTGTCCCATAAAGTGCAATAATTTTAGACATGTTGGGTGCAAATAAAGTAAAAATTTAACATAAATCATTGTTAATCTATATTTTTTTTCGTGCGGCCACACCTACACCTGACTATGTAGATCTGCCCATGCTTGCAAATGACTTAAGGATGGAATTGGTGAACATTATGTTCATATCTGAACCTCTTTAGTTTGAATATATAGTTGAAGTAGAGAAATTGGATGAATCTAAGGATCAATGCTTTTCACCCTTAGGTACTCTGTTTTTAAATTATTATCAATGGGATGAGAAATTTATATAAATAAATTTAAGTAGTTGTCCTAATGATAATAAGTTTAGAAAGAAAAGTGTATTTATTAGTAAACTCAAAATGTGTACTTCTTAAGTTTTGTGCTATCGTTTAAATAAGGTAGCTAGTTCATTTTTGAGCTCGGATCTATGTCCCAGCATCAATAAAATGAAAACCGAGGGAGTATGTGAGAGCGAAACCCTTTAGTGACCTGGTCAAACCTGACCTGACATCATAAGACCTCCATTTAGGGTAATCGCCTGTTTTTCGTCAAGCTACTAGAACCTGACGTAATAATGAACTATAGTCGTTAAGTCTACAACAGTTGCTCAAGAGCTGCGCGTGGAGACCATCTCGTACTCACCAGGCCGCCTACCCCTAGCACCGCACAAGAACGCGCCTCCAAGTCGCTGCTGCAAGAACAGAAGAACGGCCAGCCCCGCAACCCCGCAGGGTACGGCGACGTCCCACGCCACGCCGAAGAAATCGTCGCGCGGGCTCGCGTACGCGTAGGACGCCGCCCAGCTCGGCACGTAGTTGTGCCTCCGGAACACGTCGTAGACGTGGGGCGCCGCGCGGACCAGCGAGCCGCCGGCGTAGAACCACGGCGAAAGCGCCCGCACCCTGGAGCCGGCGAACGCGTTCCATACGACCTGCGGGAGCAGGAACCCGTCCAGAACGAGCCCGGCGTAACCTGCGAGGTCGTCGACTAAGCCTGCTCGTGCCCGGTTGCTCCGTCGACTGTGCACGTGGCCGTCGCCCATGTGGACGATCCAGACCAGGACCGCGCCCATCAGGTACAGCGGCAGGCATATCCAGAGCGTGCTCCGCTCGGCGTCGGATGGTATCGAGCTGTCCTCTTGCTTGCATTCGGCCTCCGCTGGTCGTCGCGACGACAGGGCGAGCTGGAGGAGGCGCAGCTGTAGCACGAAGGCCAGCAAGGTGCTGACTCTCAGCACGAACTCATTCACCTCGAGCAACCCTGCGCCGGTCAGATGGACGAAGTACTTGCTGCGGCTGTCCGTGTCCGCAAGCATGGCCTCGAGGTTGAGCATCAGCGGGACCGCGTAGCCCACGGCCAGGACGACGAGCATGGTGATAGACGTGGCCGGGACGGCCTCGGGGTGCTTTTTCACATGGAGCAGCTGCAGGCCGGTGAAGACGAAGGACAGCACCATGGAGACCACCAGCATGATGCCCTCCATGTCCATCCTGGATATGGCCTCCTCAATCTGAACCGCGTACGTCCCTTCCGCTTCGACGTCCAGCGCTTCGAGGAACAGAGGATCTCCCTGCTTCCTCAGACTGCTGATCGTGCCAACGACACGTTCCCTGGCGTCGGCCTCCACCGGAGCGAACTGGGCAGTGACCAGGATCTCGCAGTCCGACGAACCGTTGCCGATCACTTGGCAGGCAACCATGCACAGGGACCCTGTCATAGTGTCATACACGCCTTCTGCCGCGATACGGTGGTGCCGAGACAACCACTGCTTTGAGATACGTGGAGTGGAGTTTTGAGATTCAAACCCGACATAATATCGCAAATCATAGCTGATGTTCATCAACCTCTGCTTCTGCATCTCTGCGGTCGAATTACCGTAGAAGGCCTCATAAGCCATTAACCGGTCCCCCTGAACCATTGCGGAACCAATTGTGACCGGCGAGGCGTAACCCTGAAATCCATGGTTCTTCAGGTGGAAACTGAATGCAAAGTCATCATACGAGTAGCTTGCCGGGAACGTGCCCTTCCTCTCCTTGCTCAACGCTGGGATGGACAGGTAGAGCTTCTTGGCCTCCTCCACCCGGGTGTAGTTGTACTTGACGTAAGAGAGGTCGTCCCTGTAGCTCGCGCTTCTTGACACTGAGATCACTCCTGCCGTCTCGCCTGTGTTGCCGTCGGAGGTTCTGCTGCTGGTGTTCCAGATCATCCCAGCGGCGACGCTCCGGTTCTGGATGGACCACACGGTCGGGAATGATAAGCTGATTCCGATGTCGCACTCGCGCACGGCGAGGTCAGAGCGCGAGGGGCCCGAGCGCACCACCCGGCACGCCCTCAGGCAGAACTGGCTGCTGAGCGTGTTCCAGAATCCCTCAGCGACGAGCGCCTCGTCCCCCACCACTAAGCCTTGCCTCAGCCCCACGCCCACCGTGTAGTTGTATAGGCGAGCATGTGACATATTGGCTTGGGCGCTATCGAACACCGTGTACGCGCGCAGAACACCGTTGCCGGCACAGAGTATCTGGTTGAAGTGCATGCGCTGATGGCGCAGCCGCAGCGGGGACCTGCTGCTCGCAGCGTCTCCACCGGGCCCGTACTCCAAGCTGTAGGAGCCCCGGAGCATAGCCCTGAGGCGGTAGCACGGTAACGGAAACTCCACGCGGCGGCGACGAACAAGGGCAGGCGGCGCTGGGCAGGACGCCGTCTGTCGGTCGAACCTGTAATCACTTTCGGCGTAGGCGACGAGGGTGACGGCACCGAAATCGGCGCCCTCGAGGCGTCCGGTGACGAAGGGTCGGGAGAGGTTCGACGGCCGCGGTAAATGGAGCCGGAGCAGGACGTCCGGGAGGACGACGACGCCGAAGCCGTCTTCTCTCGCGTACGAACCGGAGCCGACCATGCAGAGCTCCGAGTACTCCTCGGTGGCGGTGGAGTAGTAGCCTTCGAGGTCGAAGGACACGGAGTGCGGACGGAGGCTGTAGTACATGCGGCGGGTTCCCATGAGGGTGAGCGTGGCGAAGACATGCAGCACGGCAGGGTCGTCGGTGGCGCGGGCGGAGCGGCGAGTATAGGTGAAGGAGCGTGGGATGTCGGAGATGTCGCGGGTGAAGCGGAGTTTATCGCCGCCGGAGAAGTGTCCGGGGGAGATCTCGGGGAGACTTGGTGCGGAACGGGAGCGGTGGCCGGCTGGGAGGTCGGACACGGGGGCGGGAGAGTGGCAGAGCGAGGAGTACGACGTGGCTGTCGTGGCGGCGGGAAGCAGGAGGAGGAGCAGGAGAACGGGGACGCAGTCGAGCGCGCCGCGGCCCTTCGGCCGTGCCATTCTCCGGAAGAGGCGGAAAAACGATAGGCTGATGCCGCTGCGGCAGAGCTGTGCCGGGGAGATGCCGAGCATGAGCATCCTTGGTGCGGCCGTTTTAGTAGAGGGGAGGAGACGAAACCGAGGCGCAGCTTGCGGTTTGTGCGAGTGGCGTGGTGCAGCGGTCAGTACAAAGAGAAGACATTAACGACCCATTTAACACGGCTTATTTTGACTGACTTATGTTATGTTATTGTTTGTATATTATAAAGTACATCATACGCGTCACTGTCGACGCACAATGACAGCTAAGTGAGACTAGAATTATGACGATCAGAAGCCAGTGGGAGACCAAGACTCGGTACAAAGAGAAGACATTAACGGCCCGTTTGACACGGCATATTTTTACTAACTTATATTACTATTTATATGTTACAGATACAGTAAAAAATACTGTTCATAAAAGTTTTTTTATTCGATTCGAACAAGTTACATTTTTAAAATTTTTTAATTACAGTAGCATAAGTCCGAGCCGATGTAAGTCGTGTCAAACAGGGTCTAAGATGGATGATGGTTCTCTCTGCAGTAATAGTGATCTATTAGAACGACGTATTAACAATCATTGATACGTAGATATAGTTCCGCACGTCGCTACTGTATTGGTATCCTCGTTTTCGTTATCCCTACGGAATGTGTTTGGCTGCAAGTTGCAACTTGCAAAAGGATCAAACGAAGCTGATTGGCCTGCGGCAGGAACGAACTGAACTCGGCCGGCGCGTCATATGATTTGGCTAGCATGGTTATTTAGCGATAGGAGACGAGCGTATACGACAAGCGAAAACCTACAGATGACTGAGACCACAAGAAAGAAAAGAGGCATGGAAACAATCAGCATTGTCGACCGCTCGCTGATTTCTCCCTTCTCGGCATGTACCCTACGGTCGGCCCGTTTTGTTTACAAAGTGCCTGGTAAACAATGCTAATCTTTTTTTTTCTGAATTTTTATGTCTATTTTGGGTATGAACTTTGAAGCCAAATTTTTGCCGGCCAAAGTTTGCAGTGGAAGGATCTTGGCTTCCAGGAAGAACCCAAAAGTTTGCCGGCCAGAGCTTTCGGTGGAAGAACCCAAAATAGATAAAAATTTGTTTGTTCACAGGAAGATTGTTGCCCAGCTGTCAACCTAATTTGATCTGACAAATTTTCAGTTTAGTCACACCCAGACGGTAATCTGCCACGGCTTTGTTACGGAATGGCTTAAGCGTGGTTTGGATCGTTGGTCTCACGTCTGTTCAATATTGATGTTTTTAGGCTATCTCAATTATTTGAATATTTATTTGTATATTCTTGTTCTCAATATGACATTTCCCCCGTGATTTTCGTCACAAGAATGATATCAGCACTAATAACTAGCGGATTGAAAAGAACAACGATGATAGTTGCATATAACTGCGGTTCACATCTGGAATCATTAGGGAACTAGTTCCGCTGATGCTTATTAGGGGGATAAGCCACCTAGTAGCAAGGTTTACAAAACCGGTTAAAACTGACCGGTTTTCGAGGTTTTCACTGAAACTAATTCGGTTCAATTTAGAGAGTCGGTCGGTTTTCTGTTTAATAAATTTTAAAAAATATCCGAAAACCGGTCAAACCGATTGGTAAACCTGTCAAACCGGCCGGTAAACCGGAAAAACCCAGTGAAAAACGCTCGAATCGATTTGATTTCAAATTCAAAAAGGTAAACCAGAAAAATTGGCCGGTTTTCTCTAAAAATTTTGTTTTTTGAAATTGCCCGGTTTTCGTGGTTTACTGTAGTATTTTTCTTGGTTTTCGCAAAAACCGACCAAACTAGTGCCTGTCGATTTTCGAAGCCAAAACGGTTTCTGAAACCTTGCCTACTAGCCCACCTGTCAGCGACGGCTCGTCCCCCCTAACGAGCATTAGGGGATCCCATTGCAACCATTAGAGGTTCACAACACAGACTACCACTAAATACTATGAATGAATGAAGTATAGAACGTGTAGCTAACCTTAACAGCTAGGATATAAAAGACCTTTCAAATTCTCAAGGGCTAACAATGACCAAATTCTCAAGGGCTAACAATGACCACCGCGAATGGAAAAAGACATCTATTTTGTGTTAGAATATTTAGAAGTTTCTCAAATAACATTTCATAAATCTCAAAGGTCCACTCACATATGAAATAAGAATATCGTGTTTATTAATTATTGGTAAGCAATTATTCTTGTGATGGCAGACTGGTTACTCTATTCGTACAAATAGTAGGCTAGTTATCATATTGATATAAATATTAAGATGGTTATCATATATACATGTGTTATATATGGCAGCCTGCTTACCATATACGTAGGCGCTTTTGTGTATAAATAGAGAGACGAGACGTCGTCCGAAACACACAACCATTCTCACATTCTTCTCTCCCTTGAGTACTGCGCTGCTCTGTCTTCCCCACTTATCGCTGACGTGCCATCAGCGCCGAGAGAACATGTCTCTGAAACCCAGGTCCTCTCATATCCCTGCACGGGGTAGTGGCCATATAAGGTTTTTGAGAAGCAGCTTCACGACTCTTCTCTGTTCATCTGCTTTCCCTTCGATGTTGTTCGACTGGTTCCTCGTCGTTGTTGGTTGTCTGCTGCATCTACATTAACGATCTGTTTGTATACTATTGTACGCAATTACTTGCGTCGACAATTTTATTGTAAGAATAACGTTCCTCTCTCTATTTCTGTTATTTATGTCCATTCTGTTACTGACACTGGAGGGATCACAATTGCTTCAGCAAATTTGGATCATAGTGCTAGTATGCATCCTATTTCAAATTATATTATAGTTAACTTTTTTCTAATTGCTAAAATTAATTTAATCATCACTAAAATGCTATTATTTCAACATTTTGCTCGGCCTTTCACACAGATATTTCAATAGCCAAGCATATCAGTAGCAGTTATAGGCAAAACCGTCAGTGATAATAGTGTTGAGCAATATTGATATTTTAGCACATACTAGCTGTTTATTTACAAAGGCGCGTGCATTATGGTTCATGGCTCATACCTTTAGTGACAGTCTATATGGCAGTATCGGTTTGTGTTATAAATATATATTTTTTGGGGGGTGTGGAGGGGGTGGAATGTGTTACAAACGATGGTTCTTCCACTCTCAGACATTGCTCAACTGTGTGAGTATGCAAACGGCTAGCTAGTGAAATACTTTATCAGTTTTAAAATTATTGTCACGGAATAGTTCAAATTTGATTGATTTTATAAAAACAACAAGTAACCGGATATAGAATAACTCAGCAACCAGCAGTGCTTTCATCTTAGAGGAACAAACACACCAAAACGTTTGGTAGGAAAACCAAAAAAAAAAGATCAAAGCAGATGATATATAGTTTGAATAACCCAAAGCATCGAACCTGCCACGATCCGACTATTTTGTTCACTCGTTACTCGTTCTTCACAACTTAAGAGCCGAGCGTGGAGACGATCCTGTATTTACCCGACCAGCTCATCAAGCAACACAGGAACGCACCACCAAGCCGCTGCTGCAGGAACAGCAGCACCGCTAGCAGCGCAGCGCCGCAGACTATGGCGACCTCCCACGCGACACCGAAGAGGCCAAAAGGTGCAGGCCAGAACACGTTGCACAAGTGAGGCGCCGCGCGGTTCACGGTGCCGCCGACGTAGAACCACGGCGAGAGAGCATTCGTCTTGACCCCGGGGAATGCGTTCGAGACCACCTGGGGGAGCAGGAACGCGTCCAGGATCAGCCCTCCATAGGACGCGAGGACTTCGGCCGATGTCGGCCCCGTGGCGACGAGAAACGGTGGACCGCCGCCATCGCTCTTGTTAGTCTTGTACACGAATAGCATCAGGGCTGCCCCCGCGATGTACAGGAGCAGGCATACCCGGAGCGTGCTCCTCTCGGTCGCCGCGGCGGCGGCTGCTGCTGCTGATGATGCGCCGCCGTCATCGTTTCTTGCTCCAGTTGGCCTTCTCGCTGACAGGGCGACCTGAAGGAGGCGCAGCTGCAGCACGAAAGCTAGAATGGTGATGCCTCTCAGCACGATGCCTCCGGTGTTCGACAGGGCAAGCTGAGGGAAGAAATCACGCATGGGCATTAACCGTGGTCTCGAAATTGAGCAGGAGAGGGATCAAGTAGCCCAAGGCCAGGATGACGAGCATCGTGATCGACGTGGCCGGATGCGCCTCGGGGTGCTTCTTGCCATGGCGCAGCTGCGGGATGAGACAGAAAGCGCCGTGGAGACCACCAGCGTGGCGCCATCCACGACCATCCACCATTCGAGGTCGTCGCGCTGCACCTTGTATATTCCGCTCGCGACGAAGTCCAGTGCTTCGAAGAACAAAGGGTCGCTCTTCTTTCTCAAGCTACTGATCATGCTAGTGGTACGGTCTCTCACCTTGCCGTCCATCGGAGCGAACTGAATGGTCACCACGACCTCGCAATCCGACGAACCGTCGATGTCTCGGCAGGCAACCATGCACATGTAACCATGAGGCTTCGTTTCTGAGACATCTCCGGCGATTTGATCGGGTACGAGTTCGCACCTCGAACCTGGTACTGCAGATAGTAACTGACGTTCGGCAGGCTCTGACTGTTGTTCATCTCAGCCGCGACACGCTGAGAGAATGCGTCGTCGGACAGAAGCGTGTCCCCGTCGAGGAAGGTGGAGCCGATCGCGATAGGCCAGGCTGACCCGGAAACTCCTCGTTTCTTCTGGGAGAAATGGAACGCGAAGTCTCGACGCGAGCTCCCTGGAAACCTGCTGCCGGCAGCCTTCCTCCCCGTGCTCAGGAACGATGACGTCTTGGACCTGGAGTGGTAGCGCTTAGTGGCCTCCACGACCCTTGTGTAGTTGTACTTGATGTCAGTAAGGTCGCCCGCGTAGGTGTCGCGGACCGTTCTTGACACCGAGATCACACCTGATGGTGCCTTGACGTCTGTGTCGCCGTCGACGCTCGTCCTGCTCGCGTTCCAGATTATCCCGGCCGCGGTGCGCCAGTCCCCGAGCGACCACACGGCCGGAAACCAGAAGCTGACCCCGATCCCGCACTCGCCCACCGCTGCGTCCTCGCGCGACGGGCCCGTGCGCACCACCCGACACGCCGTCAGACAGAGCTGGCTACGCGACGAGTCCCACAACCCCTCCGCGACAAGCGTCGCCGGACTCCACCGAGTGGTTGGACGGGAAGAAGTCCAATCGATCTGCGCGGAACTCCATGTACGCGCAGAAGGAACCGTCGGCGGAACAGCTCATCTGGTAGATGTCCATGCGCCGGTGGCTCAGCCGCACAGGGGAGTTGCTCTTGCTCGCCGTGTGCCTGTAATCCAAGCTGTAGGAGCCTCGGAGCAGCCTCCTGAGGCGGGAGCACGAGAACGCGGCGTTGAACACATGCCGCCCGTCACGCACGGCTTCGGGCGGCGCCGGGCAGGAAAAGTTGGCGGTGTGCGCGTACGCGTAGCCATCGTCGATGTCGGCGTAGGCGACTAGGATGACTGGACCGAAGTCAGCGCCCTCGAGGCTGCCGGTGATGAAGGGCTGGGAGAGGCTGACAGGGCGCGGCACGTGGATGCGGAGAGCGACGTCCGAGAGAGGGACCTCGGTACCCACGCCGTCGTCCCTTTCATAAGAACCGGAGCCGACCATGCACAGCTGCGCGGAGGAGGCGTTGGCGGTGGAGTAGTAGCCTTCCAGCTCGAACAAGACGAAGTGCCTGCGATGTCCGTCGTGGCCGGATCCCTCCTCGAGGATGAGCTTCGCATAGATGTGGATGACGGTAGGATCGGTGGTAAGGACATGGCTTTGGGGGCGGAAGACAAAGGAGCGTGTGAAGTGCGATTGATCCGGAGCGAAGTGGAGGTCGCTGCCACCGGAGAAGTGGCCGGTGGCGGTCGGAATACTTGGGTCGTTACTTCGTGTACCATTGGAGTGATGACTGACGGGCATGTCAAGAACCGGCACGGGGAAGTGGCAGAGCGAGGAGTACGTCGAGTACGGTGCGGCTGCAACTCTGGCGAGGAGGGTGAGGAGAAAGCAGAGGTTAGCTGAAGGATGGGGGTTCCGGAGCCGTGCCGGTTCCATTTCGGAAGAAGCGGGAACACGATATGCTAGTTTCGGAACGGTTGTTTTTGTGGGAGGGTCACTCCGCCGGCACCACCATGTATCCTTGTCTTGCCGGCCTGTGTTAATCGTCGATCCCTTGGCTGCAAGCAGAAAACTGGATAGCCTAAATTACAGGCATAAACTGACAAAGGCTGACTGAGGTATCAAGGACTAGACAACCAGCCTTGTTGCATAACCGACAGAGCAACACGGGCATACGCACATAAGGTACATGACAAACTATGAATGGTAAACTCCTATCTTTTTTTAGATAGAAACAGGTGCCCTATGTTCACAAAATACTAGCAGAAGTGCAGCCTGTGTAGAACAGGAACATATAGAGACTAACGACCAGAATGGGATCAGCTAGCATAATTTAGTTCGGGCCTTTGCCCCCTACATCCTTCTGAGAATAGAAACAGGACAACAACTGTGTCGTCCCCAGAAGCAAAATTTGTCAATGCCTACTGGGACCAAAATTTGTCAATTTCAACTCGATTTTTTTTTAAACTAACCTGATGTTCTTATAATCTCAATTTGGTTTTTCTGTAGCTTTAGTAGCTACAGGATTCTGGAACTCATTATAATCTACTCCTATATTGGTGAATTCAGTTTGTAGACCAACAAATAAATTCTTCAGTGAAGCCTTGAAGTTGTTGGAACAACTTTTGTCACCCTCGTCAACATCCTGCACACCATCCCCGACAAGGCAACCAACTTGGGCACCATCCATGTAGGCTCTGCATCCTCTGAGAATTTTGCACCCATACTTGCGGAAATGACCAACAACAAAGTCCTCAAAATGCTGAAAAAAGGAGAACACGGGTCAATTTCACAAGCATCAAGGTTATGTGAGATTAGGGATCAAATCAATTTTTATACTTTCTAAATTAAAGGGTTTGTGGTTAGCTTTCTCATTCTAAATTAAAGGGTATGTGGTATGGAAAAAACTCTGATCTTAGGTACTCGTGAAGATAGTAATTCATAAGCCACAGCTGACAGCACAGCAGATTTTCACACAAAAAAGAAAACTTTTTTAGTCAATGAAGACAATCACTAATGATCCTAGTTGCTTCAGAAACAGAGTTAAATATATTCCCAAAATATATCAAGGAACAACTAGAAAATAAGTATAGATCTCTTCAGACCTTTGGGGGGTTGTGAAGAGAATACATAATTGTTTTGCAGGATAGCAGAAAAGCTTCTTCATTATAAGCCATAGACATCTTTTCCCCATGTGAAGTGTTAGCTTGCATCGCATACCCAGGTTCATTGAAATAAGGTTTAGCATTCAACACCAATGCCTGAATGGAGACCAAGACTTGCAACATGGTTGAATTACTCGGGCTCCACTTTTCGCATCCGCTACCAGTCCAGGTGTTTAAAAGGCTTAGACAGACTTTCCCACAATTATAGAGATTTGGGTTAATTCGCAATCCTCCAGAGCGGTAATTCACAAGCTAAAAGAACAGCCAAATAAATGCATATGACTAGAATGTTAAAAAAAAAAAGGGAAAAACAAACAATAAAAGATGCATGTGGCACAAAAATTTCCTTACAGGAGGTTTATTTGGATACTGAGAAGGGAATTGGACATCAAAGAAGAAAAGCCCATCATGGTAAGGAGTGCCTGCTGGTCCGATAATGACAGCTCTAAGCAGATCCATTCTATCCTCATAAACTCTGACAAATATTGTATCTGTTCAAATTTAAGGAAAACACCAGTAAGGGAACGACATTGTTATATTGCTCACTAATAAAAGTTGCATTCATTGTGTCTAACTTCTGGCTACATTGAACTATAAGGTATTTACACATGCGTGTAAAAAAAAGTAAAGTTATCAACAAGTCGTTCCCTCCGATGAAGACGTTTAAGAGAGAAGGGTCTGATATTATGAAAACAACAAACCATTTAACAACTGTAACACCTTGAAATTTGGACCTGGAACAAAAAAAATGGCTCTTACCTGGCAAATCCTTCTCTAGAACTTTCCACTCATGTTGAATTCGCTTCACCCAGTTCTTTGAAGGCTGTTTCACAGATATTGCGTTATGACATTAAGGAAAGAGAAGAATGACCATGCTCAAGATGTTCAATGAGGTACCTTCTTAACTGCCGGAACCTTCCCATTGCCACGTAGTGCATAGAAGTGATCGCAGTGGCCACTAACTGTATCGAACTGTTTAAATGCATAGTATTTTTCATCACTTTCATTGTTAGTAATCTTAGTTTGACTTGGTTGATGTGGCATCTCAGAAGATATCGTGTCCCCCAATGGTAGAAGTGCTCCCGTGAAATAATTTGAGTCCAAGCTAAAGTTGCTACCATCTCCCATTAGCATATTCTTAGAGTTATTGGACTTCTCTTTGTTAAAAGCATAGCTGCCTCCTCCAGATGCTGTGACATACTTATCAAAGTAAACTGGAGGAGAAACTGTGTCTCCGTGATAAGCTCCTAGGGCATCCCAAGGATAAAAAGTCCCGGCAGGAATATCACTTGGGCTAGCAACAATCTGATGAAGAAAAGTTGTGGCGGAAATAGCACTTGGGCCGGCAACATCCGGATGAAAACCTCCCAGGATATCCCATGGGCTAACATTTGTGGCAGGAATGGACATAGGGCCAGCAAAATTATCAGGCGCATTACTCTGAATCTGCCCAACAGAAAGTGGAGATCAATCAATAACATATTACATCGACAAGGTTACCAAAAATAAAGGAAGTAAATGAAGGACCTCATTTAGCCAGTCCATATGAATACCAACAGCTTGCTTATTAGCTTGATCTGAAGTATTCTCACTAACGACCATGATTCCATCAGGATCAGGATCAGCATCAAGTTCAATTATATCATGAGAAAAGACCTGCTGATTGGAAATGCAAAATGTTTTTAAATTTAGCAAAAGGCAATCCAGAGAAAATGTAGGGTACGTTTGGATGCTAACGTTTTGCAGCTCGCCAAATCTTGGCGTGCCGGCGTGCGCCCGCATGCGGGCGGCCAAATTCCTCGCCAGCAAGTCGCCGTTGCGTTGGTAACAAAATCAACTGCAGTTTCGTCTGTGCGCGTCGGCTAACCAAATTTTGGCGTTGCTCCGGCGTCAATCCAAATGGTAGCCAAATCAAGCGTCGGCGAGCGTTGGCGTAGCCAAATCTTGGCAACGAAGCATCGGTAGCGATCCAAACGTACCCATAATGTGCTATTGTTAAATGAAACATGCTCAAGTTTCATGAGAGCCTAAAGCTCACACATGCACTGCTAAAAAGGAAAACTAACTCATATAACAATATTGCAGACATCGTACTTCATAGAAGAATCAGGCATTGTAACTATCATTTGACGTTCAAATAGATTTTACCCAGAAAAGAAATATAAGACACCAAACTATTGCGGTGAGCAATCCAAAAAATAAACAAAAAGGTTATAACCAATCACATTGCATGGACAAAAGCAAGCAGTAGCCTGTTTTCCTAAATGGAATTAAACGGCTGTTTAAATGGCGTCTAAACACTAGACGGCTACCCACATCTAGGCCTAAACACCGTCCAGAATTAAACGGTGTCTAAACAGAATTAAATGGTGTCAAAACGCTAGATGGTGGTTGACTGACCATTTAGGAAAACATTGGCAAGAACAAAAAATGGAAAAAAAATCAAGCTCTAAAACTACCAAAAACAATGGCATTCCAGTAGGAGATTCACATATGCTGTGTTAACTTTGCAGGAAAATTCATATTTGCAGGAAGGGATTCTTATAAAGTGCTAACGATAGCATGCATACATGGTAAATACTTCACAGAAAGTAAATCTAAAGGCATATACACAAGTAATAAACTGACACTGCTATTGAGTCATTAATATGTTTTCCTAAACGAGATTAAATGGCCGTTTAGACGGTAAATAGCGGATGACCATGTAGTTTAGGGCATAAACGAACCCTTAAACGGTCAATTTCCCATTTAAACGGCGTTTATTGGCTAAATGAAATGGTTTTTAGACGCCGTTTAGGCTGTTCATGGGCTATGGGAGGGACCTTGGGCTGGTCTTGGGCCACCAGAGCCAAAAATTGGGTCATATAAAGGAAACGCGCTAGGGTTCCTTCCCCACTCTTCTCCAATCACGCTCCACTCGATGCTGCCGCCACTCCTCCAGGCTCCAGAACCAGGACGCCGCCGTCGCTTGACCAGCACCCACCGCCGCTCCTCCACGTCCAGTACGCCATGTTCGCAACCCCGCGCGCTGCTCCACCATGCAAAGCATGCTGAAGCCTCAAGGACTCACGCGCGTCGTGTCCCCGTGGCGGCTCGTGTCCTCAACCCCGCGCGTCGTTGCTAAGGACTCGCGTGCACGACGCGCCACGTCTAGGAGTCCAGTTATGGCTTCTTCAATCCAAATCTCTAGGTACTTGCTTCATCCATCCAATCCTCATGACAAATTTATGATCCAATCCTCCCTCTAGGAGTTTAAACTTGCTAGAAAACCATTTACAGTATAAAACCGTTTAGACGTCGTTTAAATGCCGTCTAAACAACCTAAACGCTAAACAGGGCCTCACCGCCCGTTTACCATTAACGTTTTCATTGGCTATTATTTTATAAACTATCACCGCTTTCTGCTGAATCGTCCAGATCATTTTTCATTTAGCAAGGACGATCATTTGAGTTCAGAATAAGAACTACAAAATAACAAACCAACACAGAAAATTCTATGGAATAATTCCTCCAACAGCTAATCAGATGTTCAACGATGTACGAATACCTAGACCGTTCCCACCGCAGCCGCGCATTGGAATTCCTGTACCGAACATTGAAGGAGGCAACAATAGAGCGCAGCGAGAACAACAGAAAGCGAGAAAATAATCCAAGAACATTCCCCGAACAAAAGAAAATGAAATTAAAGAAGGGTGCCGTTCATCTCAAAAAAAAAAAGCGTGCGTTAAGCATCACCTGTTTCCGCTTCCGTTTCTGGCGGCCAGAAGGGCCCCACCCGGCGGCGGCCTCCGCCGACACCTCGACGACATCGGGGTCGTCGATCACCAGCCTGCCCTCGCCCCCGGCGAGCCAACTCCTGGAGCAGAAAAAGAACCAAAGGCCACCGAACAGAGCGCACGCGTGAGCGACAGGTTCCTTTCGAAAATCGCCTGGGCCGCGCGCGCAACGGCGTGCGGAGGGGATCGAGAGGCGCTCACCTGGAGGAGCCTTCCGCCATGGGAAGGATGCGCCGCCAATGCGATCGCTCGCCGGCGCTGGGGTTCGGGCCGCGGTCGTCCGTGAAGGTGGGTGGGGCCCGTGTCGCGTCTCCGCTCCCTGGGAGAAAGATTTTGCAGGGGGAAAGCGGAAGAGAAGGGGAGAAAGGGGAAGGTCGAAAGGGTCTCGAATTTTGGCGCTTGCGCTTCGGTCCGTGGGGCACTGGGATTTGGGAAGGGCGGGCCCGCCGGACTGAGGAGCCAGCTGGGTCCCGCGACTGACGCGACGCTGACTTCTCGGGCCGGGCGGTCAGTGGGGTACACCTGTCAGTAGGGG